>CM050167.1:255444391-255799060 GCA_027410445.1 Discoglossus pictus | reverse complement strand
CTCCCAACTCAAGTCCCCGGTGGGTCGTGGAACTAAATCAGAATAAAGTTCCCTCCACCGGGGCCTCTTGCCCTCGTCAGCTGGTAGGACCCGCCTCCAGATGGTATCGGGACGGGTCACGAGGGCAAGGAAGTGCACTGTATGGAGCACGAGAGAATATAAGCTCTTCCTCGGCATGCCGCGAAAGCATGCCGAGGGTATGTCCCTCAACCTCGAGAGGTTGGGGACAGGAGGAGCCTGAGGGGAAACACGGGGCTTGTGTCCAATGCAAACAGCCGGAGAAGGGGTGTTGAAAGGTGCATGTGGCACTCCGGCCTGCAAAGCCCCGCGAAGGAAGGTGCGCAAGTCGGGGGAGATGGCATCTCTAATCTCCTGGAGCAAGCGCCCTGAGACTTTGGGCGTCACATATCCCAAACGGAGCGCAAGCTCCTGGGGTGACACCCAATCAGAACGCCCGTATTCCAGGAGATCCCCGACTCGGGTCATCCGTGCATGACTAAGGCGGCGGATGATACTGGGGGACTGTAACATTGGAGCCCCCACTGCTGCATTAAATAGCAGGGGCTCTGTGAATATTTCATCCCCCAAAGGCACGCCCTGCCTGGTCACGGAGACCATGCTCCAGGCCTTGAGGGTTTCCTGGTAGTATGCCGGCAACACAGAGAGGTCTCTCCCAAACCCCTCGGGCCTGATCAGAAATAATTGCCGGTCATACCCCAGGTTGCGCAACTGGCGATAAAAGCTGGATGCCAGTGCGCACCACTGCGGAGAGGGATCTGCATATAGGTATCTCTGCAGGTACTGAAGGCGGAAGGTGGACAACTGGGAGCACACACAAACTACTCCCTGTCCACCCTCCACCAAAGGCAGACTTGCCACCCCTGCAGAGACCCAATGCCTTCCCATCCAGAGGAAATCTAACAAATTCCTCTGGATATTGGTGACAAACTCGGGGGTCGGACTCAGACAAATCAGCCGGTGCCAGATCTGAGAAGCCACCAGCTGATTCACCACTAGAGTCCGCCCCCTAAGGGAAAGCATTTTTGCTAGACCCCTCCATCGTCCCAGACGAGAGAGGACACTGCCCTCTAACTCCCTCCAGTTGTCTGGGACGGAAGCGTCCGCAGCGGACAGGTAGACCCCCAGATATTTAATGACATCTGCCTCCCACGTGATGTCACGAAACGTGGGAGGCAAAGAGTCCACCTGTAAATTACCCTCTAAAAGGCCTGTGCATTTGGACCAGTTGATCTGAGCGGAGGAGGCAGCTGAATATACCTCCTGGCACTGTTTTGCCAGCTCAAGATCAACTGGATCCTGGGCCACGAGGAGCACATCGTCAGCATAAGCTGAAAGGATAATCCGCATGTCTGGATCTTTTAGCACCAGCCCTGTGAGCCTTTTCCTCAGTAGGCAGAGGAAAGGCTCAATGGCCAGTGCATATAACTGTCCAGACAAGGGACATCCTTGACGCACCCCTCGTCCAAATACCAAAGGTGCTGTTAGGGACCAATTGATTTTAAGTAAACACTCTGCAGAGGCGTACAGCGTTCTTATAAAGCCCACAAACTGTGGGCCAAAGCCGTACGCTTGCAGAGTGGCTATGAGGTAACCATGGTCCACCCTGTCAAACGCCTTCTCTTGATCTAAAGAGAGAAAGGCGAGTGACAGACCAGTCCTGCGAGAATAATGCAATAGATCCCGGACCAGAAAGATACTATCAAAGATAGTCCGGCCCGGGATCGCATAGGACTGGTCAGGGTGAACCAATTCTGCCAGCACAGACCCAAGTCTAAGCGAGATGGCTTTAGCTACAATCTTGTAGTCCGTGCTGAGCAGAGAGACCGGTCGCCAGTTCTTAATAAGCCGGAGATCCCCCTTTTTGGGCAGCAGGGCAAGTACTGCCCTGCGACAAGACAGGGGCATCTCCCCGGTCTCCAGGGCTTCCCCAAGGACCAGATGGAAATCAGGTCCCAGAGTCTCCCAGAAAAATTGGAAAAACTCTACAGTCAGTCCGTCCAGTCCTGGAGACTTTTCACAGGACATGGCACGGAGGGCTTCAGAGAGCTCTTGAAAAGATAGTGGTATATCAAGCCGCTCTCTTACACCCTCACTGACTGTGGGGAGCCCCTCCCATAGCACCCTGCAGGCGTCTGGAGAAATGGGATCCGGAGAGTAAAGATCTTTATAAAAGTTCCGGGCTCTATCCCGGATACTCTCCGGATCTGTAAGGGGGGCACCGTCTTCATCTAGAAGACAGGTGATGTGCCTACTGTTACCCCCCTTTTTCTCCAGTGAGTAGAAGAGGCGCGAGCCGCGGTCTAGATCTTTGAGAAAACCTAAGCGGCTGCGCACGTATGCCCCCTTGGCCTGGTGTCGTTCCAGGTCACAGAGGACACCCTTCCTCTCTACATACTCGCTCTGCAGGGATTGGTCCCTACAAGTGAACAGCCTCTGCTCCAGATGGAGTACCTCCCCCCGGAGTGACTCCAACTCAGCTTCGCGCTGCCCACTCGCACCCTTGGTATATTCCTGACACAGAAGTCGCAAATGAACCTTGCCCACGTCCCACCACAGTTATAACGTGGCAAAGTCCCCCTTGCAACCCCTCCAGTCCGTCCAAAACTCCCGGATCAATGTCACGAGCCCCTGGTCCTTCAACAAAGCATTGTTGAAGTGCCAATAGGCGGCTCGTGGCGCTGTTGGCGTTAGCGCCACTGTCACAGACACACAGTTGTGGTCTGTGAACGGAGCCAGCCTAATGGCACAAGAACCGACTCGTGACATATAGTGACTAGATATATATAGTCTGTCGATCCGGGAGTGGGACACCAGACCGGCTCTCACCCTGACGTAGGTGAAACCGTCTGATGCCCCTGGGTTCTGCTCTCGCCAGATGTCCTCCAGGGAGAAGCGGGCGATGATCTCCTGCAGGGCTGACGCAGAAGGCGGGTACGGCTCTGGACTATTCCGGTCCAGAGCGTCGAGGGTGCAGTTGAAATCACCCCCGAGTACCAAACACTCATCTGCGTCAACCGTCTCCAAAAACTGGGACAGTCTGGCGAGGAACCTCACTCTCTCGAGCCCTCCAGCAGGGGCATATATATTAACTAGGTTAATGATGCTACCCTGCTCTCGGACCCGGAGGTGGATTAGACGGCCTGGGATAACAGCTTTCACAAGCAGCAGCTCTGGCTGAAAAGACTCTGAGAACAGGGTCACCACTCCACATGACGCCGATGTGAAGTGGCTGAAGAAGACCCTGCCTCTCCACTCCAGTTGCCACGAGGCCTCAGCCTCTGGAGTGGTGTGAGTTTCCTGCAGGAAGCTCACAGAGTACCCTCCCTGATATAAATAGGAGAGTACCTGGAACCTGCGGAAACTGTCTTGACAGCCATTGGTATTTAGCGTGCTGATGTGCAAAGCCATTACTGCGTGTCAGGAATTGTGCGTTCCTCAGACCCTTGAGACTGCTGATAGGACACGCACATTTTATAGAATTTCCGGACGCGGAGATGCTCCGCAGTCCCAGAATTCTTGGCCCTAGTGCTGACCACTAGATATTGCTGGAGAGAGTGGAGAATAAACGACATATTCTTCCACCTCTCCAAGGCCAGCCGCACCTTCCTTTTCTTTTGTCCATGAAGGGTGCTCTCAAGGAATAGATCTATTTCCTTGACAGGGATAACCCACCCAGAATCTGATGTTCCTTCTAGTGGGTCACCCCTGGGCTCCTCTTGGCTGAGGGCTTTTACTCCATCCTCCCCGGCTGGAGTCAGTTTCCTCAGCTTTATTCTCAGGGACCCCCTCTTAGATGATACAGAAGGAGTCCCTTTAGCACCCTTCAAGGTAAATAATGGACCCTTGGATTGCTGCTGCACCCCTGTAGCTTCAGGAGTGCATTCAGGGGTAGCTGGCTGGACAGCAGTGGCTGGCATGGCTTCCTTAATGGAAGCCTTGGAGGCTTTATATGCCTCCTCTGCCAGTTCCACCGCTGCTTGCTCAGCTTGGATGGCACCGATGTTAGGGTCAGTGGACGGCTGAGGAGGGTAGACAGGCTCTCCCATGATGTTAACAGGAAAACCTGTTTTATCACCCTCCCCCATTTCCACTTCCCCTTGTGCCACATCCCCCCTGACAGACAAATCCATGGGGTCCTGAATGGGGGTCATGCCTATATTCCCCCCCTCCAGTAGTGACTCGGCCTGGGGCTCTAACAAAGCCCGAGGTACGTCACTAGAGAGTGACACTGGAGGAGGAGACTGACTGGTGCCCTTGAAGCTCAGCACCTCAGGGACACTGACTACCCATTCAGCAGGGGCTTTGTTGGGTCCCCCCTCAAAGGCCAGAGGCAGAACCTGATCTTTCTTGTCTACCCCTGCCTCACTTGGGAGACCCTCTTGCCCCTGCTTTTCCTCCAGACCCTTTTCCACATTAACCCCTATAGGGTCTGGAGAGAGAGATGTGTGGTCTGGCACCGGCTGGCTGAGCTTAATAACCGGGCCAGACAATGTCACCGGATGAGGAGGAGATGTTTTGTTCCTCTTCTTGCTTTTAGAGGGAGGTGCTCCACTATAGAGCACTTCCCACTTATCAGCAACCTCCCTGTTGGTTTTATGCTTCCTCTTCCTGGGGACGTCACTCCTGGAAGAGGAGCTGCCACTAGCTGCCTCCCCTGCAGAGGGCTTATTATCCCTCTGCTTACACTGTGCCCCCACACTAACTGATGTAATTATGGTGGGGGCAGATTGGGACTTGGGAGATGCAGCTGTGACACTGGGAGGACCGGTGACATTCTTCCCCTTTTTCCCCGTGTCTGCAGTCTTGCTGGAGACCACAGACACAGATGGCTTTTTTGGGGAAGAAGGGGGTTTGGAGGCCGTGGTGGTGGCTTGAGGAACGGCCTCCTTGCCTGAGCTCTGTGGGGGGGCTATGACCCTTGAGGTCCCCGCTGTTATGGGCTCAGCGGGGATGGGTGCCGTACTGACGGAGGTGCCATTTGCTGGGGCTGGGGCATGATGCTTTACATTAGGACAATTCCTACGTGTATGCCCCAACCCTTTGCAATGATAGCACTGCACCTCCGTAGTGCTGTAAAAAATCCTGTACAGCACCCCCTCAAATGGAACCCCAAAAGACCCCTCTATGTTTTCTGCGCCCTGAGGCAGGCACATTTGTACCTGCCTCTTGAAAGAGAGCACATGACGAAGTGCTCTCTCTCTGCACCCCAGGGGAATTTTTATAAATGGTGTTTTTACTTCCCCTAGGGTTAGCAGGTGGGGGCGCAGGAGGGAGTCTGGTAGGAAGGGGGGCACATTAGAGAGTGTTACTTTTGTGCCCAACCCTTCCAGGGGTTCTATTGGGACATATAATCCCCCCACTGTGATGCCTCTCTGTATAAGAATGTGTGCAGCAGCCAGAGTACGGGTAAAAAAAAACTGCTTTCCCGTACATTTTGCTGGCTGCTACTATAACAGAGGGGCTGATGACATTAGCTGCAGCACGCAGATAGATATCAATGCTGTAGACCCCAGACATCTGACATTTAACCCCATGCTTCCTGGTGATCTGCCCCTCAGCCCCAGCGGTGGTATTACTGGGGCCAGCAGAAACCACCTGTGACCAGGTATTAGCCACAGGGGTAGGTCTGCTGGCAGAACCACCAGGAGCTGGGGCTGCCTTATCTGCCTGGGGCCTATGCTGTGCAGTGCTGCAGCTAGGATTTTCAGGGGCCATTATTCCCCCTTTTGACCCCTGAGGCTTCTTAATGGTCTTATCCCTCATGTTTAGACCCCTTTTTTTTTTTAGTTTATTTGTTTTATTTATTTTTATTTTTTGTTTTATGATTTTCTACTGTTTTCTTTTTTTAAAAATATAAAAGTGTGAAAAAGAAACAAAAAGACAAAACTAAGGGAGACAAAAACTAAGGGAGAGAGAGAGATGATGTTTGGCAGTGGAAGGGTTAATGGCCTGTTGCAAGGTGTTACTAAATGCAACAACACAGAGAACACAGTGGCTTTTTAACCCCTCTGTGTCTCTGTGTCAGATGTTAAAAAAGCCTTTTAAACAAAACTTCAAATTGTTTTCCCCCCCACTGCCTACAAAGATGTTACTTGTCTTCTCTCCCCCAAAACATAAAACCCAACACCAAACAAACAAAACTTCAACAAAACCTAATAAACTTTTTAAAAGAAAAAAAGTCAAAGTAACAAAGCTCCAGGAGTGAAGGTGTAGTGCTAAGGGAGGGGTGTGGCAAAGTATCCAGGAGACAGCTCACTCTCCTGGAATAGAGAGTTGAGCCTGACCCCCAGAAAACTAAAACTTAAATTAAACTAAGAAAAAAACCACAAAAACTCCCAAAAATGAACAACACCGTGCACAAAGTGCTTATTAACAAAAAGGTGTTAAAATAAAACTTGTATTTGAGGGACTAAGACCCTAAAAAGCCTTTTGTTTGGAGCTCAAGCATGCACACAACATGCTCTCTGAGCACTGGGCACAGTATCAGTTGTGAGCCTGACATACACACTGGATAGTAGGCAGGCAAATGAACTTAGATTAGACACAATAAAAGTCTTGGTTTTTAAAAGTAGACTGCTGGTACACCACCAGATTGGATTGATTGCACTGGGCACAGTATCAGTTTTGAGCCTGAGAAACACACAGACTAGCTGTCAGGCAAATGAATTTAGATTTAACAAAATACAATTTTGGGTTTTTTAAATGTACACTGCTGGTACACCACCTGATTGGATTGGTTGCACTGGGCACAGTATCAGTTGTGAGCCTGAGACACGCACAGACTAGCTGTCAGGCAAATTAACTTAGATTTAACGAAATACAATTTTGGATTTTTTAAAGGTATACTGCTGGTACACCACCTGGTTGGGTTGGTTGCACTGGGCACAGTATCAGTTGTGAGCCTGACACACACACTGGCTAGTAGGCAGGCAAATGAACTTAGATTAGAGAAAATAAAAGTTTTGGTTTTTAAAAGTGAACTGCTGGTACACCACCAGATTGGATTGATTGCACTGGGCACAGTATCAGTTGTGAGCCTGAGAAACACACAGAATAGCGGTCAGGCAAATGAACTTAGATTTAACAAAATACAATTTGTTTTTTTTTAAATGTACACTGCTGGTACACCACCTGATTGGATTGGTTGCACTGGGCACAGTATCAGTTGTGAGCCTGACACACACACTGGCTAGTAGGCAGGCAAATGAACTTAGATTAGTCAAAATAAAAGTCTTGGTTTTTAAAAGTGAACTGCTGGTACACCACCAGATTGGATTGATTGCAGTGGGCACAGTATAAGTTGTGTGCCTGACACACACACTGGCTAGTAGGCAGGCAAATTAACTTAGATTAGACAAAATAAAAGTTTTGGTTTTTAAATGTACACTGCTGGTACATCACCAGATTGGATTGGTTGCACTGGGCACAGTATCAGTTGTGAGCCTGAGACACGCACAGACTAGCTTTCAGGCAAATGAACTTAGATTAAACAAAATACAATTTGTTTTTTTTTAAAGGTATACTGCTGGTACACCACCTGATTGTATTGGTTGCACTGGGCACCGTATCAGTTGTGAGCCTGACACACACACTGGCTAGTAGGCAGGCAAATGAACTTAGATTAGACAGAAAAATGTTATAGCCCTAAAAAGGGCTTTTTGGGGTACTGTCCTTGCAGCAGAGATCAAAAGAGTCCTTCAGGACTGTATTGGACACTGGGTACAGTAGCCTAGCTATGGTTTTCCCTATTGCATTAGTATCACCTACACTCAGCCTCCTCTCAGTAAGACTGCAAGTTAGTTATGATTCCAAAATGGCTGCTGTCCATGAGGTTGAAGGCAGGGTATGATGCTGATTGGCTGGAATGTGTCTGCTGACTGTGAGGTGCAGGGTCAAAGTTTGTTTAATGATAAAGTATAGGGGGTGGATCGAACATTGCATATGTTCGCAGTTCGCCGCGAACGCGAACATGCTATGTTCGCCGGGAACAGTCCGCTGGGGAACTATTCGCGACATCTCTACAGCTAGTATAAGATAGCTAATCAGAGTTGCAAAGAGGAGAATCATCCATATTCAAGGCCAGATGTCGGATAATTAGAAATGAACACATATCAATGCTCTAATCAACATACTAATGACATGTACCTTTCTTCTCTATCTCTCAGCATCCAGGAGTAGCTCTGGGTCCTGTGACCATTGGCCCCGTACCAGGATCTTCCAGCACAGGGGGAGGAGGAAGGAAGATCGGAGGGTCCTGGGTCGGAGGATGGGCTGGTCATTGACCTTGCAGGCTAACCTGCTACAAGCCCTGGGACTATGCCCATCCTCCAAAGACTTTCACTTGCTCTGGGGCCCTCCCACGCCCTTGGGCCAACACCTCCTTCCCCACACAGTTTACTGGCCTGGTCGCCACCGTGCGCATTGTCACCCCAGGCTCCAGCTGTGGACCTCCCCACTACACCTCACCAGGCCCACCCAGGGGTGTCGTCGCCGCAGAGCCAGGCTGTGCTGGTGTAGATGCTGGCTGTCATGCAGGAGCAGCTGGCAAGCTCGCAAAGGATGGAGGCCACCATGCAGAGTATTGATGCCAGCATGCAGAGGATTGATGCCAGCATCTCTGGCCTTCGGTCCCATATGACCCACAGCCTGGCCAGGCTGTCCAGGGAGGTGAGGAGGAACCACATGACATCGGAGCACCTTCAGGTCAGGCTGCTCAGACAGGAGATGGTCCCCAGCCCAACATCAACGGGGATCTCCCAATCCCCCAGTCAGGAGCAGCCTGGCCCCTCTTCTCCTCCCATGTGTCCACCACCGGCCAGACCACCTCTACCTTGCACTGCCTGCCACCCCCCCCCCCCCCCCTCATCACCACCAGAGGGGAGATGGAGGATGGGCACAGGTGATGTGGGTCCTGGGCCCAAGCGGATGAGGAAATAGGGCCTCATTTAATTGCAATGTGGCCGATTGCTAAGGGCTCAATTTTAGCACAGAGCATATTTTTTACAGATGTTTGTAGTTAGTGAACTTCTATCCAAAAGCAAGGTCTTCACTAACTACAAACATCTGTGACTAAATATATGCTCTGTGCTTATATAGAGCCCTTTTCAATTGGCCAAATCGCAATTGAATGACGCCCATAGAGTCTGCAGACATGTTTTTGCCTTCTCAACAGCACTCCTCAGTGACCATCAATTGGTGACAGGTTAAACAGAACACAAAGGGCCTCATTAAAATGTGATTTGGTCAATTGAATAGGGCTCTTTATAAGCACATGGCATATATTTTTAAACAAAGTTTTTAGTTAGTGAACAAGGTCTTCACTAAATAAAAACTTTAGTAAAAATTATGCTCTGTGCTTATATTCAATTGGCCAAATTGCAATAGAATCAGGCCCGAAATATACCATCACATAGGCCAAGATCCAAAGATCTGAAGCTGGGCTAGATTCAGTTAGTAGTGTGACCAATAAATTGTCACTAAGGAGTGCTGTTGAGAAGAGATGCTGCAGGCCCTATGATGTTTTCAGGCCTTATTTCGTAGGTTTTGTCTTTTTTTGCTTCTTTCTTTTTGTTTTTTTTAGGTCCATGAAGGCAACTTCTGCATCTGCAAGCTTTGGGAAGGAAATGTATGAGGTGTAAGGTTTTCCCAGTGCCTCTCAGGTCGACATGCCTTCAATGGCAGCCCCCTTGACATGTAGCTCCCACAATCTTAAAGCTATCATATTGCCAGATATCTCAGACATGATTGTTGTTAGCTTAAATGTAGACTAATACCGCTATGGCGGTGGACTTGCAAAGTCTCACAATGGCATGTTAATGACAGCCAGCAATAATATATGCACTAGTGAAGCATGTGATCCTGACCTCAATATCAGTCTGAGAACAGATCTTTGGGTCTGATGTAAGTAACATTGAATCTGGCTGCTGACCTTTGTGTCCTCTCCATAATAATGCCTATTTGCCCATATTTCTGATTATCCACAGACCTAGCTAATGGTTAGTAATGCTTGCAGATGGGAATCAGGTGAGTTGGTATATTGGTACAGCATTTAGAACTGTACTGTACATACATCGTGATTATAATTTTTTTTGGATCATCCTCCGCCTTTTTTTATTTGACCACTTATTTCAGATTTTTGTTTGGTCAACACACTGTATGTGTGAAACTGGATTGGATTACACAGTCCAAAGGTTGAATCATCTGTTTCATTGAACAGATCTAGTTACAAGTTGTAAGTGCTATGCACATAAATGGTTTCTTTAGTTAAATGGAGAGATTTCTGATGATCCTTTTTATCATCAGATTCCGGTTGCAGCGGTTTAGTGCCCGCATGTAACCCTGGTAGGTGCTATGCATCATGCTTATTCTAGAGTATTACATTGACCCCTGCAGGTTTCCCCTTTTTTCCAGCCTCTTGCTCTTCGAGAACCCGCCCACACCACACCCATGATATTAATGCAGTTTTGACCACTGCTGATTGTGGTCTGTCTAGCAAATAAAGCTTTGTTATACTGTTATGTTAATGCACAATCTTGACCACTGCTGATTGTAGTCTGTCTAGCAAATAAAGCTTTGTTATACTGTTATGTGATTGCACACTCTTGACCACTGCTGATTGTGGTCTGTCTAGCAAATAAAGCTTTGTTATACTGTTATGTTAATGCACAATCTTGACCACTGCTGATTGTAGTCTGTCTAGCAAATAAAGCTTTGTTATACTGTTATGTGATTGCACACTCTTGACCACTGCTGATTGTGGTCTGTCTAGCAAATAAATCTTTGTTATACTGTTATGTGAATGCACAATCTTGACCACTGCTGATTGTGGTCTGTCTAGCAAATAAAGCTTTATTATACTGTTATGTGAATGCACACTCTTGACCACTGCTGATTGTGGTCTGTCTAGCAAATAAAGCTTTGTTATACTGTTATGTGAATGCACAATCTTGACCACTGCTGATTGTGGTCTGTATAAAAAATAAAGCTTTGTTAGACCTTTCTGACTGTGTCCATGTGTTATGAATATTTTTGGTTCTGTGACATCCACATGCATTACATTAGTGTCACATTCCTATAAATGTGAACTGATGAGCCATAGTTAACATGCAATAGATCAATACATATAAAACTGTTGAAGAGTCAGAATAGCTTTAGATATCATATGATCCCAAATATCATATCTACTACTAATATAGGGTTAATACCCATGACAAGTCTGATAAGCGATACTGTGGAGTAGGAACATTCCCCTGAGGGCCTACAATGAATAGGACAGGTGACACTGGAGTGGTTTTCCAGTTCCTTCTCTAGTTGATTGGGATTAGTCTGACCTCTTTGCTAAGACGTACCCCCCTACACTGGCCCTATGTAGTATAGCTCACAGCTTCATTGAAGTACACAAACCCCTTCACCAACACCACTTAGCATATGTGTGAATACAGTTAGTTGCCCAATAATGAACATGCATTGGCTAAATATCCTTTGGTTATCATATGTTGTAATGGTCATGCACATGCCAATATGACAAACCATGCTGCAACATGCATAATATGATTAAAGCCACACTACCCAATTCAATAGCAAGAGTAAAACATGAGTCAGGTCATATGAACCCTTTGCCACGCACATGAGCTCTATTGTGATCCCTTAAATCTCTATCTAATTGCATATACATCTCGCTCATCACATCTACATTTGGTAACACAATTGTTTTGCTAATCACACCGCCACATGGCATATATCAAGTAGCAGGGAAACATTTTAATGTATGTTGTTCAGTTCTTCTGTTGTGTCTGACTCTCTGTGACCCTATGAGCTGCAGCACATTCAGCTAGGTCTCTGCCTGTGCTGTTATCCACGGTTTGCATGCTAAATATACTGGTGTGGTTTGTCAGTTCCTTCTCAAGTGGATTGGACCTTGTCTGATCTCTCTGCTATGACGTGCCCACCTACAGTGGCCGTACATGTTATAGCTCACAGCTTCATTCAGGTACACAAGCCCCTTCACACCACTTAGCAATGCTGAAGGGGACCAGGGGAACATACACCCCACATATCTACTCTGACCCATCAGGAAGGTCCGCAAGCACAAAGGGAGACAGTCCAGAGGCTCTGGGATTGACAGCAAACTCACCGCCATCAGGCACAATCTCTGCTACGCCCATCCTGGTGGGAGCCATGTGCCAGGTGTCTAGTTATTCCCATTTGGTTAACTTCCAAACTGTTCTGCTATTTATCAATGGGTGAGGGTTGCTAAGTGGTGGTGGTGGTGAAGCAGCTTGTGTACCTGAATGAAGCTGTGAGCTACTGGGTAGGTCGTAGCAGAGAGATCAGACAAATCCCAATCCACTAGAGGAGGAACTGACAACCCACTCCAATCTGTTTGGCATTCAAACTTTGGAGAACAGCACAGGCAGAGACCTAGCTGAATGTGCTTCAGTCCATAGGGTCACAGAGAGTCGGACACAACTGAGGAACTTAACCACATATATTGAAATATTCCCCTGTTTAATAGATATATGCCAAATAGCGGTCTGATTTGGCCACTATGTGTGTTCTTTAATGTGGATGTGATGAGCGAGATGTGTATTCTATCGTTGATCAACTATATAGCGTGCTTTGAATGTGCGCTGTCATCTGCACGCCGACACATGCGCGCATCAACAACAGCAGTCCAGACAGGAGGCTAGCTGATCTAATGATTAGGATTAGGCTGTGGGGTGTAAGGGTTAGGATTAGGCTGCGGCTACAAGGGTTAGAAGGGTTTATGGCATCGACGCGCAATAGTCAAAAACATTAGAACTGCGCAATGATGTGGGCCCGCTCATGTCAGCTACTTGTTGTCAAAACACATTTGCTGTGCGCGCCAATGTTAGGGTGACATATTCTATTATAGGGCTGTTTTAGAGGCTACAATGGAAGCTGTATGTGTGTTGACCAATCAAACATATGAGGAATATTAAACTAATTTTAACAATTGTTAATTTGGAGGCTGTAATGCTTGGGCCTCCATTTTAGGGTTACAGGCTTAAACCATGCAGACTGCAAAAACCGTAACAAAATGGATACCTTCAACCTCCAAGCACGTACGGGCTTTAAGAACGAGCTACGGGCTTGGAGGACATGCGTCCTCCAAGCCCGCACGGGCTTGAATAAGGAGCTACGGGCTTGAATAAACAAGCTACGGGCTTGATCATTGAAGTCCGTGGGACTTGGACAGATTTTAAAATCAAAGTACAATTTAGCGATATGCAAGCTTGAGAATGTTTTGCTATTAATCCTCATGCCCCCCCCCCCCCCCCCATTATGTTCCCCATCATTTACAGAGCTTTGCAGTGCTGGATTGAATATATATTGGCTTCTACAATGCTTTGAGTTTGCGGCCCTCAACCTCCGAACCCGTACGGGTTTTAACAAGGACGAGCGCGCGGGACTTTGGGACGGAAAATAAACCGTAAATGATATATCGGATTTGGGCGATGTGCAAGCTTGAGAGGGTGTTGCTAATAATCCTCATGTCCCCCATTATGATGCCTAGCATTTACAGAGCTTTACAGTGCCATCTTGAATTTATATTTGCATTTACAGTTTTCTGACTTTGCGGACGGAAAACAAGATTTACTGGCACGGGAAAAACGCTTGCGGCCGTTTGCATGATGTGCGGCCAGCCGTAAGGGGTATATCCTTGCGGTGCCGTCCATTTGAATAGCAGGGTAGCAGTAGCTCTACACGTGGCCGTAAGATGGCCGTAAGGAATCGCAGCTTTGCGGCCATTTTAAGGCCGTTAATCGAATGAGGCTCATAGAGTTTATCTGCTCATTCCAAATAAACTATTATATTTAAATATACATTGATGATATCAAATCAATGTCCTTGATAATATGGACACCCCATATTTACACAATTAATATAATTAGAATTGCATTGCAATGTGCTAATATTGAATTTGTTTTAGGAATAAACTTATGTATAGCGCTAAGGAATATGTTGGCGCGTTACAAATAAACAATAATAATTCGAATAGATGTAAATCCCAAAAATATTATCAATAATAAGGATAATCATAAATAATATCTAAACAGTAATAAAAATATAGAAATATAAAACAGAAATCCATGTGCATGCATCTTAAACCACGTGAATGCAAAGGGCAAGTTAAACTCACAGAAAAATTGCTAAAAGCACACAAATACACCAAGAGGGATAAGTACTCATATATAAAGAAATATGTAAAAAAAATTCATATTGCTTTAAACACCAGTTCCATTGGTGATGACAATTGCTTATGTGAAATGTGGCAGCATTAGCGAGAGAAGTATAACATAGTTAGATTACATGTTGGGAGGATGTTTTTTTAACCTTATACTAAACTGTCAGCCCCATTAAATTCCTCCAACTTAAAAATTTGTAGCTCGTAAAGGAGGCCGCAAGAGTTACGGATATTAAATTGGTGTCTTTCAGCTACCTGCAAACGATCTGCGGGTTACAAGTGGAAAAACCTTACGGGCCATCAAAATCTGGCCTCCGTCTCAGCTAGGCCTTTGATCTTACAAGCCTGTAAATGTTACGATCGCAAATTGCTATTTAATTGCTACAAATCCCCAAAGATGCACTGACATTCAAACCCTTAAACAGCAAATGGAGCCAAAAATATTACGGCCTCCAAATAGGACCCGCAAAGGGTTTACAAACACGTTCTGAACATTGTAAAAGAAAATAAAAACACACCAGTGGACTTAATAAATAAATATGGGGAAAGCATGGAAAGGCATTACAATTACTTGCACAATATTCTCCAAATAGAAAATAGGCATTTAACATAATTAATTAATTTCATCATATGTTGGAATGCCAATATGAAAAGCCATGCTACAACATGCATAAAGCAAACATGAAACTGCTTGTCATATTAACCCTTTTTCACTCACAGAGGCTCTAATGTGTACCCTGGAATATATATATAATTGCATATATATCTCACTCATCAAATCTACATTGAGAAAATAAATAGTGGCCAAATTACACCACCACATCACATAGATCAAGTACCAAGGGAACATTTTATTTTTTCTTGTTCAGTCCTTCAGTTGAGCCCAACTCTCTGTGACCCTATTGACTGCAGCACATTTAGTTAGGTGTCTGCCTGTGCTGTTCCATAAGGTTTGCATGCCAAAGATACTGGATTGGGTTGCCAGTTCCTTCTCCAGTGGACTGTGATTTGACTGACCTCTCTGCTTTGACCTGCCCACCTAGAGTGACCCTACATGGTATAGCTCACAGCTTGAAGTACACAAGCCCCTTCACGATCACAAAGCAGTAAGCCAGAAGGAGAACCAGGGAAAATACACCACACTAATCTACTCTAACCCATCAGGAAGGGCCGCAAACACACATGAAGGCTGTGCAGAGGCATATGGATCAACAGCCAACTCACCTCCATCAGGGACAATCTCCGCTATTGCATTCTGTAAAGTTCCACACCATTGCTGGTGGCCATGTGCAAAGATGTATTCCCATTGATGACCGCACATTAAGTGTTTTGCTATCAATCAATTCCCATTATCGCCTGTCATATTCCAATCAGGCCTTCAGGGGAATGTTGATACTCCACACTACTCCACCAAATTGGACCTGACATGTGTATTAACCCATTATCATTATATATTATATATATATTATTATTATTATTATTATATGTGTTAATCTA
This sequence comes from Discoglossus pictus, assembly GCA_027410445.1. Lineage (NCBI taxonomy): Eukaryota > Metazoa > Chordata > Amphibia > Anura > Alytidae > Discoglossus > Discoglossus pictus. The sequence continues at coordinate 255,783,333 of CM050167.1, read as the reverse complement.
TTGCATGGTAACTAGCGCTCATTAGTTTAAAGATGTAGGAATGTAACACAAATGGGATGTGTGTAAATGTCCCATAACCACAACCATTGAAAACACACTGACACAGTGAGAATGGTATAACAAAGCTTTATTTCATGCAATGAGCACAATCAGAAATGGACAAGACTGCGCATTAATATTATGGGTATGTTGGGAGTGTATCCTGGAAGGGCAAAAGGCTGTTGGCCAACAAGGGACACCTAAATGTTTAAATGTTAGACAGCATCATAAGCATAATGCATAGCATCTACTAGTGTCACATGTGGTCAGGACACCACAGTAACCATAATCGGATTTGAAATATGTACATAATATAACACTCCATTTCACAAAAAATAACCATTAATGTGCATAGATTTCCATATGGTCTAGATCTGCTATATTAAACAAATGCTAGAAATCATGGATTATGTAATGCTAATCAGTTCCACACACAGTGTGTTTTCATACATTAATGATGATTCAGAAATAGATTATAGGAATCTGGAAAACATAAACCAGTGGTTGGGACACTGCGACATAATGGGGCTACATTACCTTTGCCAAATAATTGATTAACACAGGAAGTAATCCACAAGAGGTTGGAAAAAATAAATGTTAATAAAGCCCCGGGTCCTGATGGAATACATCCAAGGGTACTAAGGGAACAGGGTTCTGTAATAGCCAAACCATTATATTTAATTTTTCAAGATTCACTCAACACAGGGTCTCTACCAGATGACTGGAGAAAAGCTGATGTGATACCTATATTTAAAAAGGGAGCAAGAGCAAATCCGGGGAATTATAGACCAGTGAGCCTCACTTCTGTAGTGGGGAAGCTTTTAGAAGGGTTAATAAGGGATAATATACAAGAATATGTCTATTTGAACAGGATTATAAGTAGGAGTCAACATGGGTTTATGAGGGATAGGTCATGTCAAACAAATCTAATTAGTTTCTATGAGGAGGTTAGTAGGAACCTGGATCAAGGCAACTCAGTGGATGTAGTCTTTTTGGATTTTGCAAAGGCTTTTGATACAGTGACACATGGGAGACTATTGGGCAAACTAAGGGATACAGGAATTGCAGTAAATATCTGCTCATGGATTGAGAGCTGGCTAAAAGACAGGAAGCAAAGGGTTGTTGTAAATGGAACATACTCCGATTGGACTAATGTGGTAAGTGGGGTTCCTCAGGGTTCAGTATTAGGTCCTCTCCTTTTTAACATATTTATTAATGACTTAGAGGTAGGATTGGAGTGTGGGGTCTCCATTTTCGCTGATGACACAAAGTTGTGCAAGGTAATCAGAAAATGATGTGCTTTCCCTCCAAGGGGATTAACATAAAATTGAGGAATGGGCATCTAAATGGCAGATGAGATTTAATACGAATAAATGTAAAGTTATGCATCTGGGAAGGAAAAATAGGCATGCAATTTATAATCTTAATGGAGCAAATCTAGGTGTATCAGATATTGAAAGGGATTTGGGAGTGCTTGTGGACAACCACCTAGGTAACAGTGCTCAAAGCCAAGCAGCAGCTGCAAAGGCAAATAAAATATTAGCATGTATTAAGAAAGGTATAGAAGCCAGGGAAGCAAATATAATTCTGCCACTATACAAATCTCTAGTACGCCCTCATTTGGAATATGTAGGACAATTTTGGGCACCACTTCATAAAAAGGACATTTTAGAGCTGGAAAAGGTACAGAGAAGGGCAACCAAACTAATAAGGGGAATGGAGTCTAAGTTATGAAGAAACACTAACCAAATTAAACGTATTTTCTCTAGAAAAAAGGCGTCTAAGAGGAGATATGATTACCTTATATAAATACATCCAGGGTCAGTATAAAGATTTGTCGGGGGAGCTTTTTGTGCCAAGAGGTTTTCAACTGACAAGAGGACATCCCTTGAGGTTAGAAGTAAAAAGATTCCACCTCAAAGAAAGAAAAGGGTTCTTCACAGTAAGGGTGGTTAATCTGTGGAATTCTCTACCAGAGGAGGTGGTGACAGCGGATTCGATAGATAACTTTAAAAGGGGACTAGATTTATTTCTAATTAAAAAGGGTATTCAGGGTTATCATGGATAATTAGAGAGACAGTAATGATCCAAATTTTTAACATTTCCCCATTAGACAATTGGCTAAGTCTTGCTTGTTTTTTTTTTTTTTCTATTTGCCTTCCTCTGGACTAATTAATAATAATAAAAAAAATAAAAAAAACATTAAATAATTGATTAATAATTAATTAACAACTAATGAATTAATTGTTAATCCGCATATTGCAGATCAAAGGAGATCTTAAAAGGTTGAACTTGATGGACTGAAAGTCTTTTTTCAACCTTAAATACTATGTAACTATGTAACTATGTAATAAAGAGGAGGTGTTAGAACAATCACAAGCTGTTATTATGGTACATTGTTTTTGCTCTGGAGTACTATCACTATCTACATGGAATAGTTGGGACATGCTGAGATCACATCTTAATGGTATATGGCTGGTACCAAGGCCAGACAGATTACACTGTTCACATTACCCCTAAACACATGCACATTGATCCTGATGTCAAACCAATGAAATTATCCATTTTCTTTGTGGATGACATGAAATACATTAATCAGCTTTCATAATGTTAACAGGATGAAATGCAACAAAAATGCATAAGTGGTTTGGATTAACTGACCCTAATGGGACTGTGCAACTCTACAGCCGGGACACTATTCATTGTAATTGAAACTCACACCAGTCATATTCATTAGTGAAGAGATATGTAGTCAGATATTGCATTTCAGATCCACCTGCAGTGGTGAATGACACTGATCGAATGCCTGTTGAGAACTGGGTTGAGTGTTTACTCACGTGATGGTAGTGTACTGCTCAAAGATGAAGAACATGCCTTCATGGTCGTGAGATTTGGCTATTAACACCTACAGAGACAAGAACAAGATATAAATCATAACAATATCCTGATTAACTACAACATCTCATCTCAAGGTCAATCCACATTGAATATCAATTGTTGAAGTGTTAAACATAACCAGACATGTACACACTCTGTAGCCAGCCAATAGTTTGCCAACATCTATACCAATCAGTATTTAGTGAGGAGTGATTTAGAGGACTTCGTGGATGGTCCTAAGAGCTCGTCTTACGCAGCACTGGCCCCCACCTTCCGTCCCCGCGCACCGTCTCCCTCTTCCACGTCTAGGTGGTGTTTGAGCGTGGGTTGCCACTACGTTGAGTGGCTGGGGATCAGGTTGAGCTGGTGGTGAGGTCTGAGATGAGGAGGCCGCCGACTCGGGTTGCAGTTGTGAAACCAAATGCTGGAGATGTATGATCTAGCGTTCAGCTAATTGGATGAGTTGCTGTCTGTCCCGAATTGCATGTTGCTCATATCTCTCCAACCTTCGTTTGTGCCTCCTCGCCTCAGAATGGAGCGATCTGTTGCTCGCTAATAGTGAATTGTACTTAGTATCAGTCTTAAATGCAGGTATTGGCCAAACATTTAATTGATACAAATTATGAAAATGATTTGTTTGCTACCAGGATTTACATGATTATTGATGCTCCATATATCTTCAGTCATAACCATAGGGCTTACAGTGCTATTGTATGTTAGTTATCTATGCATGTGGTCAGGGGTATAGGAGCCAGAATAATTGCTAATGCTACAACAGCTGAAGCTACTTTACTCCGGGCCTCTGCCTTCTGGCTAGGCCTCACATCTCTCCCACCATATATGATTCTATAGAGGTATGGATTTCCTTGAGGAGGACGTTCATCTCCTCTGGTTTATAATTGAGCGCCCTCTACTGTATTGCAGCCTCATGCTCCTTCAACTGTGACTGGGTTCCTGGCCTCCCTGTTCTCTCCATGGGGCCAGTCCCTCATCCCCACAATCTCCCCCCCAGGAATCAGGCCCCTGAACAGGGGCGGCTGGTGCATGGGGCAAATGGGCAACCGCCCTCCCAAAATGAATGCACTGACTTAATTCCCAATCACTAACTTTATAATTTATATAATAAAAATATATATATATGTTTTATCATGTTCAATATTCTGTTTTTTTCTTAGCTGCTGCTGTCACTTTAAATTTCAAAAAGCTCTGTGCTGCTTGTGACTTCCCTAGTAATACAGATCAGGGTACATGTGAGAATTAAAAAAAAAACAATCACAATGCTGTTCTCCCCTGCTGCACTCTCTTATGGTGGTCTACACTTCAGCCACACTCCTAGACCTGGGAACAAACATGGTGGAGGTGTGGGCATACTGCTATCCTCTCGCTCCACTTTTCACTGCATACCCCCTGTTCCCTCCCTCCAATTCTCATCTTTTGAAGTCCACACTATTTGCATCTTCTCTCCTATACCTCTGCGAGTAGCTGTGATCTATCGCCCGCCTGGATCACCCTCTCAATTTCTGGACAACTTTGCCACCTGGCTCCCTCACTTTCTCTCCTCCAATATACCTTCACTCATTCTTGGCGATTTCAACATAGCCACTGACACCCCCACATCCCCAACAACTGCAAAATTACTTGCACTTACCTCTTCCCTTGGCCTCTCACAATGGACAGATTCTGCAACTCACTGTGGTGGACACTCCATTGACCTTATTTTTACTAATCTCTGCACTATCTCCAACCTTGACATCTCCTCACTTCCCCTATCTGACCACCACCTGCTAACTTGCAACCTCACCTCATCTACCGCTCACCGCCCTTCTTCAAATCCTGCCATCAGAACACGCAGAAACCTGCAAGCACTCAACCCACAACAATTTTCAAATGTACTAACACCCCTTCTCAGCCCCCTCACCACCCTTGCCTGCCCTGACGTCACCACTTCACAATACAACACTACGCTAACCTCCACCCTTGACTCTCTTGCCCCCATAATCACAAGCAAACGCCCTCGCTCTCAACCACAACCATGGCACACCACACAAACACGCTATCTACAGAGATGCTCACGCACTGCAGAATGATTATGGAGGAAATCTCGCACTTCAGCAGACTTTCTCCACTACAAGTTTACCTTGCGCTCCTACTTGTCTGCCCTCAATCTTGCCAAACAACACTACTTCTCATCACTAATATCAAACCTGTCCTCCAACCCTAGACGTTTATTTACTACATTTAACACCCTCCTCTGCCCACCCCCACCTCCTGCCCCTTCCTCTCTCACTGCTGATGACTTTGCCAGCCATTTTAAAAATAAAATCGATACCATCCGAAATGAGCTCTCCTCCCAGCTTGGCCCTACCCCACCACCCTCTCCCCAAACCGACAACACCCAGCCCTTACCCTTCCCCAATCCCACCTCCACTATGGACTCCTTTGACCCTGTAACCGAGGATGAAGTATCTACTTTACTATCAACCTCTCACCTTACCACATGTCCTCATGATCCTATTCCATCACAGCTAATCCCTCCCCTATCCACCACACTTATCCCAGCTCTCACACATCTATTCAACCTCTCCCTAAACACTGGCAAGTTTCCATCCTCCTTAAAACATGCCACAGTTACACCCATTCTCAAGAAGCCCTCTTCTGACCCAGCTTCTGCCTCCAACTATCGCCCTATCTCACTACTTCCCCTTGCATCTAAACTCCTTGAGCGGCTTGTTTACAATCGCCTCACTCAATTTATTTACGCCAATTCCCTACTTGACCCCTTCCAATCTGGCTTCCGGTCCCAACACTCTACAGAAACAGCCCTTACAAAAGTCACTAACGACTTGCTAACCGCCAAATCAAAGGGTCACTACTCTATTCTAATTCTCCTGGATCTCTCTGCTGCCTTCGATACAGTTGACCACCATCTTCTAATCTAAATTCTCCGCTCTTTTGGCATCCAGGACACAGCTTCACAGGTTCACATCCTATCTTAAAGATCGTACATTTAGTGTCTCCTTCTCTGGCACCTCTTCTTCACCTCTCCCTCTGTCTGTTGGCGTTCCCCAAGGTTCTGTCCTAGGCCCCCTCCTCTTCTCCATCTACACCTCCTCCCATGGCACCCTTATAAAATCCTTTTGATTTCAGTATCATCTCTATGCAGATGATACTCAAATCTACCTCTCTGCACCTGATCTATCCCCCTCTCTTTTAGCTCAAGTTTCCAACTGCCTCTCTAGCATATCCTCCTGGATGTCCACCCGTCAACTCAAACTCAACATGTCTAAAACTGAACTTCTAATCTTTCCACCCTCTACTTCAGCTTCCACACCTCAAATATCTCTCACTGTTGACAACACCATCATCGCCCCTACCTCCCAGGCCTGTTGTCTTGGGGTTCTACTGGATCCCGCCCTCTCTTTTATTCCTCACATCCAAGCAATAACAAAATCATGTCAGTTTCACCTAAAAAACATCTCCAAAATTCGTCATTATCTTACAGAAGACACAGCTAAAATTCTAATACACTCTCTCATCATATCTCGACTCGACTACTGCAATTCCCTCCTTGCTGGCCTCCCCATCTCTCGTCTGTCTCCCCTCCAATCCATAATGAACGCCTCTGCTAGACTCATCTTCAATACCAAACGATCAGTGTCTGCAGCCCCTCTCTGTCAATTACTCCACTGGCTTCCCATAGCTTCCCGAATCAAATTTAAAATCATGACCCTAACACATAAAGCCCTCAACAACAGTGCACCCCCTTATATCTCTGCTCTTGTTTCAAAATACTCTCCCAACCGGCCCCTTCGTTCTGCTAACGACCTTCTTCTTTCCTCCTCTCTCATCACCTCCTCTCACTCCCGTCTTCAAGACTTTTCTCGTGCTTCCCTATCCATTTGGAACTCCTTGCCCCGCTCCATTAGATTATCTTCCTGCCTCAAAACCTTTAAGAAATTATTAAAAACACACCTGTTTAAAAAATCTTATCATCTTCAGCCTTTATAATTACAACTGCACACTCCACAGCTTAATAACACTCACACCCACAATCTACAGTACAACACACAGACCCCTCCACTTTACTGAACCAATTGCTTTCAATTGTATTTGTCACCCTCTTGTATCACACCTAAACCCTTAGATTGTAAGTTTGCGAGTTTTCAATCTTGTGTCAGGCCTTGGAAACAAGCTCTATGTACATTTGATTTTATGCTCAAAAACAGGGCCCTCCATTCTTTACAAGGTGTTTAATTTGTTTTCTGCTATTTACTCAACCCCTGTACAGCGCTACGGAATATGTTGGCGCGATATAAATAAAGATAATAATAATAATAATAATAATAATGCTGTCTAATCCCCAACTGTGCTCTAACCGATAGAGCTGAGCCTGTCCGCATCATCACCCAATCAGAATGGCCGGGAGGGAAAAGTTCTGTATCCTACAGGGACTGCAACTACCCCCAGAAGTGAATACATTCGTTGAATCTCAATAAAATGTATTGGAAAAAAAACAACTCACAGCTCACAGTGCATGCAGATGGAGGGAGCTGCATGTAAAGCTTCAGTTTTCTCAATATTTTGGTGGTCTTATTGATTCTGACTACCCTGCTCCACACACACCAAGCTTGTGACCTGTCTGCCACCACCACAGCCTATACCAGACAGGAGCAGCTGCAGAGCTCAGGTGAGTCCATATCCCTCTCTGTGTCTTGCTGTTGTTGTTCTTTTATTCAGTGGTGTCTGACTTCCAGTGACCACATGGATGCAGCACACCAGGTACATCTGTCTGTGTTTCTGGTTGTGTTTATCCATATGGTTTTCATGGCAAAGATACTGGAGTGGGTTGCTAGTTCCTACTCCAGTGGACTGCATTTTGTCTGACCTCTCTAAAATGGCCTGCCTATCTTGGTTGACCCTTAATGTTATAGCTCACAGCTTTATTGAGGTAACAAGCTGCTTCACCATGACAAGGTAGCGATCCATAAGGGGTCCTGTGTCTTAGTCCCTCTCTATGTCCATATGTATTTATAAGGAGAGGGTATATTTACTTTTGGGGGAGATCTCTTATTGTATGTGTAAGATATATATAATGTGTATATATATATATATATATATATATATATATACAGTATATATATATATATATTTATATATATATATATATGTGTGTGTGTGTGAGGAATTAGAAATATATGCTAATTAACCACTCAAATATGTTGTTTGCAACTTAATATTAATTATGTAAAGGCAGCCTATAAACTGAATAAATATGTTTTTAAGATAATAATGTTTAAAATGGAGGGAGAAATAAAACAGTACTGGGCCATTCAGAACCAACATGGGTTACAACATTCTGGTTGTGGTCTGTTGTTGGTGAATTATCACCCTGCCCTTCTGTAGATGCAGGATGTTCTTCCCATTTAACAAATTCTTTATTTATGCAGTTTACTCTTTCTCTATATATTTGCTGCTATCATAGTATCTGTTTGTATTATTATTGGCTCAGTCGTAAAATACCTGACCTGGGCTCAGAGTGATAGATAGAGAGGTATTTGGGGGGGGGGGGGCTGTATTGAGGGAGGGAGGAGAGGGGTTGAAGGAAAGATGGATAGAGAGGGAGAGAGAGAGAGAGGGTAGAAGAAGAAGCATATAATCTAGCTCTCTAACTTTCTACCTCCCTCTCTATCTGTCCCTCTCTTTAACTCTGTATCCACCTCTCTTACTACCCCCCCCCCCCCCCTATCTCTCTCTATCACAGTCTTTCTCTAAGGGATCACTTTTGTGGGTGAAGACTGTGTCACTAGGCAGGGCCTACATATGTTGTGGTAACATGTTGTGAAGGTGAGGGGTTTATACTGTTGTGTGGAGTCAATGTAAGGGGAGGGGCCCGGTCTCTATTTTCTGCTAGACCAAGTTGGAAAGTCACGAGTCGCCACTGCCCTTGAGCCCCGGCCCCTACTCCTTGTGTGACTACATCTGGGGGCACATCCCTCCCCCCGCCAGCTCTCCTCCACCTGTACCTCCCCTCCCTGACCCGGCTCTCCATACCTCGACCTCTCCTCACTCTCCTCCTCTTCTCACTCGCCTCCTCTCCTTACTCTCCTCCTCTCCTCTTGACCTGTAAGTTCACTTGCTCAGCTACAGTACAGTCATCGATTTACAGTTTTCACGCTCTTTAAAACAACTTTATGCAGCGTTAATTGCTGTTCCCTGCTTTCTATTGGCTGTAAGGCCTGCGTCGCACTCCGTGATTACAGGTTTGGATTGGAAAGGTGGGCCTCATCTATTCCAGCCCCCTTACAGCTCACGTGTGATGAATGGCCTTACGGGCTGGTGGCTCCGGCCCTTTGGTTGCGGCATGGATGAATGTAATAGCTCTGTAACTCTGCCAAATTTCAAGCCTGCAGCCTTTTCGGGTGTACCAGGGCCACTTGTGGCTTGAAATGTTATGCGGCTGTGGGATTGCTAATACAAGTCAGTGATCCTTAAGAGTATAATAATGTAAACAATTGTTTAAAGATAATTTATGCAAACATAAGGGTTGTTGCTGAAGTAACACACTTTCATTGCTGGTTTTACAAATACTAGAGAACTTGAATTATACAATGTTTGTAAACTTCTATTAAGTATAATGTATGTATACTTCTAATATTAAACAAGAGAAAGCAGTTTATGCTATATTTATATATATAACTGTTTTTGCCTTGTACTTTAGCGCTGCAGAATATCTTGGCACCTTAAAAATAAAGGATAATAAGGATTATAATAAGAGATATAATTTTAATTTAGTTTATTTTGGGCTTGCTTTAATAATGCAGATATGTATTCATAGATGTAATCTAGATTTTCTAAAGTTTCATAAATAATATAAGGAAATATTTATTATCTAAATGAAGACGATCAAATACAATCATACAATTATAGTAGATAAAAAACATTGTGTAAAATAGTGACTTTACATCAGTCAGCTTTTAATTGAAGGATCATACAATACTAATCTGCAATATATTTAATCGTTCAAGTCCAGAAATATGCTTAGTTCAGTATATTTATTTTGTGGTTCTACAAAATGAATTCAATAAAAATGTAGTGTTTTGAATGGGCTTCATATTAAATTCATAGTTTTGTGTTTATTAATTACGTACAGTAATAAAAAATAGTGAGTCCTAAACTTTACCTGCCACAATTTTAACACGTCTCTTTGCACCCATTGATATAAACCATATTTTAGTTTCAACTCTAATATGTTTCCAAGAAATCTCCATAATCTGACAGAGTAAGGTCATACCAGTGCAAAGGGAAGATGGATAATGGTAGAGGAATAGATGGTATCACTTTCCTTCCTCAAGTATCCCTGTAGTCTTTCACTGTACTTCTCAAACAGCTAATGTATGTGTCTAGAATATATGTTAATACAGCCTCTGACAGCCAGGACACTGAGAAGTGCTTTTTACATCATAAGCAGAAACTGCCAGGGTCATAAAATGAACAATTATTAAAGTCACTTCAAATGTCAGATTAAAAGTAGAAAGATTGAATTAAAAATAATAAAGTGCCGAATTTCTCAAGAAATGTTTTTATAGTTGTTGCAATGATAATAGACTTCCCTAGATAAAAAAAAAAATCACATGTGAATTAACAATTTTATTTCTCAGAGGCAGTAAAGTAAATGTGTTGCATTATGAATCATTGACTTAAATAAAATGCTTTCAAATCTATAAAAAATTAGTTGAAAGGTAATATGTTTTCATTCTGCATATTATTCGGAGCTTAATATATGTTTTTATTTTTGAATATAATATTTTATATACTGTATAATCCAATGCATTTTTTTTACAATTAAACAATCACTGTAGTTCCATGTTTATAATATTGAACTAAACTTGATAATAGGCAAAAACAAAATAAATTTAGCCTTTAGTTTTCAAACTTGTATATGCAGTTGTTCTCTATTGGGGGCAACCATTGTCTTGATGGAGCTGCTTCTTTGAGCTTCCTTTTCAGCAGGGTGTATCCTTATAAATTAATGGGTTTCCATTAGTCAAGTTAGAAGCACTGGCACTTTATATTTCCACATTTCTATTGTAGCATTTGTGGTTTCATGTGCATTTAAGGACTCATCACCCCTGCAGAAGTATATCATCAAAAACACAATTCTAAACATAATCACATATTAATTAATTTAAGGATGTATAAAGATATATATATATATATATATATATATATATATATGTATATATATATATATATATATATATATATATATATATATATATATAGATCTATCTATTTATCTGTCTGTCTATATAAATAAATATTTATATAGCACATAGCACATAGCCATTGAAATACAGCATGTGTCATGAGCTGACTTGGTTGGTATATAAGGTGACATGTAGGCATTCTGCAAACATATCAACCATTGTCATGGGTAAAATGTTCAATTTATCTGACTTTGAAAAGGGGATGAGTATTGGCTTTCGACCCAAGAGTGGCAGTATTTCTAAAACAGAGCACTTTGTGAGCAGTTTGCATGCTGCTATAGTTAAAGTATACCATGACTGGACAAACAGCGACATTGCGAATAAAAGTCATGGAAACTGCGGAGTACCATGTGACATTGATGTCAGAGGTGAATGTCGGCTACAAAGGGGTGTGAGGGTGAACTGACATGCTACAGTTGAGCAACTCACACGCAGTACTAGGCTGAAATGAGCCCTGAAGGAGCTCCTGCGAGCCTCGCAAAGCGAGCAGTTGAGGCATTAAAGCATGCAGGACTTAGGCTGCAAGCACTTGAGTAACGCACGACTTAGAAAAAAAAATACGAACTCATAAAAATACCAATGTAACGCCGAAACGCGGAAATGGAAAAAAAAATGTTTCAAATGTTTTCAAAATTAAACCACACTCACACACAGCACAGGGGGAGAGCCAGGACGTGAGGTTGCAAGCAAATTTAAGCGGAATTTGCCGTTCTTTGTCACACGAAAACTGGCTAAGGAAGAAACAAAATGGCGGACGAAAAGCATAAAAGAAATCTGAAAATGGAATAAAAACGCAGCTAAGCACATTCCGACGTCGGAAAAATACCAAACTCCGAAAAATATGCAGGACTAAGAAAATACACGACGGCAAAGACACTAACACTTGCACAAACAACGCTAGGCACACAGGACTTAGAAATAAAAAACAACGGAAAGATTCAGCAGACACACAGAGGAGAAGCACTCAGGGAAGGAACAGGGGGGAGATGCTGGAAAGAGGCACATGGCATTCCCAAGCACAAAACTTGCAGGCTAATGAACCCTGCAATGAGAGGCCCGTACAGTAGGCAGGTGGAAAGATTTGCAATGAGCGCTGAAGGCGCTCATTGCGAGCCCCACGATGAACGCCGTAGGTGATCATTGCAAAGCAGGAAATTTGAAGTACACAAGGGGAGAGGTTCGCAATGAGCGCCGAAGGTGCTCAGAGGGCCAAAAGACTCACATGTGGCAAACAGCATTGTTAGGCTTCAAATTTTATTGCTGTCATATTTGACGGGCAAGTCACTAGTGTATATCACATATATAGTTGTGACCAATACAGGTTGTTGTTAACGCTTGCGGGCTCGCACAGCGAGCCCGCAGCAACTGTGCCCCTCGCAAAATGATGGCCGCAGTTGCTGGCAAGGAGTGCCGAAGGTGCTCCAACCTCAGAAGACTTAGGCAGTGAGTGCAAAAGGCGCTCAGTGCGCTGGTGGAGATGAGCAACGTAGGTGCTCATCCCTACGACCCTCACGACTTAGGCAGTGAGCGCCAAAGGTGCTCACTGCACTGGTAGAGATGAGCGCCATAGGCGCTCATCCCTACGACCCGCTGAACTACTGATGAACAGAAATCTCAATTACACCATTCACAATGCAAGACCCGTAGCAGTTTGTAATAAAATTACAAAATGACGGCACATAACACTTTGCAAAAAGGAAAGCGGGACTTAAAAAAATAAATATGACCCGCGGCACTTAGAAGAAAAAAAATATGAGGTAAAAAAAATACAAACTTAATGGCCAAACCGCGCACATACAAAAATAACAAAAACACAAATAACATTTTTAAAAAATACAAAAAACATCACACACAGCATGGGTGGACAGCCAGGATGTCTGGGAGTGAGGTTGCACGACAATTTAAACACAATTTGCAGAGTTTAGCCACTAGAAAATCCACTAAGACTGCAAAGTCAAATACAAGCTGCGGGACTTAGAAAAAAAAAATCTGAGGTAAAAATTATACAAAGTTAATGGCTGAACCGCGCACATCCAAAATCAACAAAAACACAAAGAACATAAATAAATAAATAAACATCACACACAGCACGGGACGTCTGGGAGTGAGGTTGTATGACAATTTAAACACAATTTGCACAGTTTCAGAAATCAAAAATTGCCTAAGCGACAAAAAAAAATGGCGGACAAAAAAAACAAAAAGAGACTACACGATCCCTTAACAACGGAAAACACCACCAGGCACATAAGACTTTTACCCAGGAATGTACGGGGTACAAAATACACTATTAGGAAGTACGGAAAATGCAGACCCTCGTAACATATACACAATTGCAGCCATTTTACAACACTAACTTGCAACTAATAACATTACCATTCTAAAATGGTGATTTACACAACTACACAAACGGTTTGCCCTTGCGCACTCAGCCTATTTATACTGCACACTTGACACATTGCTGACATTTACACCTCAGGTCAGCAACAATGCAAATGTACATTGTATACTGCAGGAAAATACAAACATATTGTTAGCTCTTCAGGATATTGATTGCTGCATATATTAATTAGAAAAAGGTAAAGTATATTAATGTATTATTTATTTAATTAATTAAGTAATTATTATTAAAATATATATATATATATTTAAAAAAGAGCAGGGGAAAGGCTTGCAATGAGCCTCGAAGGCGCTCAGCGCGGGGCTCACAATGAGCGCCGAGGGTGCTCAGGGGAGCAAAAGTACACGAGGGGAGAGGCTTGCAATGAGCGCCAAAGGTGCTCAGCACGGGGCTTGCAATCAGCGCCGAAGGTGCTAGGACGACCAAAAGTACATGAGGGGAGAGGCTCGCAATGATCGCCGAAGGTACTCAGAGGACTAAAAGCCTTACATTATGTGGCAAACAGCATTACCTGCCTTACAATTTTATTGCTGATTGCACATTTTGACACATTACTTGAACCTAATGAGGGAGTAAAATACAAGAGGCTGTCATGCTTTTTCAAGTTTGACAAAAATTTTAACCTGTTATGCCGAAATAAGAAACCAAAATAAATCAGAGAGATAAAAGACAAGCTTCCACTGAAGCATTACCTTAACTGAAGGACACCTCAGAATTTTGGTTTTGCAGGATGTATCCAGCTGTTCAGTGGCTTTAGTCTCACACTCAACCAGACATATAGATGCCAAAGTTCTTCGACCGGGCTGGGTCTCTTGCTGTATATTCAGCTGAAGGATCTCCTCTGTCTTGTTCATTAGGCCCTCCCTGAATAACTCCAGCTGCTCAGCCAGACATTCCACCATATACTGGGTGATGTGTGTTATTTTCCGATAGTTGTCATGAACTGCCTGAATAAGCTGTACTTCACAATTTTAATTGGACTCACGTTCATGCTCTGCTTCGTATCTCCTCTTAGGAACAGTGGTTCCTCCAGCTCAGTTTCCAGATTTCAGGTGTTTCCTCTCTAGAGTATCACCTTCTACCTCAGGAATCTTCTCATGGAGGCATCTTCCTTACTCTCACCCATAAGGTTCCTGTGCCTTGTTGGGTTATAATCTTCCCCAGTGTCTTGATGAATATCCTTCATACTAAGGCTAGAATTTCACCCAGTGCTTTGACTTTTACTCTTTGACCTTTGCTTGCAACATCAGCCACCTTTGCACCACATCCTTTTGTATTAGTTTATTTCCTCATCCCTTCAACAGGGAGCTGCGCCCTGAGTTTCAGTAAAGAGAAATATACCACTTCTCAGAATTCCATACACCATTACTGTCATATTTATCTAAAATACAGGAAGCACTTTTATGTTCAGTAGATCTTCCTTCAAATAGGAATGCATGGTCCTGCTATCCAAAAACTTAAATGAGTTCAATGCCTGCGCTCTGACACTTCTGGTAACTCCAACTCCATGTAAGTATGTGGCAATGATACTGGTCCAGTGACTTTGGGGCCAGACTTCTCTAGAGGCAATTCTTTCAAAGATCAGGAGGTTTACTTCCATGTTGCCTTCCCTAGTCATTTTCTGTGGAAACAGGTTAGCTTTAATCCTGACACTAATCACAGTCGATTTAGGTACTGTAATTGTGCCAAATGTAATTGTTTTTTTCCAGCTGAACTTCTCGGTCTTCTGTGGCTTGTTTTAGCACTTGCTGTGTAGTTTCTTGCTGGTATGCAGTGGTTTGTACCAGTGCTTTCACCCACTTCTAATAATACACGTGACAAATCTGCACTGGGTTTGTGCCCATGTTTCCAGCACTGATGAAAGCACACCATACAAGAGACTGTAATACTTTTCTAAGTTTTACAAACATTTTATCCAGTGATACAAAAATAACAAACCAAAACAATTCTAAGAAAATAATAGGCCTAGCTTTCACTGAAGCACTACCTTACTAACCAGCTGTCATGCAGCTAAACCTGGGTGGAACAAGAACAAACAAATTATACTCCAAATGATTATAACCTGTAGGAAATGGTCTCTCGCTGTGTGTGGTCTCTCGCTGGGTGCAGCTAATTAACTTATCTGGAAATGTTACTCCTGCAGTCCTACAGGGGAAGAGACATTTGCACAATATATGTCCAGGTGTTACCTTGAATTGTGGGAGGGGCCCTCTCCATCTTTCATAAGCTCATCCAGCCCGCCTTTTTCTTGCACACTTCAGTTACATTTTTGAATCTGTGCCTGGAGGGTGTTTCTCTGCAATCATTTGTCTTTTGGCTCCACCAAGCCCTGCACTACCAGATTTTTGGCCCTTTTCTATCATGTCCATGTCCAAGGTAACTCATTTAGCTTTCACCAAGTCTTTCTTTCCAGATCCAGCCCATATCTACTAAGCAGCAACCTTGCCCATGTTTAAGGTAACGCCTTTTTAATTGCCATATGGCTTTTGCTAAGCCCTCATTTTATATTTCGGCCTAAATTTACTAAGCAGCATCAAGGTAATGCTTTTGGCTTTCGCTAAGCTCTCCATTGCTACTTTCGGCCTCCATCAGTGTCCATGCCCACGTCTAAGGACCCACCTTTGTCATCACCACATGACTTTCTCCAATCCTCATTATAGATTTAGCCTATATCTACTAAGCATCGTCCTTGCACATGTTTCAATGTAACGCTTTCCACTTTTCTCTTTCGTTAAACACTACTAGCAATTTTCACATGCTGTATATCAGTAATTACTAAATGTTTCCTTACCAATTTTCTGTACTGACAATTTCAATCCATCTTCCCAGTGAATTCTATGACCTTAACAGTCTAATGTCAATAAACTTTCGGAATTTTGCCTTGATCTTTCTATGGATGTAAAGCATTTGATCTCTCACTCTAAAATATATTTTAATTAATACATATAATGTTTTGCACAAAACAAATATTAAAGTATGTAAAAGGTCATCTCTGCATCTAAAAGAACTGAAGGTACTGTACCAAGTCAGTGGTTAATCCTGTGATTAGTATTAAGCATTTTGTGAATGTCATTAAACTTCTAAATGGATAATTATATTTATCTACAGTTGAAGCGCTTTACAAAACATATATTTATATATATATATATATATAAATATTTAGGTGAAATTATTAAAAGTAAATTCAAATTCCTTAACTTTAACAAAAAAGGGTCACAATGACTTCTTAGCACATGTCAACAGTAAGGGCACCCAAGCCTTAATTCTACAAGTCACATGAATAAATAATATATACCAAAAGTTCAGCGTATGTACTGTCTTCTGTAATGATGGGTAAGACAGTATCTTAATCGATTTTGGCCTGCTGCAACCCAGATAGTATATATTTAAATAAGAATGAAATCACACCGCCATAAGATCAAAAGTAAGTGTTCACTTAGCAGATAAAATAGCAAAACACTGTTCTATGATGGATAAACAAGGTTCCTGGGGTAATTCTTAATTTGTCTGTCTTCTGCTCTGTGCTTCCAGCCACGAGAAGGCAGGACAACTATGGATGCAAGCAAGAACACAGTTGGAGTCCTTATCCACGTGTTTCAAGAACAGATCACTCTCTTCATTGACCGTTTCTTGCATGCAATGAGTAATCTTCCAATGTTTTAACTGTGAAATGGGGCAACTAAAATACCAGTGCTTTCAATGGAACTAAAACCAGTTTACAAAGACACACAATGCAGAGGAAGCCATTAAAAGAAGCAAACATATCATATTTACCAGGGCTAGTTATTAAAACGAATAAACAAGTAAAAATGGCACAACAGAGGCCCTTTAAGACAATCTTCTCCTAAAACAACTGTATTGAAGGTGATATCCAGATGTTCTTACACACAGTATTTGTAAGTGCGCTTTAAGAGGCTCTAAAATAAGCAACTGAAAACTGAAGAAATGGATGTAGAAAAAGAATTATTAGGGATGTGGCAAAATGGGATATTTTTCCAATGAAGTATTGCTGGGCTGATAAGCCCCCGGGAGTACTCTACTACACTCATACATAACCAGTTGCCTGGATGCTTAGAACATTAATCTTCCTTCATAAATTATAAGATTCTTATTTTACAACATATCCCTCTTAATACTCCCCTCTCTAGAGATGTCTTTTATATGATGACATTGGAACATGATTTTGGCTTACTCTGTTAATTTTATATTTTAGGTACTCTTGCTTAATGACAGCAAGGAAATAAAAGGATGTCTTAGTATTTTATCATAAACAGCTGTTAAACAGTATTTATATCATTTGTTTGTAATTGCCACTCTGACAGAAAATACATATTTGACTTTATTATCCACTGAAGATCGTCATATGGTTTGATAATCAGTCACTTCTGATCCTATATTTAGATTATTGGCTAGAATTATGCAAGGCACAACCTTATTCATGAATAGTAGATCACTTAAAGGAAAACATAATGGTGTAGAAACTTAAAAAAAAACAATTTAGTTTTTTCCATCCCCGTTTTTCTTTTATAGCTCTTATTTTAATTTGCATTATGTAAGTGATAACTTACTTAGTTTTATGCAACTATAAGTACCTAAATAATTTATAGCTACCCTACTTCAATGTTGGAACATTTTTACTAACATGTAAACATGATTTTGGATAGCACCAAATTATTCATTTTATTGCATAATAATATAACAAGGAAAACAGAAATATACTTTTAATTGTATTAATTTTACTGTTTTAAATGTTGTATACCATTTAAAAACATCTAAAACTTTTTTTTTAATAAACCTATAAATATATTGTTTGCAGATTGATGTGAAATTAATGTATTTATAGCTTTCAGTCTTCAATAAAAACATTCCTCAATGCAATTAGAATAGAACCATTGTTTTACAATTATTTCACGCATGCCATTCACCATCTCTCATAAAATAAACTCTTATGAGTTATACGATTTTCCTTAACACAAAGTCATGTATTTTGCATGTATTGTATGCACTGCCAAGGGCGATTTTTTGTCTAATAATAGTATTAGTTGCATAGATACACTGTTTCAATAATAATGCATGCAACATTACTTCAATTAATGTTGACATTAATAAGTAGTGTATGATGAACTACTTGCTCAATTAATATCATTATAAATATACAAAATAAACTTATCTCATAAAGCTTCAAACCACAATTCGGTCAACTGTAAATTAAATAAGATCATTAGATATGTTAAATAATAGAAGTTGGAAAATGGCAAAAATCTCTCAGTTATAGAGAACAACAGTGCAGAAAGTATAAAATTAAATTACAGGACTCATAATTTTAGATAAAACTGGTCTGAAAAAGCTTATATTGAGGTTTAAGAATTAGACAATTGTTCAAAATACAAGGCAAAATTCAAGAGCCTTAATGCAGAAAAAATAGACATCACGCCCCTGACCACAACATTAGTGATCTCTGGGAGGTACTTTAAAACACCATTAATACCTCCTCCCCAGCATATAATAGGCTGAGCCAACCAAGGCTGAGACAGTTCCTTTTTCTTTACAGTTACACAAAGGATAACATCTAAACTGGGTTATTATTTATTCTGAGCAGTTAACAACATCAAACACAAGGTGCTTACCCAGAGAGCATGGTTAGAGTGCAACGTGGAATGCTATATACGTCTGCAGCGTATCTGAAACCCATCACAGCATCCTCCAATGCTAGTAAATAGGGTATATCAACAGATTAACGCAACCTTCCCAACAAGCACGGCCTCCGTTCATTTTGAGGATGCCCCAATGGTTTCTATATCACTGGTTTCTATGTATATGGATAACAGTGTCTTTATACATACGTTTGAGAAGAGGCTCCTTTCACTTCACTGTATTCATTAGTATAGTGTATTTCATAGTTAGCTATAGAGATCTACAAAGCTTTTAATTCATTTATATGCAAATAATGTGCTTTAAATGTATAATTTTAACTGTACCTGTAAGAACATGAAGGCAAGTTTATTCAATTGAGCAATGGTTGGTTACTGGAGCCCTTAATGAACTATTTTGCTATTCAACTGGCGTCTTTTAGCTGCTTGCAAACGATTTGCGAGTTACAGGCTGAAAATCCCTGCAGTTGCCAAAATTGTAACTCCAACCTTTGATCTAAGCCTTTGATCTTTCAAGCCCGTAAAATCGCTATTCAATTGCTGCAATTCCTCAAGTCCACAAATGTTTTCACACCTGTAATTGGCAAATATAGAAGAAAATCCAATGAGTACCATATAGGACTCGCAAGGGGGTTAAACACCTGATCGTAGCACTGTAAATGCAAATAAATAATCAATAATAAACGTTAAAAGACAGGGAAAGCGATGACAGACATTAGAATTAACTGCACAACAGACTCAAGCTCACAAATCTGCAATAACATATATATATTTTTTATAGGTTTCATTTCCGTTTTATATCAATCTCGGGAATCAAGGAGTTAATACATATCAGGTCACCCGCGTGGACTAGAACAGTATGGTCATTCTTTTTTATTATTATGTACATTGCCAGATTGTGATTCCGATCGCATATTGGACTTCTAAACGCTAATAGATTTACGTTTAACCTCCATGTTTTACTGAAGTCATGATGACGATCTTATTTTCTGTTGGCTGTTTCTCAATCGGTAGTTACGGCCTTGCTTAAATGTTCATGATCACGCTCTGAAATGCTACTTACGATTGCATAGTTTGCATGGTTTACGGTTTAGGCTTTCAGCCAGGTAGTTGTGGGCTTGTTCAATTGAATCGCTCTGTAACTGTCTTAATCTTATATTATAACCAATGGTGACATTTTACATACTATCACAAGGTAATGTAAAACTGCAGTTTTAAGCTGAGATCAAGGTTACTAGGCCAGAAGGCAAAAGTGAAATAATAATAATATTGTACAGAAGATCTTCACGTGCTGAACTCAACCATTGATTAAGCTTAGCTGACATTGTGTCAGCTCCACTAGTGAGCTTAGTGAGATCCATAGACCAAGTAAACAACTACAACAAAACTACACATAAAAACATAGATACAAACAATCAGGCATGTTTTAACATGGGTAAAGACTAAAGCTAAATTTAAAAAAAATTGATTTTAATAGTTATGTATTTAAAACAAAATGAAAAAACGAAGCTGTATAATTAGCCTTAGATAGAGGGTAAGTATAATAACTTTAGATGAGATTAAGGTCTAATATAATTGCTAGAAAAATAATACTGAGGGGTAAAGTAGGAACTATACCTAGTGAACTGTAAGTGCAAATAAGTTACTAAATATTAATAACTATTAAATAATCGATAGTAGAAGTGCAAGGACTAAAAGTCAAAGGAAATATAATTGATAATATTAATGTAATGAAATATTTGGGAAATATATAGGAAAAAAAGGGGGATATTTGAGGAGTATCTAAAGTGCTAGTGCTGAGCTTGGTGATTATTTAAGGTGCTAGGTGATTCAAGATAAAGTGCTTATTTATAAAAGTGCTATTTAGCATAATATATTTAAGTGAAAGATATAGTTTAGAAATATTAAAGTTATTCAATTACTCAGTTTGGAATATATGGGCAATCCTCATATATTTGGAGACCAAAATCATCGGATACCCTTCATTGACAATTTTATTATTAAAAACAACACAATGTGATAGGAAAAAATAGGAAAAAATAGAAAAAGAGTGATTTGTTAAAAACAGGTTAAAGGGAATGGCATTTTAAACTCACTGAGCCTGTGGGATGGCACACAGTATCAAAATATATCTGTATATGGTTATGAATATCTTATAAAACTTCTTTATATATATAGCTGGTTTATCAGTAAGTTCCAAAAGTGGGACGAACCCACTGCCAGCATCATAGAAAAAAAAAGAGAAAGAAGGATGTTTATAAAAACTTTTCCTTCTGTGACATGTATGGTCATTAGATTATAAATCATAAATCAAGGCCGCAGATAAAGGCGGCAATATAGTACTACTCAATAAAGATGACTACCAAAAAATGTGTGATGTGATCTTGAACGATCAGTCAACATATGAAAACCTAAAGGGAAATCCTACTAAAGAATACTTGAAGCCAGCACTTTATAACTTATAATCTAATTGATATAGGTCTAACTAATTAGCACTTTATCTTGAATCACCTAGCACGTTAAATAATCACCAGGCTCAGCACTAGCACTTTAGATACTCCTCAAATATCCCCCTTTTTTTTCTATATATTTCCCAAATATTTCATTACATTAATATTATCAATTATATTTCCTTTGACTTTTAGTCCTTGCACTTCTACTATCGATTATTTAATAGTTATTAATACTTTAGTAACTTATTTGCACTTACAGTTCACTAGGTATAGTTCCTACTTTACCCCTCAGTATTATTTTTCTAGCAATTATATTAGACCTTAATCTCATCTAAAGTTATTATACTTACCCTCTATCTAAGGCTAATTATACAGCTGCGTTTTTTCATTTTGTTTTAAATACATAACTATTAAAATCTTATTTTTTTAATTTAGCTTTAGTCTATACTCACCTTAACTATAGTGTAATGCACTAAAAATCCAATAGTCAATGTTTTAACATGAACAGCTGTTAACCACAATTACATTGCACCCATTTCAATATAGTTTCCAACTCTATAGAACACTGAATATACCCGGAATCATACAGGGTATATCACCAGTACAGTGAACTCCTGGATACATTACTACCCCCTTTTAAAAAGGAAATACCTGGAGCAAGACCCACAAAAAGACTGCTGCCAAGTATGTATGAGCCCATGAGACCTAGACATTGTCCAGTGAGTCTTTTTCTCCTAAATGGAGGTCCCTATGACAGGAGCAGAGCACAAGAGCAGTGCATCCTCAAAAGACTTATAATGCAATGTAAATCTGTTGCTCTAAGTTAAATTGGTTGTGGGAGCTTTTTTTCCCCCTTAACTTGTACACTAATGTAAATATTTTACTCCCCCAGATTAGAACTCTTATTGCACAGCCATAAATCCTGCTTTAGACGCAACAGAATTATGTGACGGAAGTAGACAAAACAAACTTTACAGATGAGACACGGCTCTAGGAGCCAATAGGAAATGCGAATGTCATAAATCTTATAATGAGAGTGAAGTGCAGTACTACTGCCATAACTGGCTACATTAATATACTTTACCTATTTATATGTAATATGCAGCAATTTTTTATTATTATTATTATTAACTTTTATTTGTAACGCGCCAACATATTCCGTAGCGCAATACAGGGGATAAAAACAAGGAAAAATACAGCATTAACAACCTTCCAAAAATGGAGGACTCTGAGGACTCTGCTTAGAATCTTTGCAGAAAGTGCTTTTTCCCAAAGCATCATAGAAGACTGAAAACTCGCCACTTACAATCTAAAGGGAATGGAAGGGGCAGAAATCAGGGAAAGATTAAACAGATAAGGAATAAAAAAGGTCAGAAGAGAAGTGAAAGTTAGAAAGGTTTTTCATTTAGAGGGAGAGAGAAGGAACAGAGGTGAGGGCTCTAGCATTTAATATGTTGTCTGCCCCTAGTGGTATATATATGCAAGTAGGAAAGTCAGGTGATTCCCATTTCACTATATATTTAATCAGAAATGGGGTGGGGGGGGTGAGGGTCAGGGAGGGAGGGCATAACTCCCAGAATTCAGAGTAACCAGTGAAGCCTTCTGAAATCAGGATGCAGGTAAAATTTGGGCTAAAATGAAAACAATAAAAATACGGTATGAGGGACCAATAGAACAGGGAGGGAGAGAGGGAGAGAGAGAGAGAGAGAGGGAGAGGGAGAGAGAGAGAGAGAGAGAGAGAGAGCAGTTAGCAGAAAGAAAATGCCAAGACATGTGGAAAAGAGGAGATCTAGGCAAATTATACAGGCCATAAAAGGGGAAGGGGGAGTAAAGCAATCAATATTCTGAAGAGCTAACAATCTATTTGAATTTACCTGCATCTGAAAAGGTACATTTGGAGTGTTGATCATCTGAGGAGAAAGTGTCAGCAATGTGGCAAGTGTGCAGTGTAAATAGGCTGCGTGCGCAAGGGCAAACCATTTGTTTAGGCGGGAAAAGCGACATTTTAGAATCCTAATGTTATTAGTTGCAAGCTAGTGTTGTAAAATGGCATTTTTTTCTATGTGTTACTTGGCTCGACCATTTTCCGTCCGTTGTAATGGTATATTTTGTATCTCCTACATTCCTGTGTAAAATGTACATGCCTGGCGATGATTTGCGCGTCTCTGTCTTCTTTAGCCTCGTTTTCATATTTTTCGGCCGCCATTTTTTTGTTGCGTAGCCGATTTTTAAGTGACAAAATTTCTTAAATGTGACTTAAATGGCATGTAACCTCACTCCCAGATGTCCTGGCTGTCCCCCCATGCTGTGTGTGATGTTTGTTTTATGTTGTATTTTTTTGTTGTTGTGTCTTTCGTTTTTTTCGATGTGCGCGGTTCGGCCATTAACTTTGTATTTTTGCGAGCTCGTATAATTTTTTTTGTAAGTTCCGCGGGCCGTCATTCTTTTATTTAAAAGTCGTACATCCTTGTTGGTGTTTTGTGCGCTTCGGGGTTGTGTAGCCTCGTTTTCATTTTTTTGGGCCCTTATTTTTTTTCTTGCTTAGCCGATTTTCAAGTGCTGAAACTTCTTAAATGCAACTTAAATTGGCGTGCAACCTTACTTCCAGATGTCCTGGCTGTCCCCCCGTGCTGTATGTGATGTTTGTTTTATGTTGTATTTTTTTGTAGTTGTGCTTTTTGTGGTTTTCGATGTGCGCGGTACGGCCAATAACTTCATATTTTTTCGAACTCGTATTATTTTTTTCTAAGTTCCGCGGGTCGTAATTCTTGTTTTTAAAAGTTGTACATCCTTGTTGGTGTTCTACGCGCTTCGGGGTTATGTAGCCTCGTTTTTTTCGGCAACCATTTTTTTTCTCACATATTATCAAGTGCTAAATTCGACTTTAATTCGCTTGCAACCTCACTCCCAGATGTCCTGGCTTTTTATGTTTTATTTTTAACCTTCTGTGTTTTTGTATGTATTTTTGTATGTATTTTGTATGTATTTTTGCAACCTCGCGAAACATATATTTTTTTCTAATTCCCGATTTCCTCATCCAGCGTTGTTGTTTTTTTTCTAGTGACCGTGATTGAGGTGCCGTAGAGCGTTTCGGCCATTAACTTCGTATTTTTGCGACCTTGTATTTTTTTTTATAAGTTCTGCGTACGTTCTTGTTAGTGTTTTCTGCGCTTGGGGGTCGCTTAGCCTCGTTTTAATTTTTTTCGGCCGACATTTTTTTTCTCGCTTACCCAATTCTCAAGTGGCGAAACTCCTTCAGTTTGACTCTGATTTGCGTGCAGCCTCGACCCCACATGTCCTTGCTGTCACCCCGTGCTGTGTGTGATGTTTTTTTTTATGGGTTATTTTTTTTCTATTTTTCTGTGTTTTTGGTGTTTTTTGATGTACGCATTCAGCGTTAACTTCGTATTTTTGGGGCCTCATATTTTTGTCCGGCGGGTCATAATTTTTTTTTGTGTAAGTCCGTATTTCCTCATTTCGCATTATTGTTTTTTTTTCTAAGTCCTGCAGGTCGTATATATTTTATTTCTAAGTCCCGCTGCGTGGTTTTTGTTTTCAAAGTCACTTTTCTGGGTTGTTTTTTACCGCGAGTGAGGCGCTGTAGAGCCTCCACCTCCGCAAATGTGGTCCCTTGCTTCAGCTCATTGCACCCGACATTGGAGCCTCCACCTCTGCAAATGTGGCCCTCGCTTCGCGAGGTCCACATTTGCAGCCAGAAATGCTTCCCTCGTTTTGACAACGACTCGCGGTTTGACAACTATTATATGTGATTTAAGCACATTTCTTGGGGGATATCCTTAGTTTAAAATTATTTTTATTTTATTTTAATTTCGAGCTTCCACATTCTCATGAGGGTGTGTTCTTGTAAACTAATGAGCTTTCAATTATTCCTGCTGAAAGCACTAAGGATCTTTCCTGTTTTCTGACCTGCAGCAGATGTGGTTATTGGCCACTAGGTGGCGGAGCTGAGATTTTAATACATTCCTTGTTAGTGTAAAGCTTATCTGCCACTACCCTAAACCCTAACCCATATCCCTAATCCTAAACCCTAAACATATCTCTAAAACCTATCCTAAACCCTAACCCCTATCCCTAACCATAAACCCTAAACCCTAAACCTAAATCTAACCCTAAACCCTAAAGCAAGGAAATTGACTAAACTCTCACCCGAAATTGCCTAAAATCTTGGCTGCCCCACCTAGTGGCTGCTGGCTGCAACTGCTGGCAGTCAGAAAATAGGAAAGCTATCTGCCATATTCCCACTGTGAGATATCAAATGTTTCTTCTGTATTCAGAATCTCCTCCCACCTCAAAAAATGTATCAGGAAAAAATGAAATAATATATTTCATGGCAGCAATATTGCCTATTAGAGCTATCACATAAGAGCAGGGGTGGGCAAGTTCGGTAATGGAGGGCCAAACAAAGGCCTAGATTTGAGAATCTTCTTTGTGTGCACAGGTGAGTCGATCAGGGATATCCACAAATCCTGGCATGCGTGTGGCCAGGATATGTGGCTTTTATTGTCTAAAACATTTTGCTTGTTTGCAAGAGTAGTTTTTGAAAGTTGCATATTTCAACTATAGGTCCAAGGCAATCTATTAAGAGGCTATTAAAACTATGCATCGACTATCCAATGTTTGCTAAACAATTTTTGAGATATAAACCACCTTCTTTGAGTTGGTTAGTGTAAAGGACAGGATCCAAAAACTTGAACTGATTATATTATACTAGCGACTTGCCCATCAAAAAATTACGGTCAATAAAATTTGAAGCCGTGGCAATGCTGTTTGGCACACAATGTTAAGCTTTTTATACTCTAAGGGCCTTAGGCGCTCATTGTGAGCCTAGCACTGAGCACATCTGGCGTTCATTGCGTGGCCTTTGGCTCATCTCTCTATTTTAAAAAAATACTAATTAATGAATTAATTGAATAATAAATTAATATAGTTTACATTTTTCTAATTAAGATATGTAACAATCAATAGCCTGAAGAGGTAACAATCTCTTTTCATTGTCCTGCAGCATATAATGTACATTGGGACTGTTGCTAGCCTGAGGATATAGTTTTATGAATGTTGTAACATTAGAAATAGGCTGCGTGTACAGCGCTACTGTAGATGCGTAAGGTTGTTAGTGGCAAGTTAGGATTGTAAAATAGCATTGTTTGACTATGTGCTACACGGTTCTCGAGCATTTGCTGTCCATTGTAATACTGTATTTTGTACCTCGTAGGTACCTGTGTGAAAGTGGTACGTGATTTGCGTTGTTTCGCGCGGTCCAGGGTCGTGTAGCCTCGTTTTAATTTTTTTGTCCGCCATTTTTTTTCTTGCTTAGCCGATTTTCTAGTGCTGAAAATCATTGAAATCGTCTTCCACCTCACTCCCAGATGTCCTTGCTGTTCCCCCGTGCTGTGTGTGATGTTTTTGCATTATTTTTTTTTGTGTGTGTTACGTGTTTTGTGCTTTGCACTGTTCGGTTGTTAACTTCATATTCTTACTATCGTGTACTTTGTTTTTCTAAGTGCCGGTTTTCGTAAAGTGGTTGGCAGAATTTTGCTCAGTCCAGGGTTGTTTCGCCTCGTTTTAATTTTTTGTGGCCTCCATTTTTTTTTTGCTTAGGCGATTTTCAATTGCCGAAACTCACCAAAATGGACTTAAATTTGCATTCCACCTCACTCCCAGACGTCCTGGCTGTTTCCCCCACGCTGTGAGTGGTGTTTTTGTTGTATTTTTGTTTTATATTTTGTGTTTCGTGTTTTTTTGCTTTGCACGATTCGCCCGTTAACTTAGCATTTTTCCTATCTTGTATTTTTTTTTTTTTTAAGTCCCGCGTTCGTCAAGTGCTTGCAACCTAAGGTGATCATGCGTTTCCTTAATGTTTGGAGGCTAAGTCCCACGTGTTTCATTGCCTCCACTGCTCGCTTTGCAAGGCTCGCAGGCCGAAGGCGCTCATCACCCAAGTGCTGCGAGATTTAGTGCCACGAGTTAAAGGCTTGCCAGTGCCGCAAGTTTAAGTGCCTTAACGGATCACCTCGCTAAGCGAGGCTCGCAGGATACGACGTCTCATAATTCGACAATTATAATATGTGATATTGTGATGTTAGAAAGATGTGACAATTGTGTTTCAATAAATAAAGATGTGTTTATTCTGTTTTAAAATATGGTATATTTATAAACAATGCATTATAATGTTTGTTCCTAGGCAACATGGTTTTGTGATGTGTATTAACCCCTTGAGTACTGGGTTGTGTGTTACCCTATATTTTGTATCATAAAATAGGCTTAATACCAACACATCATATTTTTTTAATTATACATATTATTTATATTGAATTGTTACGTTTCAAATATTGTTGAAATTTCATAATTCTGTAGTGCTTTTTGTGCTATACTGTCAAACCAGTTGCGAGTGCTCTATGGTACTCCCAAATCTTTCTTCTGCTTTTACAGTAGTGCCCTTATTTGTGAGTGATCTGTAAAATCTTATCAGCATAGAGTTTTGTTGTCAAGGTCTAACGGAGTAACTCGTAATTTATTTTCAGTGCAAAACTCAATGGAGATTTATGGCTTGCTTTTCAGATGCCGTGAAGTTCACTTGAAGCAGTGACCTGTAGAAGTTCTCTCTCAATGCTTTAGGGATTAGTAATTAACATAGCTAAGTAGGATTTACTCTGCAGTTAAGGCACTCGTAGGTGCCTTTTCATGGATTAGCATAGGGCCCTTATTTGCTTAGAAGAGTACCAGTTGTGCCCCAGTCAGCTGGTACTGCTTTAGGTGAATTTATTGGTATAGAGCCCACATGGCTGGGCCCCCAGTTTGGATTATGGTGCAGGGGATGGATCATTGTTGCTCCTTGCCGCAAGAGTTCTGATGCCAAATAGAGGGCATATTTATCATAATGTAGCTCATATTCATCTTGGTCTCTCAGTCACATCATCTGGATTATCTGATGAGGTACTACACCTATTTTACCTCCCATGAATCACTGGGGTATATTCATTTGGACTATGCCACATTCATTGTTGGAGGTAAAGGGTTACAATGACACTTCACATCTTTCATGCTATCCCCCAAGTGCTGGTGCGGAGCACCAGCATCCAAAATGCATTCTCCCATATGTTGCTGTGGTGCTCCAACATCCTCTATGCCACATCTCATGAATTTCTGCACTGGGGAATGTCTTACTCACCTAGTCCACCTTTATGCTTTAGGGGAGCATTGGCATCTGCAATTCCATTTCTCACAAAATCCTTCTGTTGCTGGAGATTGCTAGTGCCAACTACATATCCTCTCATATTCCACTTGTCCAGATCTTGCAGGAAAAGGTGGAGGTAAGCTGACATCAAGGCAGTTTCTTTGGAAATGATCTGTGCCATTTCCAAACACAAAGTTTCATAGTACCACCAATGACCTAGAACACCAAGCTGTTTTTATTCCAAAGTTAAGATCATAACTAGTAGAACATCCACATTACACTAACACTGGACCATATTTTGCTTTAAAGTTCATCTGGAACAGAAGATAACCATAACTCATAACTCATTTCCTTCTCCACCAACAGCTCAATAAATATATAGAGATCAAGCCCTTGGGGACCTTGGGGTACTATGGTGATCCATTAAGACCCCATGCAAAACCTATTATTTAGGGTAGATTATGGGGTTAATTAGGGGTTAATGGGCCCTAATCAGTTAGCACAAGGAGGTGAGGAAGGGGGGGCTGTTGTTGAGGGGTGCCGTGGGGCACTTAGGCCCTCTTTTCCCCACCTCCATGTTCACTGATACCAAAAGGGTATGCATGACTATCCCCCATTATGCTGAAATAGAATAAGTTAAGCAAACTATATATAGAAGATATGCAATAGTCTTTTTTCTAGTGCAGGTGTTGAATATTATCATATGCTTCTCTTCGGCGTGTGCCACAGTGGTAAGATTAAATATAGTACAGTTATACAAGCTAATTTATGAAGAAAGATGGAGAATTTTGAACACTTCATATTCTGCATGCATTGTATCATTCATATTGTACCACATGGTGGTGCTATATAAATTATGTATTTGCTATCTTTACAGGCGACATTCTATCCTTTTATTAAATTAACAAAGATCTGGACCTTGCATGCAAACAAATGTTATCCTTAGTATCGTTTAGAACATTCAGCAAACACAGTACAATAATGTAAGCTTAAATACAGTACAGATGGCCAAAGAGGGCCATCTCTAAATATGTGTCGTCTATCTTTAAAAAATATGATCAGATGTAACAAAATACTCTCTCTTATTTTAGTGGTTGTACTGGACTTGAAGATTCCAAAGCCGGAAATAGCTTGAAGAAATATTAACAATTTTAGATGGCCTACTGCTCAGTGTTAAAATGATGAAGATCATGGCAAATGGCAATTTCATTTCCTGGCAAATAGATGGGAAAGGAGTTGAGGCAGTGCCAGATTGTATTTTCCTGGGCTCTAAGATCTCTGCAGATGGTGACTGCAGACATGAAATTAAAATATATTTTGGATTAAAGCTATTGCAAGTCTGGATAAGCTATTACAAAGTAAAGATATATCACTATTAATAAAGGACTACTTAGTTAAAACTATGGTATTCCCAGTAGTAACATATGGTATGATAGCTCTACCATAAAGAATGAATGCCTTTTGAATTGTGGTGTTGGAGAAAACGGCTTTGAGTACCTTGGATACAAGAAGATCCAATCCATACTACAGACAAGGAGAGTTTGATCATGAGGCTAAAGCTCACATATTTTGGCCATATAATGAGAAGACAGGACTCTCTAGAGAAGATTTGATGCTAGGAAAAATTTAAGGCACACAATGAAGTGTAACATCAGAGGTGGATCGATGCCATAATTGAAACAATGAACATGAGCTTGATAGATTTCAGAGGGGTAGGAGCTGAAATATGTGCCTGGTGTGCTATGGTCATTAGAGTGACTCTGAGTCGAACACGACTGAATGACTAAACAACAACAAGTCCATGTATAAATACTACATACAAACATGAAAGTTCAATGTATTTTCTAACAATTATTTTAAATTATAACAATAATCACAACTTGATTTTTACCACTATGGAAATGCCACCCCTTCTAGAATTATGTTGTTCAAATGTTACATATTTCTTAATCTTCTTTTTATACATACATTCTTAAAATATTATACAATATTTAAATACACTTACATGGTCTATTATACAATGTTTTAACTTGTTTGCCTTTCTTTG
Organism: Discoglossus pictus; assembly: GCA_027410445.1. Taxonomy (NCBI): domain Eukaryota; kingdom Metazoa; phylum Chordata; class Amphibia; order Anura; family Alytidae; genus Discoglossus; species Discoglossus pictus. The sequence continues at coordinate 255,752,406 of CM050167.1, read as the reverse complement.
CTTTTCCTACATATATGAATTTGCAACTACATTTTAACAGATCAAATGAAAAATAGTATTTAGAACTGTATAGCTATAATTAAATACTATGACATATGACATATTCTTTCAATGATGGTAACTGTGACCTAGTTTACTTAATGTGTTGCATTTTTCCATCTTCTAAATGTTAGACTTGTTTAATTTCCTTATCTAACTCTATATGTGTTTGGAATAACCAAACAATGTTCTAAATATTTTTCATATAATTCATTCATTAGAGAATAATCAACTATACACTTAATCTTCTTTATACATTGTCTATATAATGGCAATTGCATTGTCACTGTTGCAGCCAAACACTGCTTGGTCCTATGTTAGTTGCATTTCCCCTTTCTGTTTTCATATGCTTTTTAATTAAATTGTGTTTGCATGCAGCCAATATATCATTATCCTGTTACAACCACACATGACTGGTAGTATGTTCACAACATCATTCTATAGGCAACACCCATAATATATCCAATGAATGTGACAGTCATTATACTAATTTATAGCAATTATACAGATGATCATTTCATGAATATTTACGGATGACAAAACTCTGTCCTCCTTTTAGAAGATTGGCTACAATCATTCATAGTTTCTTTCTTGTAAAGATCGGTTTCTCATTCACCATTTCTGAACCCTTTCTGACCTAATAGAATATAGCAAAAATGCAAACAGGATTACAGATGAGGGTGTTACTAATAATAAGGTTCAGTCTTATAAAATTGCCTGAAGTTGAAACATGGATCTATGTTATCTACAATATTCATTTCTAAGGAGATACTAATGTAGAACTTAGTTGAAACTCTATAATACTGTTTCCTGTTTGATATCTTGAGCTTCTGTTCCAAGGGTATGAATGTTTCCATCTGGTTAAAGGGTTTAAGCAATAGTCTACCCTACCCTTCCCAGAATCTTCCCAGCATTGAATATTGAGATTACATACTAAAGCACCATTAAAATGCCACTGTAGCAATCCTGACATTATACAGTATGATAAAGTCTGCTTTAAGATTAAAAAAAAAAAACTTTCCAATATGTTTTTACGTTTTTAATGCAATTTGCTTACTGAAATCTTTGTGTTTTTCTGACATTTTTTAAATTATAAACGGTATCATATCTACCTGGACTTCTGCAGCTCAATGCTAATTGGTTTCCCATCCCATGCACTCAGCCCACTCTAACAAATCTACATACATGAGCACATAGAATACTCAATATTCCACACCAACTACCTCAATGTTAATGGCTTCCTGTCTACAACTATTGCATTTCTAACCCTTGACTGGAAATCTCTACATGGCACTACTCCTCCACATCTTGCATCACTAAGTACTCCCAATAACCCACAAAGCTCCCTACATTTACAGTATTATCATGTGCCCAGTCCCTCTACCACATTGCATTGCTTCAGTGAAATTAATTCCAATTAAACATTAGACACTCTCCAAACCTGCATGCCCTGCCCGCAACAACACACTTACTCTTTCTTTCTAACCCTGATATGCTCAGATTCTCTCACTCTCCCAATCCTTGAGCTTGAACTCTTACACCCATGACACTAATTTTGACTTTGGCCCTTTGCACCACAACCCAGTCCTTGGTCTATATTCTGTCTTTTAAATAATTTCCTTTCTAATCCAAAACAATGCTGTACCTTTTTATAACCATTTAAAGCACGTAGGATAAAGGTGCTATATACAAAAGGTAAATTAATGTAACAGTGCCAAATAGCACAATGCCAACAAATCTCTATTTTTTTCTTAGGCTAGGCTGAATGAACATTTTATGGATAGTTTCAGTATTATCCTGAAAATCCTATAATTTCTAATTAGGTGTTCTGTACAAAAAGTGCTTGCCCCCAACAGCTAATTAGTTTGCAGTGCTCATATACTGGCTCTTTTGTTACTCTCTTGATCTGACCCTTGATATAGTTTGGTCCTTAACTATACCAGTTGCTGACCTCTGTTAAATAATTATGAAGATACTCATTTTTAATTAAATCTGTGTTGTATTAATTCTAGCAGTGGAGGAAGTGGGGGTAAATAGGCACAGGGGTGAGAGAGGGGGGGAGACACAGGGGAGGGAGGAGGGGGGAGACACAGGGGGAGGGAGAGGGGGGGGAGAGACAAAGGGGAGGGAGAGGGGGGAAAGAGACACAGAGGAGAGAGCGTTTGTCTGTAACACTCGCAAAGTTATGGCCTTGTGCATGCCGTGGCCTGCAATGAGCAGTCTACGATGAGCACCAAAGGTGCTCATCGCAAGGCCCATAAAGTAGAAGGCGGGAGAGGCTAACAATGAGCACCTTTGACGTGGACTGTAAAGTAGGGGGGGGGGGAGACACAGGGGAGGGAGACAGGGGGAAGAGACAAAGGGGAGGGAGAAGGGGGAAAGAGACACAGGGGAGTGAGAGAAGGGAAAGAGACACAGGGGTGAGAGCGTTTGTCTGTAACGCTCGCAAAGTTATAGCCTTGCGCATGTACACAGCGCATGCAGCAGCCTGCAATGAGCGGCAAAGCCGTCCCTTAAAGTAGAGGGGGGGAAAGGCTCACAATGAGCGCCAAAGGCGCTCATCTCGAGGACCATAAGGTAGAGGGGAGAGAGCCTCGAATTGTGGGGCAAACAACAGCATTGCCAGGCTTCACAATATTTTTACGTCATTTTTGATGGCCAAGTGGCTAGTATATATATATATATATATATATAAATATATATATATATATATATATATATATATATATACAATAGAATCTCAGTTAACTGGAATGCAAGCAACCAGAAAAGAAAATTGAATACTGTACTTTAAGTAAAAATGTAAATTTACAGGGCTCAACAAATGCCAGGAGCCAGGTTGTCCTGCCACAAAATGCTTACAGGCACCTAGATTTCATCCACTGTATGTCTCTGCAACTCAGTGTTACCTGGAAACAGACAGACATGAGTGGCTGAGCCAGTGCAGTGTTGGCGTTACATTCCCCCGGCATATGCTAATGACGTGACGTCACATGCTCGTCACGTCATTGGCCAGGTCAAGACGCAGCCGGAAGGAGCGCGGAGGAGCAGCTGCTGCAGATGTAAGGTAAGTGAAGGGAAAGGAAAAGGGTGAGGGGGGTTTAGGATGAGGATGGGGGTTGAGGATGGGGGGTTGAGGATGGGGGGGTTGAGGATGGGGGAATTGAGGATGGGGGGTTGTGGATGGGGGGTTGAGCATGAGGATGGGGGTTGAGGTTGAGGAGAGGGGGTTGAGGATGGGGGGCTTGAGGATGAGAAGGGGGTTGAGGATGGGGAGTTGAGGATGGGGGGTTGAGGAGGGGTGGTTGAGGATGAGGAGGGGGGTTGAGGATGGGGTGTTGAGGATGGGGGGGTTGAGGATGAGGGATTGAGGATGAGGGGTTGAGGATGGGGGGTTGAGGATGAGATTAGTGGGGGTTGAGGATGAGGATGGGGGTTGAGGATGAGGAGGGGGGTTGAGGATGCGGGGGTTGAGGATGGGGGGTTGAGGATGAGGGGGTTGAGGATGGGGGGTTGAGGAGAGAGGTTGAGGAGGGGGGTTGAGGATGAGGAGGGGGCTTGAGGAGGGAGGTTGAGGATGAGGAGGGGATTGAGGAGGGAAGTTGAGGGTGAGGTGGGGATTGAGGAGGGAGGTTGAGGATGAGGAGGGGCTTGAGGAGAGAGGTTGAGGAGAGGTTTGAGGAGGGAGGTTGAGGAGGGAGGTTGAGGAGGGGGGTTGAGGAGGGGGGTTGAGGAGAGAGGTTGAGGAGGGGGGTTGAGGAGGGAGGTTGAGGATGAGGTAAAGGTTGAGGAGGGGGGTTGAGGAGGGAGATTGAGGAGGGGGGGTTAAGGATGAGGAGGGAGGTTGAGGAGGGAGGATGAGGAGGGAGGATGAGGAGGGGGTTGAGGAGGGTGATAAGGGAGGGGGAGGGAAAGAGACACAGAGAAGGAAGGGTGAGGGAAAGAGACACAGGGAAGGAAGAGGGGGAAGAGGAACAGGGAAGGGAGAGGGGGGAAGAGACACAGGGGAGGGGGAAAGAGACACAGGGGAGAGAGAGGGGGAAAGAGCCACAGGGGAGAGATTGGGGGACATAAGAAAGGGGCACAGAAGGCACACAAGAGGGGGACACAGAGGGCACAAGAGGGACACAGTGGGCAGCACATTTCCTACCCTCGGCTTATACTCGAGTCACTAAGTTTTCCCAGTATTTTGTGGTAAAATAGGTGCCTTGGCTTATACTCGGGTCAGCTTATACTCGAGTATATACAGTGTGTCTGTATATATATATATATATATATATATATATATATATATAATTAATTTATTTATTTATATTTCTTTAAATATAATAGATGTGATAATTGAATTTATATATGTTTGTTTTGTGTTTCTATATTTTAAATATGTATGTATATATATATATATATATATATATATATATATATATATATATATAATGCAATAGTTCCTAGGCAACATGGTTTCGTGACATGTATTAACCCCTTGTGTGCTAGGTTGTGTGTTACCCTTGATTTTGTATAATGAAACAGACATAATAATGTAATATCATTATTTTTAATTGCGCTGTGTTTTGGACTGTTAGGTCTCAAATAATGTTGAAATTTCATTTTTTTTTTTTGGTGCTATTCTGTCTCTTTAACTACAAAGTGGTCTTTGGTACACGTAATATTTTCTTCAGTTTTTCGTAGTAAAGGCACTGCCCTGATTTCTCTGTAAAATCTTTTTAGAATAGGGTTTTGGTATAAAAGTAAAACTGAGTAACTCATAATCTTTTGACAGTGCAAAAATCAATAGAGAAGTTTGATATAATTATTGGCAAGCAGCCTCATTCTATTGCTGCGATTTTTAGATCTGGGCTCGCAAATGGAGGTCGCTAGCTAATGCTATTCAATTGTCTTCCATTTGCGGGCTCTGATCGAGTCATTTGCCACAAGCTGCGATCCATTGCGATTCATCAAATCGCAAGATGCTTCCCTCAAAGCCTTTAATCTTTTACAGCTGCAAGAGTTGCAGCCTCTAAAATCACGAATCAATATTTAATTGCTCCTATTTTCCCTCGCGAATCACTGTGTGAAGCCCGCAATATTTTAAAATTGAACCACGGGACAAAGGAAGTTTCGCAAAGGGCTTAATTACAAAATAAAGCACTTGAAATGCAAATATAAATTCAATACATACTGTACATGGGTGGCATGGGGAACACAATGGGTGACATTAGAATTAAAAGTACAACATTCTCAAGCTCACAAGTCACCAAAATAAAATACTTTATTTCATGTTTATTTTCCGTCCAAAGTACTTTGCGGATTGCAAAAAGATGCCAATTGAATAGCAAATTAGTTTACAGGCAACATTACTAGCTCCCATAAGCTACACTTTCTCAATTGAATGAGGCTCTAAGTGTACTAAAGTCCTCACACATGCCCTTTCTAAAAATGAATGAGATAGATGAAAAGTATAATTCCTTTATTATATGATGCATGATGAATAATAATGAAAATTGTAATTCTCTGTATGATAAATAATATTAATGTGACACAGCAAATGTCCCACTTAGTGCAGAAAAGTACATACACGAACAAACACGTGTGTTATATTAAATATAGCAGCTGGGATGTCACTATTTCAAGTGAAAGTATTAGATAGCTTAGCATGAAAGATAGGTATTGTAAGCCTACCTAAAAGATCCCCCCTCTCATAATGGCTTTATCTCATGCTATTAAACATGTCATCCAGTGGGGATGGCAATCATGACAAGCATGCCCAAATGAATAAATGATTATGCTTTAACAGTATTATTTATCCAGGTGGCCCTGTTCTTCATGCTTACCACGCCCACTGTGAGAGATAAATATTTACAAGAGATTAATTGATTAAGAAATCTTTTTGTGCAATATATATTTTAAATACTTAAGTTTCAAGCTCAATTATTTAGAATAAAACTCTATGATATTCAAACAATTCTAAAAGTTAATTTTTAATAAATATTTTTGGCCTTCTTAGACTCTTTATACTGTGCCTGCTCCTGAAGCTACTTTAAGCTATTTAGATATTTAGAATATATCCTAAATGGGTGGGCAGATTGGTTCATATCTAAAGTGAAATGTATGCTTCTTTATTAATACATTTCTAGTAATTGGTTGTGTTAGTCATAACAGACCGTTTACCAGCCTTGGCTGAGTATTAGATTTACAGTATAACTGTACTTTAAGAGGAAATACAAGTGAAGATACACAATCTGTGGTCATAGAATGTTCTTACTGAGGTTGTATAGTGACGTCTTGTTACAGATTTTCCTGAATGCATTTTTCTTGTAGCTCGTACATTTATTGCAGAATCGTGTATTTTTTCACATTACATATAAGAACATTGTGAACTTTTAGCACAAACTGTTGCTCAATATTTTGACAATAGGAAGGATATCTTTGAAAAAAAAGAGCAGTAATGGGAGGGAGCAATAAACGGAGCTGTGGTATAACAACTTATACAGCTGTCAGAGTCTATCGTAATCAGTGGAATGCAGTTCATTATAAGTGAAGGAAAATTCCCAACAATGACTCATTTTCAGTGACCCAAAAAAAAAAAGAATTGATTCATAAGAGCGTCTAAAAATGTCTTACTTTATACACTATTTACTTCCTAGAAAAATCCTTATTATGATACAAATTACAAATGTGTTCTCATGTTTTCTACTGTATTTGAATGTAAACACCCTGAGAAAGTGAAATAAATAACTTTTGATACATAAAAAAGTAAATAAGAGTTGGACTCATTAAAACCCTTGTTTATTACAATTTTCAATCCATAATCATTGACTTAAATGATTGTAAATGTTGGTATATGGAATTTTTTACTGCATTGTAAAACATATTCACATTAAAACCCCATAAAATTCGAAGCCGAAGCCGAAGGCATATAAGCGATTAAATTAGACAAGCCCGTAACATACAGTCAGGTCCATAAATATTTGGACATCGACATAATTTTAATCTTTTTGGCTCTATACACCACCACAATGGATTTGAAATAAAACAAAAAAGATGTGCTTTAACTGCCGACTTTCAGCTTTAATTTGAGGGTATTTACATCCAAATCAGGTGAACGGTGTAGGAATTACAACAGTTTGTATATGTGCCTCCCACTTTTTAAGGGACCAAAAGTAATGGGACAGATTAACAGTCATAAATTTTTTTTTCACTTTGTAAAACTTGGTTGCAAATCCTTTGCAGTCAATTACAGCCTGAAGTCTGGAACGCATAGAAATCACCAGGCGCTGGGTTTCATCCCTGGTGATTCTCTGCCAAACCTCTATTGCAACGGTCTTCAGTTCCTGCTTATTCTTGGGGCATTTTCCCTTCAGTTTTGTCTTCAGTAAGTGAAATGCATGCTCATTTGGATTCAGGTCAGGAGATTGACTTGGCCATTGCATAACATTCCACTTCTTTCCCTTAAAAAACTATTTGGTTGCTTTTGCAGTATGCTTCGGGTCATTGTCCATCTGCACTGTGAAGCACAGTCCATTGAGTTCTGAAGCATTTGGCTGAATATGAGCAGATAATATTGCCCACAACACTTCAGAATTCATCCTGCTGCTATTGTCAGCAGTCACATCATCAATAAATACAAGAGAACCAGTTCCATTGGCAGCCATACATGCCCACACCATGACACTACCACCACCATGCTTCACTGATGAGGTGGTATGCTTTGGATCATGAGCAGTTCCTTTCCTTCTCCATACTCTTCTCTTCCCATCACTCTGGTACAAGTTTATCTTAGTCTCATCTGTCCATAGGACGTTGTTCCAGAACTGTTAAAGGCTTTTTTAGATGTTGTTTGGCAAACTCTAATCTTGCCTTCCTATTTTTGAGGCTCACCAATGGTTTACATCTTGTGGTGAACCCTCTGTATTCACTCTGGTGAAGTCTTCTCTTGATTGTTGACTTTGACACACATACATCTACCTCCTGGAGAGTGTTCTTGATCTGGCCAACTGTTGTGAAGGGTGTTTTCTTCACCAGGGAAAGAATTCTTCGGTCATCCACCACAGTTGTTTTCAGTGGTCTTCCAGGTCTTTCGGTGTTGCATTCTTTCTTATTAAGGATGTTCCAAACAGTTGATTTGGCCACACCTAATGTATTTGCTATCTCTCTGATGGGTTTGTTTTGTTTTTTCAGCCTAATGATGGCTTGCTTCACTGATAGTGACAGCTCTTTGGATCTCATATTGAGAGTTAACAGCAACAAATGCAAATAGCACACTTGAAATTAACTCTGGACCTTTTATCTGCTCTTTGTAAGTGAGATAATGAGGGAATAACAAACACCTGGCCATTGAACAGCTGAGCAGCCAATTGTCCCATTACTTTTGGTCCCTTAAAAAGTGGGAGGCACATATACAAACTGTTGTAATTCCTACACCGTTCACCTGATTTGGATGTAAATACCCTCAAATTAAAGCTGAAAGTCTGCAGTTAAAGCACATCTTGTTCGTTTCATTTCAAATCCATTGTGGTGGGGAATAGAGCCAAAAAGATTAGTTTTGTGTCAATGTCCCAATATTTATGGACCTGACTGTATGTGACCGACATCCAAATCAGTAAACCATGCATCCACACATTGCATTTCCGGGCGTGAACATGATCAATTATTCAAACCTGTGGTTGCGGGTTTAGACAGAGCCTAAGATTACGTCGCTAAAAAAATGGAGGTTAGATTTCAATCACTTACGGGTTTAATGTACGAGTTGAGATCGGGCCTGCATTCCAGAAATAATGCAATATGAAATAATCAATAAATATGATATTCTAGTCCATGCGAGTTCTATTATATGTATTAACACATTGATTGATCAATATAACACAAAAATGAAACATGAAATACATTATTTTTTATTGCTGATTTTTGGGCTTGAGATTATTTTGTTATTAATATTAATACATTACATCAATTTCCCTTTACTTTAAAATACAGTATTGTTTTTATATTTGCTTTTACAATGCTACGGACAGGAGTTTAACCCCCTTGCGGGTACTCTCTAGTACTCATATGATTTTTCGTTCTATTTGCTGTTTACATGTTTGAACGTCAGTGCGTCCTTGGGGATTCGTAGCAGTTTAATAGAGATTTGTGATTGTAACATTTACTGGCTTGACAGATCAAAGGCTTAGCTGGGACGGAGTTCAGATTTAGACAGCACGTAGAGTTTTTCCGCCTGTAACCCGCAGATTATTTGCGGGTAGCTGAAAGAGGCCAATTTAATAGCCCTAACTTTTGAGGGCTCCTTTACGGGCTACGATTTCTAAAATCGTAGCATTTTAATGGGGCTCTAAGACATTACTAAGTCATTGCAGCCCATCTCAAACCATTGTCATGGCTAGTAAATCCCTAAGATTTATACATACACTTGGGTTTTGGGAAATTTCTATTTCATATTGTCATATTAACATGTCAAAACAGGGCCCTCCATCTTTTACAGTTTGTTAATATTGTATTTTTCCTTGTTCTTATCCCCCGTACAGTACTAAGAAATATGTTGGCGAGCTACAAAGAAAAGATAATAATAATAATAATATGTATTGTTTGTAAGACATTCACTGTTATCTCCATCACAGTATTCAATAAAGAATGTCTCTGCTCTCTACCCACCTTGATACAGCTATCAAACATTTCAATTTAAAGCCTTGAGAAGTACCTATAACCCCCCTCCCCACACACACACACACACACACAGATTTTTCTCTGCATGTATGTATATATAAGCTATTTTATGGCCTGTGTATACAATGAACTGAATTAGAATTATTCTAGATCCTACACCCCTGCCTATTCCCATAATTATGTTATTATGTGTTATTTGCTGTTATATACACAAATACAATTTGAGTATTATCACACTCCAATTGTATAGGATCACAATATTTAAATGTGCTGTTAAACTGCTTTATATTTTTTCTCTTTTTGTTTACAATTACTTTTTGCTTTTGGATTATTACAACAATAATATAACCTCAGTTTGCAAATAATAGCGCCAATAAACACTTCCTACCACAACCTATCTTTCCTCCATATTCAACTCCATTCACACATCACTCTATCACTAATCACTCTATCCTTCCCTGTTACCAGTTTGCTAATATAATTTCTGATCCAGTTCAATACTTTAACACATTTTCCCATTTTTCTTCCTTTCAATCCTATTTACATTGTTTCTGCACACTCCCAATTCCACTTTTCAAATTCCCATGTTCTAAAATATTGTCATGGCTTATATTAAATGGCTCCCAAGAAGAAGTAAATTAGAAAAAAATACTGCTCTATACAGTTTTTGACAGTAATAGTGATATTTGCCTTACAGCTGGTGTATGCCTCTCCATTGGTATAACTTTGGAAGTGTATGCTCTGTTAATAAGTCTCTAGCCTCCCATGGACCTACTTTTGTCCTAAAACTTTTTTTTTTGCTTTATATATTAACTTAATGATATATCAGAGTCCTGCTAATATTCATTATATTCTATGAGATAACCTCCCTTCGTGGATGGATGGAGTCTAGCCCCTGGTACCTTAATATGGGGTGGAAGGATTGAGGCAGCTAGTCTGTGAAGTTCAAATGTAAGTTTTAAAAGATAACATGAGTATGTTTTCTTCAACTGCTGATTGTATTGGTAATAAATTACTAAATAAACAAATTAAACCTTATTATATGACAACTGTTGTCGAACTCTCAGTGACCCTACGGAACGCAGCACACCAGGCACACCTGTCAGCCACTGCCTCTCCGTGCTCCCTCAAGTTCATGTTAATTGCTTCAGTGACATCATCTATCCATCTCAGCTTCTCCATCCCCTTTTTCATGTGCCTTCAATCTTTCCTAGCATTAGAATCTTATTTAGGGGATCCTGTCTTCTTGTGATATGGCAAAACTATTTGAGCTTGAGACTAATTATCAAACTTTCCAGTAGACAGTTTGGCTTGATTTTTAGTTGTATTTATTGATTGGATCTTCTCGCGGTCCAAGGGACTCTAAGCAGTCTCCAACAACACAAAGGTATAAATTCTACATCACTCAGCCTTCTTTATGGTCCCACTCATTGTATACTATTAACTAGGAACTTGCCAGTGAAATTGTAAGCTTTGAAATGCTGTTTGTCACCCAATTCAAGTGTTTTACCCTTCTTAAATATATTTATAATAAAAAAAAATTGCATGTAATAATGGATGTTTTTGAACAAGGACAATAAATTAGTGTTTTAGTAATGAATGTGTTTATTTTTTTAGCAGGCAAGTTGTATGTTAATATCTGTTACCAACATATAAACCATGTTTTTTAAAGTTATAGCTATTTTTATTGTAAAGGATACATCCATATTATCACAATGTAGGAACTTTCTTTGTAAACAATGGTAAAACATTACATAAAGTTGAACACATATATATTTTGTTTTATTGAATCCAGAGGAAGGCAAACAGAAAAAAAAAACAAGAGAAATGTATCCAATTTTTTCCAATGGGGTAAAAATATAAATTCCTCCCTGACCCCAGATAATGGTGATCGGATGATTCCCTGGATCAATAGTCTGTCGGTAATTATACATGAAAACTTCCAAAGCAGTAAATACATACATTAACCCTCAGAATTAAAAACAATCCAAGAACCTCATAGTGAAATAGAATGCAAGTGATAATTGACTCAACTTTATTATGCATTTTAACTTTTTTTTTAAGTATATGGATATGTAAAGCATAACATGTTATTTAACAAATTTCTGAATGTTTATATTGATTCCAGAGGAAGGCAAAAAAAAAAAAACAAGTGAAACGTTGCTGATTGTTTAAAATGGGTAAAAAAATTAATTCCTTCCTGACCCCAGATTCTGGCTATCAAATTACTCCCTGGATCAATACTCTCTCTGTAGTTATACATTGAAATTATAAAAGGTGTAAATACATACAATGTAATCAAACACATTTCAACATTAGAAACAAAGTTGAAATACATTTATAAATTAACTTTAGATACATAGACTAAAAGTATTAATGATTAAACAGATGTTTTCACGAGGAAAGCAAACATATATACATACTTTCTGGATCAAGAATGGCACATACAGCTTTCTATGTGAAAGAGTGGTCCTCTACAAAGAGTCCAAGTGACCTAAAAGTTCGTCCTCGAAGTAAAACCACTGTTCTGTATATTTTTTGTAGTTCTTCAGACTGGTACATAGAGTTGTGTATGTGATAGTGGCCCTCTAAAAAGAGCGCAAGAACTTAGTCCTTGAGATATGACCACTATATTTTTTTCCTGTTGTTTTTTTTTCTTTTTTGTTATAAAATTTACAACACCTCATAGTAGACAATATTTTTAGTAAATACTCATCCATCATCTAAAAATTTACCATGACTTTCATTTTTTTATGTTAACTTCAATTTCTTGTTTTTCTCATCTAGATGCCACATACAGTTGTCCATGGGCAAATACAGGTTCTTCTAAAAAGAGGCCAACGGAGTTAAATGTTTGTCCTTTGGATTTATCAATTGTCATTGCAAATGCCATGATAATGGGAAATTGTCTCCTTTGCAGTATTAAAAGCAAACTAGTCTCACTTGGAGAAAAATCTATTCTTGGTATGAAAACTGCTTCACCTTTATGGGTGCCATTCAGAATTTCTGCATGGATGTAATGGTCTCTTAAATCCTGAACAATTAATCTGGTCGCATTACAAAGCCCTTTTTTGGGGTTCATATTTCTTAGTAACATGACAATTGCTCCTTTTTTGAGCTGCAGAACATGGGGTGGCATTCCAGAAGGAGTTAATGAATTGATAAATTAGATTGACTCTCTTTGTCACCAGCTAGCACTGAATCAGCACTGTGATCATTTTTTTTTGGTGCATCTATGAATTTCAAAATGTTGTCATTGAGCTCCAAAGCATCTTTATTTTTTGAGGTTAAGATTACTTTCTGTGCAAGCTCTGATGATGGTTCCGTGCTAATTGCATTTGGGAATATTGTAGATATGAGTGAATCTTTGCAAATAATTTCTGCTGGTATTTCCACAGTATTGTCAGGTATATTGGTTATTATGTCTCTTTTGCCTTCGCCAATGTGAATTAGCCAATCATTGAAATCATTTTGGCCTTCAGCTCTCATATTTTTTCTAATCTAAGGTGTGTAAATTCTTTCAATAGTGGACTTGACTTTATACATGTTTCCACAATGTCTGTGTGATTGCCACATAAAACCACAAGTAATGTGTGTCTGGTGTTTGCCACCAAAAGGCCAAGCATTACTCATGACTTCACATAATAAACGATCAATACATTGCAGAGCATGGCACGACATCATAGTGGCCTCATCTATGATAATTCATTTTGATTTTTTTAAACGTAGTGGCTAGGGATGATTTCATTCTAATATCGGACACTGATGTTTCCAATATTGGAACTGGAAGCTTAAATCCACTATGTACTGTTCTACCACCTTCTAACAGTAGTGTATCAATTTCAGTGGTTACAAAGGGAAGTGCAATTTCCCCTTTAGCTCTAATTGAACTCATCAACAAATTATAGAGATAAGTTTTTCCAGATCCACCGGGTCCATCCAAATAAAAATAGTGCTCTTTGAGCAAATCATCATATATTGCTTGTTGTATTGCATTGAAAGCATTCAATTGTAATTCATTTAAAGTGGCAAATTTTTCCTCAGTTTTTTGTTTCTCAACATCAGCGTCATAGTCATCCAAGTTGATATCATCTATTATGCCTGGATCTTGGAGATTGAATGTTGCACAACTTAATCCATGACATAGAAACACACACTTTTAATTCAGCTATGGAGTCGTTGTACCTTTGCAAGAAATTTTCAGATATATGTGTTTTAAATTGTTCCCACAAAGTCAGTGCATTTCTTCAAGATATCTCTCCCATTCTGTGTCATCTGCAAGGAAGTTTCTATGCCGTGCAGCTAATTGAAAGGTGTCATAAACGGTGTCACTGACAGCTCTCAAGTCTTCAAAACTTTGTGCACCCAGAACATTTAAAAGTAGTAAACGTAAGCAGAGACGTTCAATGTCTCTGGGACTTACTGTATACATTCTGGTAATCATTTTATTAACACTCTTTTGTTTAAATTTCCATTTGCAATTGACGAAAACATAATGATAGGGAATCTCATTGTATTCACTTCCCTTAATATCTTTGGAATTTAGGACAAACCAAACAGTAAGTGTGGTTTGTCGATGTTCACTTTGTGCAAGAGCATTTTCTTCATTGCCACTATGAAAGTAAACTAATTGTCTTTGTGGCAAATGCACAGCTAATCAATAAACAGCATGTCATCAATCATGCATTTCAAATTTCAGAAGTCGCCACATTGCTTCTGGTGCACTGACATAGCGAGCATTTACATGAGATGCCAGTTCACCATGCACTAACTCATTTTCTTGTTCATCTTGGCCATTTTTTATCACGATATTTGAAGACATATTTAATTGATTTAATGGAAGTGTAAGCTTCCACATTTATGTGTGCATTATATTCATTAAGAGATGAGGATTATGTGGCACCACATACGTGTTATCTACATCTTTACCTTGAATTATGGCATTTTGACCTTTTTTTCATCAATACAAAGGATAGCCATCACAATTTGCAAAAGTTTGATCTCTAAATTCTTTTGGGAAATCTTTTGTGCATTTCTTATTTTCCATACAGAGTGATTGTGGATTTAGCTCTCCGCATGAGCCTATGAATCATCCGATGTGTTACAATTTCATATAGTGTGGCATGTTGTGGTGGATGTGGTGGTTCAACAGTAATTACTGAATCCATTTCGTCAGCAGTATTCAATTTATGATTTTCGTCAAGTATTATCAGAATATGTGCATGTGGAAGGCCTCTTTTCTGGAATTCAATGGTATAAACGTAAGCCAAACACTTTCCAAATAAGTTAGTAATAGTTATGTTATGTCATGTATTAGGCTGATAATTTTATTTTGAATACTCAAGCCACTAAGTCTGGTCTATCAGAAGCATTTTGACCATCTTTGAAATTATCAACAATTTCTGGCCATTGAGGATTACATGTAAATGTAATAAATAAATCTGGTTTCCCAAAATTAGTTGCAATAGCCATAACATCATTGTATCTTTCTCGCATATGCAAGGAGTTCCTTGGAAGGAAGATGGTAAAATGATGGCTCTGCAAAGCTGCCAGATTTTGGTTTGTAGATACTTCAGCAACATAATCCATGAGGCCACAATACTGTTCAACACAGAGTTTAAGTTGTTGGTATTTGATAAAATTTAAATTATTGGCTTCTACTTGCAGGTAGGAATCAATAATCCATTGTTGTGTCAGTTTTCCTGCACTTAAAATGGGATTAAAATCATCACTAATTGCAGTTTGAGCCAATTTAAATTCCAGCATTGAAATATTATATCTGACACGTTGTTTAGTGTTTGGATAGCTTGGAAGTATTAATTATAGTTGCCAGCTTGCCTCCCCATTGGGATACAAAATTGGATAGGTCATTGGATCTAAATCTCTACTAATATCCCTTTGAAATGGTGGCTCACCCTCATCATTCTGAAAGACCATTGCATCCTCATTTGCTGTTGGTAAGTTATAACGTATTTTTTCCGAATGTCGAGCTCTTTTAAGAACCATATTGACTCTTGGTATTGGCAACTGATTTTGTTGTGCATTAATACGTTGTTGTTGTTGTTGTTGTTTAACTTCTGTGAGTTTTTTATGAGCTTGAGTGTATGGATTTTTTGCCATAATCTTATCAAGCTCATGAAAAATAGTGGGTAAAAATGTTGTATTTTCTGCAAGCTGCATTTGTTGTTCCACAGCTTTGATTGTATCAAGTACATATAGTTGAGCAAATTTTCTTTGCTCTCCTTCCTCAGGGTATAAATGGGAAGTACGTTGGTAAATTTGGCCTTGAACTTTAAAGCAATAAGGCCCATGTCCTTCAACATTTCCAGCTAATGTTGCACCCATAGATGCAAAATAAATGGCAGTATTATAAGATTGTATATTTTGTTTAAAATGTTTGTAATTTGGGAAAGTTGGGTCACTCAATATATTTTTAAGATTTGTTGGGAATTCAGTTTTTTCTGGAAGTTTTACTTTTCCCTTTTGACAACAACTAATGAACTTACCATCTCTTGATCTTTCATTAAGAAAATGATAATCCCCACAAAATTGACAGACCACATTTAAAATACCACAATTGTGAGGTTCCACAATTAGATGTGTAAATAATGCATGTTCCTGGGAATACAGATAAACATTATAATCCATATCTACATTATTACCAATACCATGTTCATCACGTGTTTGTGGCACAATATCTTTCAGAGTTTGTGGAGAAAGCATTTGTCGTTTCTTGGCCATTCGTTGTCGGGTTCTTGGCGTAGTATTTTCTTAGTGTCCACAAATTGTTTCTGTCTCCATATTTTTTGGAGTTCATTGGCCAGACATTTTTTGTACTGGTTGCTGGTTTCTGGCTTCTCATGCATAGAAATCTGTAATTATAAATATAAATGTTTATTGTAAGCCAAACAATTATGTAAATGATGCATTTCTATCTTCTGAAGTAATGATTTCATGTAGCTTATCTCTTCAGCGGGCTTTTCCAGTGTTGACAATCAGGGTGTCGTTTATTATAAATTCTCTGACGTTCTTCTTCTTTTATTCTTTTCTTATCTCTCCATCTTTGTTGACGTTCCCTGGCCATATGTTTTTTGGCTTCCTTCCTGGTTTCAGTGTTGTTAGCCATTGTAATCTGTAATGAGAAATGTAAATCTTTATTTATAAACTACAGATTATGCTAATGAAGCATTTAAATGTTGCTGAATCATTTTCTTTGAAGTAATAGTTTTGAAGTAGTATTGAATTAGGATATGCAAGGTATTTGTATAATGTACTTAATGTTTTTTTTCAATTGTATATAGTGTAGTGGTGCCTTAGGGTCTGTGGGGGATGTTTGTGAAAGTCACTCGGCTGAGTGAGTACGAGGAGCAGAGAGAATGTAAGGTGTGATAAAGACAGAGAGCAGTGTGTGATAGAGATGGATAGTGCAGAGTGTGTGATAGAGAGTGTGTTGGAGAGTGCAGTGTGGGTGTGTCAGACTGTACTGCATGTGTGTGAGTGTATTGCATGTGTATGAGAGACAGAGAGAGTGTGATAGAGAGGGAGGTTGTGTAATATAAAGACTGCAATGTAATATAGAGAGTGATTTCCACAGGACCACCTGGAAAGGGGGGGGGGGGAGACACAGGGTAGGAGAGAGAGGGGTACGAAGAGTGTGAAGACATACAGTTGGGGGGACTTGAGTGTGAAGAGACACAGGGGGTTAAATGAGGTGGAAGAGACACAGAGGAGGGAGAGGGGGAGGAGGGGGAAGAGGTAGAAGTAAGACAGTGGTGAATAAATACACAGGAGCTAGAGAGGAGGTCAAAGAGACACAGTAGAGGGAGAGGGGGTTAAGAGACAGGAAAGATAAAGGGGGTGGAATGAGACACAGGGTACAGAGAGGGGGGGTGGTGAAGGGACATAGGGGAAGGAGAGGTGCGGAATAGACACAGAGTAGGGTGCGCAAGACACAGAGGGCAGGGAGAGGTGTGGTAAGAGACACAGGGGAGGGAGATTGGGGTGTAGGTGGTGTAGAGTGGGGGCAAGAGACACAGAGTAGGGAGAGGGCTGTAAAGAGACATAGAGTAGTGAGAGGGTGGGGGTGAAAGACAGGAGAGGGTGGGCAAAGAGACATGGGAAGAGAGAAGAAAGGCAGTGATTTTTGCAATGTTTTCATTACTGCTTTTAAAGGAAGTAACATATGTACTTATGAGTTTATGGTGTACGCAAATGAAATATACTGTACCTGGTAGTTATAAGGTACGTCTCTATCCAGAAACGGTCACTGCAGCAATCTTCTGTGTCTCAGTTAATTTGACAGACACCTGTAAAGTATGAAAGAAGATATGTGAGAGTGTACTGCATGTGTGTGAGAGTGTAGTGCATGTGTGTGACAGAGGGACAGTGCAGTGTGTGATAGAGAGGGAGGGCCATGTAATATAGAGAGAGCTTTGTAGGTGGGTGGGACAGGAGTAACAACAAACAGAGGGGGTAAGAGGAGGTGGTATACACAGAGAGCAGGGAGAGGGTGGGAGTAGGAGGGGGGCCGAAGAGACACAGTGGAGGGAGAGGGGTTGGGTAGAGACACAGGGAAGGTAAAGGGGAGGGGTAAAGAGCTACACAGGGTAGGTAAAGGGGGGAAGAGACATAGAGGATGGAGAGTGGTGCTTGAGACAGACAGGAGAAGGAGAGGGGCGAAAGAGACAGTGAGTAGTGATGGGGGGAGGAAAGGATTACAGGTGATGGTGGGCCAAGAGAAGCAGGTGAGGTGGGAAACAGGGCAGTTTTTTTTTTTTTTTTTTTATGTGTCAAAATAGTGTAGTTTAAATAATATGTGTACTTATGAGTTAATGGTGTCAGCTACTGAAATTTACTGTACCTGCTAGTTAAAAGGTATGTCTTTGTCCAAAGCGTCGCTGCAGCAATTTGTGTGTCTTACTTATTTTGTTAGACAACTGTAAAGTATGAAATAAAATTGTAAGTATACTATTTTCATTAAGTAATTAATGACTATGATATTTGTAACAATACATGAGGCTATATATATATATAATTTATAATTAATGCGTGATTAAATTAATGGTCAAATTGTGTGTCAGTGTGAAATACACAGAGCTATGTTATACAGTAAAAATATATACAGCATACAATGTACATTTTTTTTAATGACTTACTAAATAAATGAATCAAGTAATGAGTAATTAGGGTTTACCTGTTATTGTTAACATATCTGTAATGATTATCACGTGTTAAATGACGTTTTATATATATATATATATATATATATATATATATATACAGATATATATATATATATATATATATATATATATATATATATATATATACAGATATATATATATATATATATAAAAATATATTTATTTATTTGTTAATTAATTAATACATTAATAAATATGAATACTTTACCTATTATGTTGCAATGTATTTGTTGAAAATGATTAAGAGCTAACAATCTCTTAATGAAATGTATCCTTTGATAAGGTTAGCAGTATTTATAGTGTGCAAGCGCAAAGACAAAGTTGCACATACGCATTTTGATGCCTTTCCGTCATTTCATGCTGTAGGTAGTAGTTTCATTGATTTACACGCTTGGTTACTACAAAAAGGACGATATTACGTTCCGTCGCTATTATCGGGTGCGTGTTTGTCGTGATATTTGTTTGGTAATCGTGTTTACTGTCTTGCTCTGTGTTACTGTGTTCGTGTGAGTGTTTTTGTCTAAGTCCTGCGTTGTTGGTGTGTTTTACTGTGTTCAGCGGTGTGTATTTTCGAAGTCCCGCATGCATAGCGTAGTGGGTGTAAGTGTTACTGTCTTTGTCCTGCGTGCCTGGCTTTGCTCAGCCTCATTTTCATGAAGTTTCAGTGAACAGTTTGGCTTGATTTCCAGTTGTATTTATTGATTGGATTTTCTTGCAGTCCAAGGGACTCTAAGCAGTCTCCAACAACACAAAGATGTCAATTCTACATCACTTAGTCTTCTTTATGGTCCCACTCATTGTATATTATTAATGAGAATACCATAGTTCTAGCTATACTTACCTTTGTTGATGCAATATATTATTTTCAATAGTTTGTCCACACTTTCCATAGCTTTCCTTCCCAGAAACAAACGTCTTTAATTTGTAGGACAATTACAGTGGTTCTACGTTTGCTACTTTCTGTTGCTATTTTACTTATTTTTACTTTTCTATGTTCATTTCTTATAACTATTCCAATAATAAAACTATTTAAGCTCTATAGAGCACCAGATACATTTTTCAGATATACACTTTTATTCACAGGAAAGAAATACAGTGTTGTGGTTGAGGTGGTACATTAAATTAGAGGATAACACCTGAATAATACAGTGACGGAATAGAAAAAAATATATTTATAATTATATGATTTGACTTGTGGTTTTGTGGGTGATGAAAGCATTTAAATAAGCAATGAGTTTGATGTCATCCAGTTTAGCCGTCACACTGCTGTTGATATATTACTTGGCAGGATATACGTCAAACAATGCAAATGGTAATGTCTACAGCATTTTGCCACAAGAACAAGTTGCAGAGTCCAATTCTACAACAGCTTCATGAGCCCAAGCAAGTCACATTGCTTTATGAGCAACACTTGAACTGACAGACCAGAAACAATAATCTCCTATGTTATAAGGGGAGAAATAACACTAGAAGGCAAAAAGAAAAAAAAATGTACATGTTTTAAAAATAGGAAATCATTTATGCATAAACTGTTAACTGCTGGGAGCAACAATATAGTGTGACTGCTCCCTGCAGAAAAAAATGACTGACTACTCAATAAATTTCTAAATATAATGAGAGTCAGCTACCTATGAATACTCCACTGCAGTGGTTGAATGAGCCAGAGATTGCTCATGATGTTGTTATATGGATGTATAAACAGCATGGTACTTCATGTTGGAGGAAGAAAAAATCTTTCCAACTAATTCTTGTAATAAGAAAAGGTTTATTTTCAAATTACAACCCAAAATAGAGGAAAGTTTTTAGCCAAAATGGAAAAAGCAATTAGTTTGGCGATGAATGGTACTGATATGTTTTTTGTTAAATGCGCTTCCATGGATTTATACTAACTGAAAGAAAATGTAAAGATTAAATTATTCTACAATGTCAGTCTCTGAAAGAAAAAACTTATGAAATCTGTATAACTAGGGAAGTAAGGCATCATCATCATAGGTTAAACAGATATATCTATATTTATATTTACTGTATATCAATCTCTCAATCTCTCTGTCTATCTCTCTCTCAATATATATATATATATATATATATATATATATATATATATATATATATATTTATATATAGTAGCAACTTGCCCATCCAAAAATTACGGCAATAGAATTGTAAGGCAGGTAATGCTGTTTGGTACACAAAGTATTTTTTTTTTTGTGTGAGTACCTTCGGCGCTCATTGTGAGCCTCTTGGTTGGTGTATGTTTGGTTATGAGAGCTCCTTTGGCACTCATTGCAAGGTTTGCGCTGATGACCTTTTAGCGCGCATTGCGAGCCGCTTCCCTGGTGTAGTTGTACACCTCTAAACACCATTGGCGCTCCTTGTGAGGCGGGAGCTGAGCGCCTTTAGCATTTATTGTGATTCTGTTTCTTTTTTTTTTCTGTCTATGTGTTTTGTGTAATGTTAATTAACTTGTAAAGTTATAAATTAATATACTTTACCTATTTGTAATTAATATATGCAGGAAGCAATATGTTGAAGAGCTAACAATCTGTTTTGATGTTGCTGCAGCATACAATGTAGATTTGATGCGGATCGTCCTTTCAGCCTATGCTGATGATGTGCTCCACGTGGCCCAGGACCCAGTTGATCTTGAGCTGGCAAAAGAAAATCTCGTTGGAGGCAGATGTTTATGAAATATCTGGGGGTCTACCTGTCCGCTGCGGATGCTTCCGTCCCAGACAACTGGAGGGAGCTAGAGGACAGTGTCCTCTCTCATCTGGGATGATGAAGGGGTCTAGCAAAAATGCATTCCCTGAGGGGGCAGACTCTAGTGATAAATCAGTCTCTGCGGGTTTGGCAAAGCTGCCTTTGGTGGAGGGTGGGCAGGGAGTGGTATGTGTGCGCTCCCAGTTGTCCACCTTCCGCCTTCAGTACCTGCAGAGATACCTATATGCAGATCCCTCTCTGCAGTGGTGCGCACTGGGGTCCAGCTTTTATCGGCAGTTGCGTAACCTGGGGTATGACCAGCAATTATTTCATATCAGGCCCGTGTGGTTTGGGAGAGACCTTTTCTGTGACCAGGCAAGGCGTGCCTTTGGGGAAGGAAATATTTACGGAGCCCCTATTATACAATGTAGAATTGCCCTGTTGGTGAGCTGAGGTGTAAGTGTCAGCAATGTGTGCAATGTGTAGTGTAAATAGGTTCTGTGTAAAAGGCAGATGTGCTTGGCGGTGTCTTGCATGCTTTAGGGTCGTATAGCCTCGTTTTTGTTTTTTTCGGCGGCCATTTTTTCTCTTGTTTAGGGGATTTTCGGGTGGCGAAAATCTTTAAATTGTATTTAAATTGGTGTGTAACCTCATTCCCAGACGTCCTGGCTGTCCCCCCTTGCTGTGTGTTTTTTTTTTTAGTTTGTATTTTTTGTGTTTTTTTCCTGTGTGTGGCCATTAAGTTCGTATTTTTTGCGGCTCATATTTTTTTTTTTTAGTGGTAATTTCGTTTTTGCCGTAATTTTTTATAGCCGATTTTTTCAAAGTGTTACAGGTCTCGCACTTTGAATTGTGTATTTGAGTTTTGTGTTGATGTGAAGGTCCGAGGGTTGGAGGTATGATGCGCACAGCGATTTTTTCAAAGTGCTACGGGTCTCGAACTGTGAATTGTGTATTTCAGTTGATGTGTAGTTCCGTGGGTTGTAGGTATGATGCGCAAGTCGTGCAGGCTCATCTCCAACAGCGCAGTGAGAGCCTTAGGCGCTCCCTGCCTAAGTTGTACGTGGTCATCTCCACTAGCGCAAGGAGCACCTCCGGCTCTCCTTGCCTGGCCGCAACCACGGCCCTCGCTTTGCGAGGGACCAGTTGCAGCGGGCTCGCTTTGCAAGCCCGCAGTTTTAACATTGCGTTACCAACGGATTTTGGCAAGGTCGCACTGCTGAGAGCTATATATGTGCTATATATATACAAAAATGGCCTCCACCCTGTGATGCAGTGAGAGGACCCTGTAGAGGATGTCGCTGAACAAGAGCGTTCTGGAGCTAGGATGCAGGCAGAGGAGCTTTGTGCAGGTAAGGGAAGGGGAGTAGTAATAGGAAGAGGAGCAACTATGTAAAAGGATCTTTGAGGGGAGAGCTTTGGAGCTATGGGTCTTGAGGCGGGATCCTAGGAAAGGGGCACTAAGTGAGCTTGTACCAGGGGACTCAGAGCAAAAACATCTTATTGGCTAAAAGGACCACAGGTGGGGCTTCTATGCTTGTTTGCCGGGAGTGGGCTTCCTATATGCTAGACTAAAAAGAAACAGATCTTTTCTATTATCTGCCTATCACCAGCGTGCCGCCTGATGGCGGCTGCACGCCACTGAGCGTGCCACTCTTTTACTGTGTTATCTACCACTACCCTTACCCTAACCTTAAAGCCTATCCCTAACCCTAAACCCTGTTAAATCTGTATAGGCGGTCGGGCAGAGCTAATGGCATGTGGCAAGGCCACACTGCTTCTAATATCTAGCACACAGGCAGAGCTGGCCATGACCCTGATAGAAACAAAAAGCAGGCAGCTTAAAAACTGAGAAAAAGTGTTACCTTTTATATATATTTCTACTGCATTCTGCTTTGGTTATCTATGAACAGCAAACAAACATAGGAGCTTCACTTGTGAGTGCAGTACAGTGGTCCTTTAATTCCAGGACATTTGCCATGTATCCTAGAAGACTTTATTATCTGTGCTGCTTCCCCTTTATGAGAGCAGGCCATAATCATAGCAGCACCCTCTACTTTACTGGAAGGGAAATAATCTAAATTGATGATTTGTATGATGGGTGAGACGATAAGCAGCACTTGTATACAAAAAATAATAAAATATTATTGCTTTATAAATAAAGGTTAATAATGCCTGCCTTTATTTCTTTTTTTGTAATATGCCATTTTGTTTTTGCTAGAATGCTGAAAAATCACTACGTGTGTTAGATTTTAAGCTCAAGGACAGGGCCATCTATTCTTTTGTATTGTGTTAATATTGTTTTTGCCTTGTACGTAACCCCTGTACAGCGCTACAGAGTATGTTGGCATGTTACAAATAAAGGATGATAATAATAATAATAGAGAGAGAGTATATATATACACATGTGCTATGGTTATATGTAATTAAAACCCCACTGTACTTCATTTAATAGTGAATCTCATATGTTTGTCTGTTTTCCCCACAAGCAGAGCTGCTTTATCTACCTCCTAGTGCCTTGTCATGGGGCATAGTCAACTACAGTATGTCAGGGGTCTGGACCATGCTGCAGCTGGTATGCAGACTGGGCGCTGATGTTATTGGCCCAACCCAGTAATGTAATTGGCTCTGATCCTACTGCACAGAGCCAAACATCCTTGCAGCTACCCCATTGGAACCACATGGGCAGGGTCAATTACTGCACGTATTATCTTAGCATCGCCCCCTTTAGTGAACGTGCTCAGCCATAACCATAGCCTAGAGTGGTCAGACTACATAATCATGCTGTGTACATATATATAATATATGCCATAATAAAAAAATAAAAATATTAACCAAAAAAGTTAAAATATTGCAGGTTGTAGGGTCCCACCTCAGCATGCACCAATATATTCCATCATACGGGAGCCAACCATAGGGAAATACTGATATGGATGGAAGACCACCTTGCCTGTCTATTGGTCTAAAAAGATATTACTGGGTGCATAAGCTTATGTCATTGGCCACCAAACATCCCAATTAAGTAAATCCTACTTGATGCAGAAACCTGACTCCCCAGCAAATTGTTACAAATGAATATATATGGTATAATGCAGCAATCTCTATCTTTGGCCCCAACCATTCAAAATAAATGCTATAGAATGTAGAAGCCAATATAACCAGTCCACCGAAATCCCCAAATAATACGGCCCCAAAATGCAGATAAATAAATTAAGAAATGCAGCTTCCAGCAGCTCAGCCAGCTCAAAATAGTTTCATGTAAGTATTGCAGGGTATAGGATTTCACTGACTCCTTTTTTTTGCCAGAAAAATAGTTGAAATACTTCACACAGGCGCTCACTTTATGACTATCCCCATAATAATCACAGCCCTGTTTTCACAGTCCGTTCATCGCAACTCCAAAGGCATCTGGAATTACACATTAGAGAAGTGGGGCCAGCTGATCACAACCTGTGTAAAGCTATGGGGAAGAACATGTGGGAGAAGAGACTTTTCAGGGAACATAGGGGGGAGACTTAGTTTGAAGGGCTTGGGAAGGCAAATAGTATTTAATTCAAATTAAAACAAAAACATACATACTAGACTCTGTTACTTGGGGCGTGCATAGCTGCACATCTTAAATTGGACTTTACCTGTGGCTGAAACTCAAAATACACATAATGTCCATCTTCCACTTTCATGCTCCCCAGCCTGCCGCTGATAGTAATGTATTTCTGCCTCAGGCCCAGGGCTGGAGTAAAACACGCACACACCAATGAACATAGGTTCACACACACACAAAATAACACAAACACCACATGAAACAGGAATTTAATGTTGAAATAACTATATACATTTGAAAAGGCAAAGGTGACTTAGATTGATTTAGCAATATGTGTCAGTTGTAAGAGATCTGACAAGTAGAATTTTGATTTCCAAATACTCCAAATAGTATGTTACTTTCTCGTTAACACAAGACTTTCAATAAAGTGTGGATGATGAACTGGATGGAATATTTAAACCTGTGCACACATCAAGATTACCGTGGGGTACTCAGTGGGTGTCTCTTCCTACTTATTTCACCTCCCAACTCTTCCCCTACATCTTCAAACCCCCTTCACCCTGTTCACCTAAAACAACAATTTAAAGCCTACTAAAAAATAAAAACCTTCTTCATGCCACCCTAGGTTTAACACCTACTTCATGCCAGCCTAGGCCTGCGAAAGGATCCTGGCCGAGAAGGGATTTGAAATGTTACCTCCCAAGCACTGCTCTTCTTGTACATCTAGCACCAAGGTTAATTACTTTAACCTCATTATCTCTGTGTTTGTCATGTGATTGTTGTGGTTTTGATTTTTTAATAGAAAGAATAATTAAAAAATATTTTGTGTGTAAATTGTGGCTGCATTGGTCACAAAAAATTCGAAATTATTTATTATTAATGTTATATAGTATTAATTATTCTTCAAATGATATATTATTGCACTAATATTTGTGCACAGAGGATCTGTGCTTGTGCACCAGTATAGCTGAGTGCATTTACGTAGATGTTTGTTTATGTGACAGAATTTGTGTTTATTTTATGTGTAGGCGTGTGTATTAATGTGTATGTTCACATTCATTTGATTGTTTAGCTCCAACTCCACACATGGAAAAGTATCCATGATGGTCAAGTAGAAGAGGTATAAAGTCCATTTATAGATTATCTATGTCCATACATTAGTGTGAATCATTCATCCATTCTTATTAAGAAACAAAAATACACATACTCAAGTCAAATTGAAGCATAGATTTTATTGTAGAAATCAGAATCATCTGAAATTACGTAAATCTGTGTCTACCTCTGGACTCCGTGTCTACCTCTGGACTGCGTGTCTACCTCTGGATTCACGAAGAGTCATCCTTCAGCACTCAGGAGAGAAAAAAAAACCTTTGTGGAGGAAACCTCTGGGGAACCATGGCACGAATGACTGCCCTTCCCTCTGGGCATTAAGAGGTAAAAAGGGACACAGTGGAGGTTCTACATATGCTCTAATTTAAAATTATAAAGCTAATATATAAAGCATAAATGTTATTGTAGAAATCAGAATAATCTGAATATGACGAAAATCTGTGTCTACCTTTGGACTCATGAAGAGTCATCCTTCAGCACCTCAGAGAAACCCCTGGGGAAATATGGCATGAAGGCCTGCCCTTCCCACTGGGCACTAAGAGGTAATAAGGGACAAAGTGGAGGTTCTAGATATGTTATAATTTAAAACTATAAAGGCGCTCATCGCTTGCAAGCCGTTAACACGTAGCACATAGCGAGGTGAGCTGTTATGGCAATTAAACACGCGGGACTTAGCCACAAAACACTTAGTAAAAGCGCAATCGTATTAGCCTTCAAGCACTTGACAAACGCGGACTTAGAAAAAAAAATATGAGACGCAGAACTTTGAAAAAAAAAATACGAGATAGCAAAAATATGAGGTTAACGGCCGAACCGCGAACATTCAAAAAACACAAAGAAAATACAAATAAATACAATAAAATTATCACCCACCGCACGGGGGAACAGGCAGGACGTCTGGGAGTGAGGTGCAACGTGAATTTAAGCCGATTTCAATTACTTTTACCACACGAAAATTGCCTAAGCAAGAAAAGAAATGGCCTCCGAAAAAAACGAAAATGAGGCTACATGACACCGGACTACACAAAACATTGCCAAACGCATAGTGCTTTACCATGGCGCTTTACGAGACACAGGAAATACGACAGAGCAAAAATAAGAGGTTAACGGCCAAACCGCGAAAAAAAAAAAAAAAAACACACACAAAAAATACAAATAAATACAACAAAAACATCACCCCCAGCACGGGGGAACAGCCAGGACGTCTGAAAATGAGGTGCAACACGATTTTTAAATGCGATTTTACCACTTTCACCACAAGAAACTTGCCTAAGCAAAACAAATTTGGCCACAGATTTTTTTTTATATAAGGCTACAAGACCCCAGACCACGCAAAACACTGCCAAATGCTTAGCACTTTCACACAGCAACGAACAAAATACAAAATACACTATTCCAAAATATGGAAAATACTTGCGAGCCGCATAACACATTAATAACATTACCAATCTACAATGGCGCTTTTCACAGCTACACCTACATTGTATGGTGCCGGAAAATATAAACAGATTGTTAGCTCTTCAGGCTAGTGATTGCTGAATATATTAATTACAAATAGGTAAAGTATATTAATTTCTTCAAGAAATAATTCATTCATTATTGATTAAGTAAATCTAGATGAATATATATCTCTCTTTATAATGAGTGCCGAAGTTGCTCAGAGGAGCAAAAATAGACAAGAGGCTCGCCAAAGGCGCTCATTGCGACCCACGCGATGAGTGCCGAAGGCGCTCAGCACTTGGCTCGCAATGAGCACGGAAGGCCCTCACAGTACAAAAAGGTTTACATTGTGTGTCAAACAGCATTCCCATCAAATTTCATTTTTGATGGGCAAGTTGCTAGTGTATATGTAGTTATTATTATTATTATAGTTTTTTGTAAAACTCCAACATATTCTGTAGCACTGTACAGGGCTTAAATACAAAGATGCAATAAATACAATTTTCAACACATTACAGAAAGTCGAGGGCCCTGTCTTTAAGTTTAAAATCTGACATACATGGGGCCCGATTCAATTGCAAGCCCGCACCTCGATCGTTGTAGGCCGTATGTCTGCTGGTATGTTGCGGGCACCCGTTCATCTCCGATTCCGGAGCTATTCAATTCCTCAAGCCTGCAAGTTACTGGCCCAAAGCCGACTCTGTAAACCATGCACTGGTTTGTAGCAGAAAATATGATCAATTAAGCAAGCCTGTGACCTCCCATTTCGAATCAGCCAATAGAAAATGAGACTGTCATTATTACGGCAGTAAAACATGGAGGTTACATGTCAATCAATTAGATTTGGGGGTCCGATATGCGATCTGACTCGCAAAACCGCAAAAAATAGAATTATGAAAATGACTGTACAATACTGTACACTGATATGTATGAACTCATTGATTCCCAAAATCAACTTAACCCCGTAAAGAGACATAAAAATAAATCTTATATACTGCTGGTTTGAGAGATTGAGACTGTTGAACAATTAATTCTAATGTCTTTCATCTCTTTCCCCGTTGTTTACAGTGCAGTATTGTTTTTCTATTTGCATTTACAGTGCTACAAATAGGTGTTTAACCCCTTCTGGGTCCTCTCTAGCACTGATAGGATTTTCTCCTTCATTTGCCATTTACAGATGTGAAAACATTTGTGGGCTTGGGGAATTGGAGCAATTGAATAGCTATTTTAGCTATTTTAGTGATCTAACTCTTTCGAAAGTGAAAGATCAAAGGCTTCAGGAGGCTGTAAGTTACAGGTTTAACCATTGCAAAGTTTTTCAAGGCCGTAACTCGTAACCCGCTTGGAGCCCGCAAAAAGACGCCAATTGAATAGCAAATTATCTTGCGACCTCACTTACGGGCTCCGGTACTCAATTGAATCAGGCTCATGGTGCTTTTTTTTCTTTTTCCAAAGCACCTTATAAGATTGAAAACTTTCAAACATAACATCTAATGGGATAAATAAAACAAGTAAAGGTAAAAAGGGACACAGTGGAGGTTCTACACATGTTCTAATTTAAAACCATAAAGCTAATATATATTTGTGGTCGGGCCCCCTCTCCTTGTGCAGCTGAGATGTGCCGGGTTTTGCGCCCTATTCTGGCCTGTGGTGCTGTGGTATGCCAGGTGCTGCGATCTAATCTGGCTGGAAAAAAGGTCCAGGGCCGAGTGATGGTGAGGAGAGAGGGTAAACGAGGGTGGGGCGCTGGAAAATGTGTACACAGGTAGGTGTGTGCTTGGGGTTTAAGTAGGGTGGAGGGAGAGGGGACCCTCCCACAAACCCGGGTGTGCTAACCTGGTAATTAGTGGTTGGGCCCCCACTCCTTGTGCAGCTGAGATGTGCTGGATGCTGTGCCCTATTCTGGCCTGTGGTGCTGTGGTATGCTAGCTAAAGCAATCTAATCTGGCCAGAAAAAAGGCCAACAAATGGCTTAATTGAGAATGCGGTGGATGGGAGTTGGTTGTGGTCGACGGAATTGATGAAGTTTCAAAAATGAAGACTGGGCATGTTGAATTGTTGAGCGATAGAATGTGATGGTGACAGGGGTAGTGCTTGTCTTGGTCTAGCGTGGATGACGGAGCGGTGTCTGATTTGAGTGATATGTTGTGTTTAGTCAAGTAACGGGTATAGTTAGGTGAGGTGGTTAACTCGCTTGGACGAAATGCCAGAGTATGCTAGTATAGCGGCTGCTCGAATGGTGAGGGAAGTGCTGGGATTGTGGGTGAGATAGGCGAAAAGTTGTTTGGATACATTGCCTGTGATGAGTGTCTGGAAGTATTTGGTGCATGGCTTACCTAGAGATAGTAAGGGCAAGACCTGAGGAGAATAAGAGGGAATAAGGCAAGTAGGCTTGCTGTAGTTGGAGGGAAAAGTTGATGACATGTGAATGTGGTAGGAATATGGAATCTAGGATAGGTAAGATGGACCGAAAGGAGTGAATGGTGAAGTAATCGATTGAGGCAAGCATAGGAAGAGGAGTAATCGATTATTGAATTGAGGAGACAGGTGGCGAACCTGGCTCTATTGGAATTAGTTATCGACAATGAATGAGGCCCGGATTAATGCAGGATGAGAGGTAGCCAATTTGGTTCGGATGAGTAAATAAGAAGAAATGTTAGAGTATGGATGAGTGGTGATATTTGTCAAAGGAAATGTCGGGACTAGAAGTGGTGTGGATTGAGACTGACATTTGCTGGTCGGATAGACTATTAACGAACGGGTAGCTGTTAAGTGGTAACTTAATGTTAACGAGTGACTTCGAAGCCTGGTTGGAAGAAGTGAAATGACAAGTTGAATAATAGCGAGGACGCGTATGGGGTGGGCTTAGATGTTATTTGGAAAAGAGCTGGTGGTCGTGGCTGAAATTTGTAGAAATTCTTTAACCAAGGTTTGGGACATAGACAGTAAAGTAGGGAAGGGTGTTCTATTGAGTGCTTGAGTCATGAGTGAGTGTTGTTGGTATACTGAAGCAGATTGAAAGGGTCAGATGGTGAGCGGAGATATGGCGATGCTAGCTGGTATAGATAGCATAGCTGCATAAGGAAAAACAACGGAGAGCTTGCAGAGGAGTGCAAATCACTGGGTATATGACGAATAGCAAGGATGATCCCTATGCGCAGGGTCTGCCATGATACACATGGATAGAACACGGAGATGTGAGATGGCGGCTAAGGAAAAGGATAAGGACAGCTGGTGGGGAAAGGGGAGCTGAGAAAAGGTAAAAGGCCTCCTCAGGTGATGTAAATGAAAAGGCAGCGATAATGGAATGAGCTTAAAGGAAATGGCGATGGGTGAAATGATTAGAGTGAAAGGAGGGTGTTTGCTGATGGGATAGAGAAGCGTGGGTAGCAGATGGGTAATTCAGGTAAAGGTAGACGGTATAGGTAGAGAGAGAAGGATGGGTAGAAGAAGTGATAGCAAAATAAGACTTGTAGGAGCTTATGAGGGAAATGGATAGAAGCGTTTAGTGGTAGAGGGATAATGGTAAAGAATTTAAAGGGTTAAAATTAGCGTGAAGTGTTGTGAGAAGGTGGAATTAAGGAAGAATTTATTAAGAAATAATGTGGCTGGTGCACTTTAAGGGCATGAGCGGAGTATTTGTACTGGGTGAATGAAAGTGCAGGGGGATGCAGCAGAGTGCTGAAATCTCTCAGCAACTATACTGAATCGAAAGTGACACTTGAAATTGCCTGCCAGATGCAGGGCTTGAACCAGCAGCCCTGAAGACTAGAATTTAATGTGTTTACCCACTGAGCCACAAATGCTCTGTAAAATTTCTAACAGACACCAAAGTTATGCTGAATGTGGGACTTGAACTCAGACCCTAATGCATGTACCCACAGAGCCAGCCGGTGAGCAGGGAATAAGAAACAAAACTAAAGGGCCGAAATCTCGCAAGCTAAGGGAGCAGAGATCGCTTAGAGGAAGCGTGGAGGAGTGGCAGAGAGGCAGGAGGTGCGTGGGAGAAGCCCAGAAAGTAGCCAGACAGACGAGCAGAAGGGGCAGACAGCCAGAAGGAGCTGGGAAAAGGGTGGACAAATGGGCGGAAGGGAGGAGCAGATGAAAAGAGCACAGGGACAAACGGAGGGAGGAGAGACAGGGAGGTGAAGAGAAGGAAGGGCAGGAAACGGAGGCACACGGATGGGAGAAGGGAGAGGACTCACAGGCAAGAACGGGAGAACACAAGGAAGCAGAAGAGGAGAAAGAGCACACGCATTGCAGCAGCAGAAGTGACAGCGCTGGAGAACGTATGCACAGGTAGGTGTATGCTTGGGGTTTAAGTAGGGTGGAGGGAGAGGGGACCCTCCCACAAACCCAGGTATGCTAACCTGGTCATATATATATATATATATATATATATATATATATACAGTTGTGCTCAAAAGTTTGCATAGCTTGGCAGAAATTGTGAACTTTTGGCATTTATTTTGAAAATATGACTGAATATGAAAACATGACGGACTAAAAAAAATTTTTTATTGAAGGATAGTGATCATATGAAGCCATTTATTATCACATAGTTGTTTGGTTCCTTTTTAAATCATAATGATAACAGAAATCACCCAAATGGCCCTGATCAAAAGTTTACATACCCTTGAATGTTTGGCCTTGTTACACAGACACACGAGGTGACAAACACAGATTAAAATGGCAAATTTCCTGTACCTGTGGCTTTTTAAATTGCAATTACTGTCTGTGTATAAATAGTCAATGAGTTTGTTAGTCTTCACATGGATGCACTGAGCAGGCTAGACACTCAACCAAGGGGAGCATAATAGCGTAACAAGGTAATAGAACTTCATAAAGATGGAAAAGGATATAAAAAGATATCCAAAAACTTGACGACAATACTTGAACAAAAATGAGCTGAATTGTCGAGTTGCCAGAAAGAAGCCTTTTCTGCACCAATTCCACAAAAAAGCCCGGTTACGATATGCCCAACAACACCTTGACACACCTCAAAGCTTCTGGAATACTGTAATTTTGAGTGACGAGACCAAAATAGAGCTTTATGGTCACAACCCATAAGCGCTATGTTTGGATAGAGGTTCAACAAGGCCTATAGTGAAAAGAATAGCATCCTCACTGTGAAGCATGGTGGTGGCTTACTGATGTTTTGGGGGAGTGTGAGCTCTAAAGGCACGGGGAATCTTGTGAAAATTGATGGCAAGATGAATGCAGCATGTTATCAGAAAATACTGGCAGACAATTTGCATTCTTCTGCACGAAGGCTCTTGGACTTTCCAGCATGACAATGACCCTAAGCACAAGGCCAAGTTGACCCTCCAGTGGTTACAGAGGTTTTGGAGTGGCCATCACATTCTCCTGGCCTTAATATCATTGAGCCACTTTGGGGAGATCTCAAACGTGTGGTTCATGACCAAAGACTTTGCATGACCTCGAGGCATTTTGCGGAGATGAATGGGCAGATATACCACCTGCAAAAATTAGGGGACTCATAGACAACTATTAAAAAAGACTGCACGCTGTCATTGACGCTAAAGGGGGCAATACACAGTATTACAAATTAAGGATATGCAAACATTTGATCAGGACCAATTGAGTAATTTCTGTTATCAGCATGATTTAAAAAGGAGCCAAAAAACGTTGTGATGATAAATGGCCTCATGTGATCACTATCCTTCAATAAACCTCCCTTTATCAAGTCTTGTGCAGTACTGAAAAATGTATCATAAAAAGGCAAAATACCTGTTCAGAGTTTAGGATTGGACACATTTAAGCATCAAATAATGTCCTATGAGTCTGTCAATCAGGTTTAGATATGAACATAGCAGAGCCCTAATAAAGGGCCTTAAATGTCACCACCGTGATAAAAACAACATCAATTGAACATGTGTAATATGTTATAAAACATGAGTCACAAAACATTTTGGTAATGAGATAAGAATCCTAAATCAATTTTTAACCCAGTATGTTTTGAATCAAAAAATCGCATCATTTTTCATCAACAACTCAAACGTTTTTCGCCTTGGACATTTCAAAAGTCTCCAAGAGCGAAAAACTTTTGTACTATATACTGCAATAATCTGATTATTCAAATAGACTACTGAGCAATCACGGCTAACTCAATTTTTTATATACATTCCGTAGTGCTGTACAGGGGTTACATATAAAGAAAAAATAAATACAATATTAAACACATTGCAGGAAGTAGAGGTGCCTGTCTTTATGAGTTTAAAATCTTACATACATGTTGTTGGGGCTTTTTCAAAGCACCTTATAAGATTGAAAACTTGCAAACTTACAATGTAATGGGAAAAATAAAACTAAAAGTGAAGTAATAAAAGGGAGAAACAAGAGCTTGGCAAGTAATTTAAGACAATGTGGAAGGTTAATTAGTGACTACATGTGTGGATGTATCAGCTGTGAAAAATGGAGGTGATAGTGTTAAACCTGCTAAGTTATTTGCGTTCAGATGCAGAAGAGAGGAGGATGTGTGTGAAGCCTTTAGGTTTTGAGGCAAAAGAAAAAAATCTGCAGAATGGATGATATCTATGGTTGTAGATATATATAAACAGTGAAATGTCTTTGTTCTTTTAAAAAAAAATCATAACATTAACAGAGATAAGCCAAAAAAGGGAATCTGATTAATGATTTTGTAATTGTTAATAATATACCATCCGCAAAGAGAATTCATTTTTATTCTTTATCAATTATTTTTGTTTGTTTGTTTTGTGTTATTTAGTCATTTCTGACTGTGACCTCAAGGACCATAACACACCAGGCACATCTTTATGTCCATGGTCATAAAGACACACTTACTAGATCATGATATGACCCATATCATTGGATTCATTTGAGTTTCAATTAAATTTGAAACTATGTTTTGTTGAAGTAGGATATAATCTATACGAGAGTGTGATTTGTGTCTAGAGGAATAAAAGGAGGATGGCTGACCCTCTGATTTGTCACAAATATTAGAACACAATTATTCATGCTGTTTTAATTAACAGTGCAGTATTATTGTATAGACAAACCATATTCAGTTACAATGTCTTAACCATACAAAATATATTAAATTATTAACATTTAAAGTTGTATGAGCCTCATTCAATTAGGAGGCGCAAGTTATGAAGGTATAGGACGTACATCTGCAAGCCTCCTGCGGGCCTGCAGCGTCCGCAAGTTATGGTGCTATTCAATTGCCCGGGACCGCAAGTTCAGGCCCAATAGCGCACATTGCAAACCATGCTATCAAAAGTAGCATTTGCAAGCTTGAACATGATCGATGACACAAGGTGGTAACTCCTGGTTGGAAACAGCCAATGGAATGTGGGTGAGATCGTGACTCATGGTTAAAGCCTGTAGGACTTTGAAATCCAACCTCCATTTTTCATTGAAGTCCTACTGGCTTGAATTACGAGTTAAGATCGGACCCACATTCCAGATATAATGCAATACTGATAAAGCCGTAAATATGATATTCTATTACATTGCGAGTTCCATTATATGTATTAACACATTGATTGCCAGGATTGATATAACACAGAAATTAAACATGAAAGCAAGTATTTTGTTGGGCCGATTTGAGAATGTTGTGCTATTAATTCTAAGACCTAATATCACTTTTAATAAAAGTACAGTATTTATTTTTTACTTGCTTTTAAAGTGCACCGGACATGTCATTAAGCGAGACCTCCTTGCAGTTCGACTTTTGCCATTTGTGGGCTTGACGGAGTGGTTAGTGAGAAAGAATCGGAGCACTTAAATAGCGATTTGCGATTTTAGCATTCGCAACTCTTGCTGGTGTGAAAGATCAAAGGCTTGGAGGGACATTAACTTGTGATTTGAACCATCACAGTGAATCGAAGGCCGGAGACTCGATCTGAGCCCACAAAAAGACGCTAATTTAATAGCAAGATAACTTGCGGGCTACATTTCCAAAGCCTGGATCTACCAAAAGCTCAATTGAATGAGGCTATATATATATATATATTTATAGTTCTAAAAAGTAGATGCAAGTTATATATAAGTAAAATAGCATTTAAAAAGCACTTTGAGCTTCCTTTCTGCATATCGCAATTCACTATAAACTCTATGATTATTTTTGTCTAAAAATATTTTATGTAATAAACCAAGGCCCACTGTGTCTCCTCCCTCCTTCACCTCATCCTCCCCCCTTATCCTCCTCTTTCCCCCATTATCCTTCTTCCTTCCCCCCCTCCAATTACCTCTCTATCCACTTTCCACTCTCTTACTGTGATACATGAACCACTGCTGCTCTCTTCCCTGCAGTGAGTCCTCTGGCTGTGTCTGACCAGCATATTCTAGGGAGAGGGGGAAGCGACACGGGGTGGGTGGAAAAAGAGATATGGGAGGGAGAGGGCTGAAAAGAGACACAGGGGAGGGGGAGGGGGTAGAGACACAGGGGAGGGGGAAGAGACACAGGGGAGGGAGAGGACGAAGAGACACAGGGGGAGAAGGGGGGAGAGACACAGGGCAGGGAGAGGGGGAAGAGATGGGAGGGACAGGGGGAAAGAGATGGGAGGGAGGTGGGAGAAACACAGGGGAAGGAGAGGGGAGGAAGGAGGCACAGGAGAGTGGGAAAGGAGGCACAGGAGAGGGGGAAAAGAGACACAAAGGAGGAAGAGGAGGGGGAAATGAGACACAAGGGAGGAAGTAGACTGGGTAGAGACTCGCGATGACACAGAGGATGGGAAACAGACACAGGGGAGTGAGGGGGGAGAGAAACATGGGGGATGGAGAGGGGGGAAAGAGACACAGGGGAGGGGGGAAGAGACATGGGGAGGGAGAGGGGGGAAAAGACATAGAGAGGAAGAGGGGGGAAAGAGACATGGGGAAGGGCAAGGGGGAATAGACACAGGGGAGGGAGAGGGAGGGGAAAGACACAGGGGAGGGGGAAAGGAGACACAAGGGAGGGAGAGGAGTGGGGAAAGGAGACACAAGGGAGGGTGAGGAGGGGGTAAAGGAGACACATGAGAGGGAGAGGAGGGGGAAAGACATGGGGGAGGGGGAAAGGAGACACAAGGGAGGGAGAGGAGTGGGGAAAGAAGACACAAAGGAGGGAGAGGAAGGGGTAAAGGAGACACATGAGAGGGAGAGGAGGGGGAAAGACATGAGGGAGGGGGAAAGGAGACACAATGGAGGGAGAGGAGGGGGAAAGGAGACACATGAGAGGGAGAGGAGGGTGGAAAGACACAGGGAGGGGGGAAAGGAGACACAAGGGAGGGAGATGAGTGGGAGAATAAGACACAAGGGAGGAAGTAGATAGGGTAGAGACTCGCAATGAGTGCCAAAGGCGTTCAGCGCGGGGCTTGCAATGAGCACCAAAGGTGCTCACATTGGGTGGCAAACAGCATTGCCAGGCTTAAAATGTTAGTCACATCATTTTTGACGGGCAAGTAGCTAGTATAAATCTAAAAGATAAGAGGTAAGATTAGAATCACCATATTACCTGAAGATGACTAGCCCGACTTAATGTGGACAGTACTAAAAATATATATTTAAAAAACAAACAAACACATTTCTCTTCTTTTAATGATTATGTATTTCTTCTGACACAAGTCTGTTTAAAGTCAGTTCCTCTATCAAGAATCTAGTGTTAGGCTTATTTTCATAATTTTAATTTTATAAATTGTTTTAACATTTCTTAATGACAAAACAAAAACTATGGCCCCCATTCACTTGGCCACATTGTAATTACTGGAGCCCTTAATGTAGCCTGTAAAAGTTAGTGATATTAAAATGGCCTCTTCTAGCTACCCACAATCGATTTGTGAGTTACAGGCTCAAAATCACTGCAGTTGTCAAAACGTAACTCCGTCCTATATACTCCTTTGATGTTTCAAGCCTGCAATTGTTACCAGTGCTAAAAACGTAAAATCCATATTCAATTGCAACAATTCAACAAGCCCGCAATTGCTTTCAAACCAGTAAATGGCAAATGTATTAAAAAATAGGACTCATAAGTGGGTTAAACATCTGTATGTAACAGTGCAAAAACAAATATAAACACACTATTGTACTTTAAAATACTGGGAAAGCAATGACAGGCATTGGAATTTTTATTACACAACAGTCTCAAGATCGCAAATGTGCAATAAAAAATATTTTTTTCATGGTTTATTTCGATGTTATATTGATCCTAGGATTCAAAGAATTAATACATATCAGGCCGCCACATGGTCTAGAAAAGGTTCTTCATTTTTTTGTATTGATTTCTACATTGCACAGACTGCGTGTATGATCGCATATCGGACTTCTAAACACTAAGGGCCTCATTCTATTATCGGCCGTAAATCGGCCGTAAGGCTGCGATTCCTTGCAGGGGTTCTGTTAACTCGCGATTCTATTATACGGCCCCGCAAGGATCTCCCCTTACGGCCGGCCGCATATCTTGAAACCGGCCGTAAGCTCTGAAATCTAAAAACTCAAAAATAAATTCAAGCCTGCACTGTACAGCTCTGTAAATGCTAGAGATCATATTGGGGGACATGAGGATTAAAAGTAACCCACTCTCAAGCTTGCACATCAGCCCAAACCAGAGTTCAAATTAACTGTTTATTTTCCGGCTGCGGCGTGGGCGGGTCTGAGGTGCTCCAAGCCCTATGGACTTTTTACATGGATATTTTACTTATATTAAAAATAAATTATTTTACGGATTTGAGTATAGGGTAATTATGTGCTATTTTTGCTAACACCGAATATCACTTTATAGACTCCGCAAAGTGCAGGATGGCTTTATTTGAGCTATTTTATGGACCTGTTTGCTGCAAGTAAGCTGCGGCTCGTTTTTAGCCTTGCAGACAGGGTTCCCGGAGCAATAGAATCGCAACCAGGCTTTTCTTACGGCCAATTTCCTTGCGGCCGTTTTAGATCAAAGGCTTTCCTCCGGCGCGATCGGCCGCAAGAGATAGCAAGGCGCCGGCCGCAAGCCTGCCGGAACCCCCGGCCGGAGGGGAATAGAATAGCCGGAAAGCTTGTGGCCGGTCCTTGCGGCCCCGCAGCGGCTGCGGCTGATAATAGAATGAGGCCCTAATTGATTAAAGTTTAAACTCCATGTTTTACTGACATCATGATGGCGGTCTCATTTACTATTGTCTCTTTCTAAATTGTAACTTACGGGCTTGCTTAATTGATCATACCCTAAAAGGCTACGTATGGGTTCATGGTTTACGGTCTTGCAGCCTTATTAAATTGCGATTCGGCCAATTGAATAGGGCTCTATATAAGCACAGAGCATATTGTTTTACAGAAGTTTTTTGTTAGTGAAGACCTTGCTTTTGGATAGAAGTTCACTAACTAAAAACGTATGTAAAAAACATATGCTATGTGCTAATATAGATCCCTATTCAATTGTCTAAATCGCAATTTAATAAGGCTGTTAGGCTTTAGCCCTGTTATTGCAGGCTTGTTCAATTAAATACATCGGTAACTGTTGCAAATTTCTAACCCACAGACATATGGCCTGTATGAAGGTAATTACAGGCTTGGCATTGAATGGGGGCCTATGTACTGTATTTTTCATAACAAGTTACATTTTTAAGTGATACTTTTCTAGTATTAAATACAGTGTCAAATATGAAAAAAGCTTTATTTTCTTCTACACATTACACAGTTATTCAACTATTAGTAAATTTATACTATTTTAATATATTGTTAACACTTTTCCCTTGAAATGCATCTAAGTTTCTCTGTTTTTACCTTCTAATCTAATTGAACACATGTTGCTTATACTGTATCAGACACATTACATTGAGTAATTCTATAAATATAAATATTTATTTTATCTAAAAATAAAAATTGTTTCCTACACACCAGAGGTGCTTACATAGGCATAGTGTACCTCCCAATAGAAACACTGCACTTGGGTACAGATTGTAACACTTTACTAACCTTCAAGCCAGCAGCAGCTCAATGCTGAAATCTACACCGCAGTGTCTGAATCCTCTTGCTTCCTGTTTTCAGGTGAAAACAGGACTACATATTCTATTTTTCTTTGGTGCACAAATTGGATTAGCAGATTGATACAAATGTATTAGATGCTTGTGATTGGCAAAAATGAATTATGAATTTTATACAAATTTTAGCATGGATATCATTGTGTGTTAACTCTCAAAACCATTGAAGTGAAAACATCAAAGTGAGTTTGTTAATGTTTTTTTTGGTGTTTTTTCATGCAAATTTTTTTTTCATTACTTTTTTATGACAATATAGATTTTCCTCAAATGCATTCATTATCCAGGAAACTTAAATTTGCCTTTAACAGTTATAGTAGTGAATATCTTACAGAGTGAAGCTATGAAATAATGTGACAGATGTTTGTTCACCCGTTGGCCATAGGCTACTTTACAGATAAACACCTTTAGGCAGGCCATACCTATTTATATATATATACACATACAGGTATGCCCCGCCTAAAGCTACCCCCATAGGGCTGATTCATTAAATCGCTCTTTTTCTTCTAATTCCCCGCTTAGAGATAAAACTGTACTATAGCGCTGGGTTTTGAGTTTTTTTGCCCCAATATAACACAGTTTTTCCCTTGTGTTTAACTCTCCGAATCGCAGCAAAGCTTTAAAAGAGACATACCAGTGAACAAGACAATGGAGGTGAAGGAAAGTGCCAGCCTAGACAAGTAGAAAGCCCCAGAAAGAGACTAATTCCTAGGACAACCATTCAGAGAGGAGGTACAGAATATTCATCATGTTCCCTTGTTTCTCATCATATGGGTTGTTAGTTGTCCAATAAAATGTACAGTACTTATATTGTTTTTGTACTGTATTACAGAAAATGAGTTAGATCAGCCCAAGTTGAAGGGCCAAAGAATCTCTCTGGATGTGAAGATGCAGATGCCAGACCTTGGAAAAAGGAAAACGCCGACCACCATCCCTATTTCTGTCAAGAAGATTACAAGATACAGAAGCTACACCCGGGAGGAAATCTAGAAGCGTTTTTCATCTGGATCGATGACGAAACATAGCGCAAAATGGCACTCAGCCAGGCCATCATCATGGAGAAGGCCAGAAGCAAAATCTAGGAGTATCAGATATCGAAAGGGATTTGGGTGTGTTTGTGGACAACCACCTACTGTAGGTCATAGTGCTCAATGTTAAGCAGCAGCTGCAAACGCAAATAAAATATTAACATGTATTAAGAAAGATATAGAAACCAGGGAAGCAAACATACTTCTGCCACTATACAAATACCTAGTACTCCTTCATTTGGAATATCATAAAAGGGACGTTTTAAAGCTAGAAAAAAGGACAGAGAAGGGCAACAAAACTAATGACGTTTAATTTGTTAAGAAAGACTAAACAAATTACATGTATTCTCTCTAGAAAAAAGAGGGGGATATGATTATCATATTTAAATATATCCATGGTCAATACAAGGCTTTCTCAAGTGAAATTTTTGGGCCAAGAGTTTTCCTACTGACAAGTAGAAAAATCCTTCGATGTTAGAAATAAAAAGATTCCACCTTAAAGAAAGAAAGAAAGGGGTTCTTCACATTAAGGGTGGTTAGTCTGTGGAATGCTCTACCAAATGAGGTGGTGACAGTGGATTTGATAGATAACTTTA
The DNA here is from genome assembly GCA_027410445.1 of Discoglossus pictus. NCBI lineage: Eukaryota > Metazoa > Chordata > Amphibia > Anura > Alytidae > Discoglossus > Discoglossus pictus. Next base: position 255,711,108 of record CM050167.1, on the reverse strand, counting down.
AAAAGGGATTGGATATATTTTTAAATAAATAAGACATTCAGAGTTATCTATCTAGTGGCATAGTTAGAGCTTTTGCTGCCCGGGGCTGTCCTGAGTTTGCCCACCCCGGTGCAAATATCACATATAATAGGCTCATTGTAGGCTGCAAATGCAAACCATCGCGAAGCGAGGGGCTGCATTTGAGGAGGTGGAGGCTCTACACCACCTCACAGGCGGTTACAAACACCGACAGAAGGAGGACTTTGAAAAAGTACATCTAACACACAATGACTAAATACGGACTTACACAAAAAAATACATTAAAAGCTTACCCAGAGCAAGAGGGGGCACCCAGGACCTCTGCAAGTGAAGGTACACCTCAATATAAGTCTAATTTACTGAGTTTCGACACACGAAAATCCCCTAAGCAAAAGAAAAAAAAATGGCAGCCGAAAAAAACGAGGCTAAACGACCCTAAAACCGCAAAACACCACCAAGCACATACAGCTTTTCAAAAAAAGCCATACGAGGTACAAGATACACTTTTAGCAAGGACGCTAAATCATCCACACCCACGTACCACATACACATTCACCGCCATTTTACAACACTAACTTAATGCGGAAGTACACAGCCATACTAATGGCTTCCCCTCGCGCCCGCAGCCTATTTACACTACGCACTGCACACATTGCTGACACTTACACCTCAGCTCCACAACAGTGCAAATCTACATTGTATGCTGCAGGAACATCAAAACAGATTGTCAGCTCTTCAGCTTCCTGCATATATTACTTACAAATAGGTAAAGTATATTAATTTATTAATTTATTACTTATGTAGTTAGCATACAATAATACATATACACAAAAAAAACACTATCACAATAAACGCAAAAGCCGTTCACTGCACCTCACAACGAGCACCAACTCTGCTCATAGCACACAAACTACACCAGGGGACAGCCTTGCAATAAGCGCAGAAAGCAGATCAGCGCAGACCTTACAATGACAGCAAAAGCGCCTCTGATAAGAAAATATACAACAACCAAGAGGCTCGCAATGAGTGCCAAAGGCGCTCAGCGCGAGGCTCGCAATGAGCACCAAAGGATGTCAGACCACCAAAAAAAATCATGTCTGTGGCAAACAGCATTACTTGCTTTACAATTGTATTGCCCCGTCATTTTTGACGGGCAAGTCGCTGGTATATATAAAAAAATAAAATCTTTTCCTGTGACAAAACTGAAGAAATGACACTCTGCTACAATGTAAAGTAGTAAGTGTACAGCCTGTATAACAGTGTAAACTTGATTTCCCCTCAAAATAACTCAACACACAGCCATTAATGTCTTAACCGTTGGCAACAAAGGGCAAATGTCCAAATTGGGCACAAAGTGTCAATATTTTGTGTGGCCACCATTGTTTTCCAGCATTCCCTTAACCGTCATGGGCCTGGAATTCGCCAGAGCATCACAGGTTGCCACTAAAGTCCTATTCCACTCCTCCATGATGACATCCTAGAGCTGGTGGATGTTAGAGACCCTGCACTCCCCCACCTTCCATTTTAGGATGCCCCACAGATGCTCAATAGGGTTTAGGTCTGGAGACATGCTTGGCCAGTCCAGGCCCAGCCCAAATATATATACACATATGTCTATATGTGTATATATGTTTTCTATAATATGTTGTGTTGATTACCCCTATATGCATTTACCTGATGATGTCAGATGCTGCCTCCACTCTCTCTGCATCGCTGTTTACGTTCAAACTGAAGGTTTCATCTCCTACCTTTCCTCAGTATGTATGTATACTTTTGGTGGTGGGAGTGTCATGGTCTGGGTCGGCATGAGTGCTGCCGGCACTGGGGAGCTACAGTTCATTGAGGGAACCATGAATGCCAACATGTACTGTGACATACTGAAGCAGAGCCTGATCCCCTCCCTTCAGAGATTGGGCCGTAGGGCAGTATTCCAACATGATAACGACCCCAAACACACCTCCAAGACGACCACTGCCTTGCTACAGAAGTGGAAGGTAAAGGTGATGGACTGACCAATCATGTCACCAGACCTAAACCCTATTGAGCATCTGTGGAGCATCCTCAAATGGAAGGTCTCTAGCATCGACCAGCTACGTGATGTCATTATAGAGGAGTAAAGGAGGCAACCTGTGGCAACCTGTGAAGCTCTGGTGAACTCCATGCCCATGAGGGTTAAGGCAGTGCTGGAAAGTAATGGTGGCCACTCAAAATATTGACACTTTGGGCCATACTTGGACATTTCCACTTAGGGGCGTACTCACTTTTGCTGCCAATGGTTGAAACATTAATGTCTGTGCGTTTAGTTATTTTGAGGGGACAGCAAATGTACACTGTTATACAGGCAGTACACTTACTACTTTACATTGTAGCAGAGTGTCATTTCTTCAGTGTTGTCACATGAAAAGATATCACATATAATAGTTGTCAAACTGTGATTTGTCATCACGCTTGTTTCGCCTCGTGACGCTGTCACACATGCCAGCCTCGTGGGGAAAGAGACACAGGGGAGGGAGAGGAGGGGAAGAGACACAGTGGAGGGAGAGGGGGGAAGAGACACAGGGGACGGAGAGGGGGGAAGAGACACAGGGGAGCAAGAGAGGGGGAAGAGAGATATGGGAGGGAGAAGGCTGAAAAGAGACACAGGGGGGGGGAGGGGAAAATGACACAGGGGTGGGAGTGGTTTAAAAATAGACAAAGGGGAGGGAGGGGGGAAGAGACAAAGGGGAGAAGGGGGAAATAGAGCCAGAGGATTGGGGAAGAGACACAGGAAACGGAGAGGGGGGAAATAGACACAGGGGAGGGGGAAAGAGACACAGGGGAGGGGGAATGGGACACAGGGTGGGAGAGGGGTAAATACACAGAGGAGTGTGGAAGAGACACAGGGGAGGGAGAGGAGGAAAGAAACAGGGGAGGGATGTGGGGGCAAGAGACACAGGGAAGGGAGGATCAGACACAGGGGAGGGAGAGGGGGAAGAGACACAGGGGACGCAGGTCAATGAGGGAAATAAGTATTTGATCCCCTATCAATCAGCAAGATTTCTGGCTCCCAAGTGTCTTTTATACAGGTAATGAGCTAAGATTAGGACCACTCTCTTAAAAGGAGAGCTCCTAATCACAGTTCTTTACCTGTATAAAAGACACAGCCAACAAAAGCAATCAATCAATCAGATTTCAAACTCTCCACCATGGCCACGACGAAAGAGCTATCCAAGGATTTCAGGGACAAGATTGTAAACCTACAAAGGCTGGAAATGGCTACAAGACCATCACCAAGCAGCTTGGTGAGAAGGTGACAACAGTTGGTGAAATTATTTGCAAATGAAAGAAACACAAAATAACTGCCAGTCTCCCTCGGTCTGATGCTCCATGCACAATCTCACCTCGTGGAGTTTCAATGATCATTAGAACAGTGAGGAATCAGCCCAGAACTACACGGGAGGATCTTGTTAAAGATCTCAAGGTAGTTGGGACCATAGTCACCAAGAAAACAATTGGTAACCCACTACGCCATGAAGGACTGAAATCCTGGAGGGCCCACAAGGTCCCCCTGCTCCAGAAAGCCCATGGACAGGCCCATCTGAAGTTCACCAATGAACATCTGAATGATTCAGAGGAGAACTTGGTGAAAGTGTTGTGGTCAGATGACACCAAAATCGAGCTCTTTGGCATCCACTCAACTTGCCGTGTTTGGAGGAGGAGGAATGCTGCCTATAACCCCAGGAACACCATCCCCACCATCAAACATGGAGGTGGAAACATTATGCTTTGGGGGACAGGACAACTCCACTGCATCAAAGGGACAATGGACGAGTCATGTACCGTCAAATCTTGGGTGAGAACCTCCTTCCCTCAGCCAGAGCATTGCAAATGGGTCGTGGATGGGTATTCCAGCATGACAATGACCCAAAAACACACAGCCAAGGCAAGAAGCGCATTAAGGTCCTGGAGTGGCCTAGGCAGTCCCCAGACCTTAATCCCATAGAAAATCTGTGGAGGGAGCTGAAGGTTCGAGTTGCCAAACATCAGCCTCGAAACCTTAATGACTTAGAGAGGATCTACAAAGAGGAGTAAGACAAAATCCCTCCTGAGATTTGTGCAAACCTGGTGGCCAACTACAAGAAAGGTCTGACCTCTGTGATTGCCAACAAGGGTTTTGCCACCAAGTGCTAAGTCGAAGGGGTCAAATACTTATTTCCTTCATTGACCTGCAAATCAGGTTATTCTGTCTTTCACTGTTAAAATACACCTACCATTAAAATTATAGACTGATCATTTCTATGTCAGTGGACAAATGTTCAAAAGAAGCAGGGGATCAAATACTTTTTTCCACCACTGTATATATATATATATATATATATATATATATATATATATATATATATATATATGCATATATATATATATATATATATATATATATATATTGCCTTCTCTCTCTCACACTACCCTTCTCTTTTTCTTCTCTCCCTCTCTTTCTCCCTCCCTTTCCCCCTCTATTTGTCTCCCGCTCCCTTTCTCTCCATGTCTTTCTTCCTATCCCCGCCCCCTTTTCTCTTTCACTCTACCCCTCTCCCTCTCTTTCTTTCCCTCTCCCCTCTCACTTGCTCTCCCTCTCTCTCAATCTCCCCCTCTCTTCCTCTACCTTCTCTCTCTTTCTCTCTCTCCTCCTCCATTTCTCTCCCCCTCTTTCTTTCTCTCCCTTTCCACTCTCTCTCTTTCCCTCAACTTCTCACTTTCTCTCCCTCTCTCAATCTCCCTCTCTCTCTCTCTCTCTCTCTCTCTCTCTCTCTCCCTCTCTTTCTCTCCATGTTCTCTCCTTCTCCCCTCTCTTCCCCCTCACTCTCTCTGCTTTCTATTTCTCTCCCTATCCCCCTCTCTCTGCTCTCCCTCCCTCTCACCCTCTCCCTCTTTCTCTCCTTCCCCCTCTCTCTCCCAACCCCTCCCTCTTCCCACTCTAATTTTATCCCTCTCTCTTTCACTCGCTATCTCCATCTCTTTTTATTTTGCTCTTCCCCCTTGCCTCTCTCTCTCCCCCTTGACCTATGTATCCCCCTCTCCCCTCATGCCTCTCCCTCGTTCATGTGTCTCCCTCTTTCACCTTGCCTCTCTACCCCATTCTACCCCATTCCTCTCCCTCTCTCCTCCATGTCTCCCTTTCTCTCCCATGCATCCCTATACTCCATGTCTCCTACTCTCCCTCATGTCTACCCTTGCCGCTTCCTCCCTCCATGTGTCTCCCTCTTATCTCCCCTGCCTCTCTCCCCCATGCCTCTACCTCTCCCCCCTCTTCCCCCATGTCTCCCTGCATGTGTCTCCCTCTTTCCCCTTGCCTCTCTCCCTCTCCCCCATGTCTCCCCCTCTCCCCTGTATCTCCCCTCTCCTTCCATTACCTCTCTCCCTCCATTTGTCTACCTCTTGCCTTACCTCTCTCCCCATGTCTCCCTCTCCCCCTGTGTCTCTCCCTCTCCCCATGTATACCCCTCTATATCTCCCACTTACCAATATCTTCCTCCATGTGTCTTCCTCTTTCCAATTGCCTGTCTCCCCCTCCCCCCATTTCTCCCTCTCCCCCATGTTTCCCCCCATTTCTCCCTCTCCTCCCATGTCTCCCCCTCTCCCCTATGCCTCCCTCTCTCCCCATGTTTCCCCCTATCCTCCATGTCTCCCCCTTACCTCTTTCTCCCTCCATGTGTCTCCCTTTTGCCACTCTTCTCCATGCCTCTCCCTCCAGGACTCCTACTCTCCCCATGCCTCTGTTCCCCATGCCTCTTCCTCCCTCCACAACTTTCCCCTGTCTCTTACCTCCTGCTCCTGCTCTGTGCTGCCAGTCTGCTGGCTCTTCCCTCTGCTGACGCCTCCCCCTGCCAGCAGACACAAGCAGAGAGCAGGAAGAAGGCACCGGGGGAAGGGGAATTAGAGTCATGGGCAGTGGAAGGCAGGTGGGGGCATTTTTGCCACTGCTCCCCTCGCCCCCCTCCCCCAGATATGCTACTGTATTTATCAATTGGATCCCCTTTCTATGGCAGGGAATATGGGGAGTTTATGGACCCTTAGCATACATACACACAAAGAAAATCTGGGGGGGTTGTCGCCCTCATCCCCCCTAGTTCCTACACCCATGCTCCAGCCTATATCACCTGCCCCTATCAACCTAGGTATCCCATAAGGTTTAATGAGGGGTTGATTTGTCTCTGGGGTTACCAAGGCTCATTGGCGGAGGAGCATTGGCGGTGGGGTCACTAACCTCTTCATTCATTTTTAGCTATCCATAACCCCTATACTTAACCCCTTAACCTGCTGCGATTGTGGCAACGAAGGGTATACATTTATGTTAGTGTGAGTTCCTGGCAGGAGTTTAGCTGGTGAGTATACACATTGGGTTTAGGATCACTGCAAGCACCCTCAGTGATTTGCCATAACACGTAGGATTAGCGCAGATTTCTGAAGGGATCCCTGTAATCGCGTAATCGTAGAACCAGGAACATATCACACTTAGTCATCACTTGTTAGCGTTTACACATAAATATTTGTTATGGATAGCATGAAATATCTACTTTAGGGCTTATATGAGCTTTTGACTTGTAAAATGTTTCTCTGAGAGCCATGTACTTGAGCCCTAAGTAACTAGTTTACCAGACAGCCAACAGCTCAAAAAACACTGGAAAAGCCAATAAGTACCCAAAATGAGCTATTGGGTTTATTTAGTGAAAAATATATTTATTTATTTTACTGTAAATTCTGTGATTGCTATTTTCAGTTAGTTTATATGCTAAATATGTTTCCTATGTTTATTTACTTTTTTACGTTCATTTCTTGTATCCATTCAAATAATGTCTATAAAAATGGTTTTGTTATTTAGATTTTTTTTTACTAAAAAGAACATGAAACACTATAGAATGTTCCAGCAATAAAAGGATAACACAGAAAATTCAAGTTTATTTGAAAAGGAAAACAAATTGATTGTCTCTCACATACTCTGCAGTCGGGTCCAGTAACTTGTAGACGTACAAACTGCTTGAAAATGCATTGACAGATTGTTATTCGTATATTTTTTTACAATGAACAGCTATGGTCACTTCAAACTAAAAGCTATTCTTCCTCATGCTATCAAAAGCAGTCAACATTAGTTTCAAGAACATAAGCAGCATCAAGGTCTCATTTTTCCTACACTAGAATGACACACTGAAAATCTATTTCTACTTGCTTGATGGGAATATTTTGTAAATACCATGTCCTGCTAATCATACTTCCGTATTCATCTTGTGTTAATCACAGGAACAGTAATTATTCTTGCTGCTAGCACAACTCTGTGTAATGACCTCCTGATGTGCCAGAGACGGATTGCACAATAAACAAGTTTTTTAAAAATGCTGGTTTCTACACAGTAATATTATGCTGTATATAAGACTGTTTAAGACTCCTACTGATGAGACTTGTAGCACATAGCCCTGAGCCAGCATGCAGATTAGGACCAATCCATGACCTATTTGCAGATAAATGGAATCTGAGTGTATTTTTTCAAAATAGTATTTTAAGGGTTGATACATTAGGTCCTGAAATACAAATGCATAGTGAGCTATATCAACTGTGGCTATAATTTTTTTTTTTAAATCACAAAAACAACTCAACTAAAACAACATATCAAAATGAATTTGCAAGACCTAGGTGACCCAGTGTTAGCTTCCCCTGACAGAAATATGCACCCCTCACATTATATGTTATGTTATTGGTATTTAATCACAAAGGTTGACTGAGGTTGACAATAAAGTGCTTGTATAAGCACCTGTGGTCAACCTCACATAGACATGTCAAGCAGTAGTGGAGCTAGAGTATGGAGGGCCCTGGTGCTCAAAATATTTTTCGACACCCCCGCCCCGCAAGGCGATTGTAAAATTTTTTGTAGCGCTGGGCCATCCCCTGTACAACTTCACTTAGTGTCCTTCCCTAAGACCCCTTACCATAACAGCTTCCCTCTCTGTATGTATACTATCTCTACATAGCACCCAGTCCTTTTCACCATCCACCCCCACACAGCGCCCACCCCTCTTAGCATCCATTCCTAAATAGCACCCAGTCCTTGTCAGTAGCCAACCCTCATCCCCACACAGCACCAAATAGTGCAGGCAGAGGGAGCCAGGGTGGCCAGGTGGGCCGTGAAGGGATGACCAGAGTGAGGGGGCCTCTACACTACAGAAAAATAATTAAAAGCAAAAAATACACAGCACTGCCCCCCCAGAGGAGGGCCCTGGTGCACTGCACCACCTGCACCACTGGTAGATTTGCCCCTGATGTCAAGTATCATGGTTTTCTAGCTCCAAATATTTGTTGACCCCTCCCTCAGTCTGGACACATAGGTCAGTGGGGTTGGTTATTAGTCTAAGATACAACACTGGTGAAAATATAGTGAATAAGCTTTAGCGTATATTTATAATTATATTAGAATTCATTGATACGCCATATGATATTGCATACAAGCTTTTTAAGCATACATGGGGTAAAAAACATGTTGTTAGTGAAACTGATATTCCCCTTTAATGTCATACATATATCAGGAAAGGGCTAAAAATGACAAGGAGGTTTTCAATACTTTAACAGGGCTTAAGCCTTAATGCTTAATCTAAACCAAGCTGTACCTAATCATTTTATTTACAACAGTAGTGTAAAGGGGCCAGGGCTAGCCCCACTCCCTTCCCCACCCTTGACTTCTGGGATGGGGATTTTTATATGCAACCAACCTATTTAAAATCTGCAAGCAAGAAAATTATACTTACCTTTCTTGTTCCAGCTTTGTTCTATAATAATTTTAAAATAAAATCTATGCTGAATAAATGATCTAACCGAATTAGTCATCCATGGTGTTAGTGAGCTTATTGGTGCCTATTAGGATGATATGTTCTTTTTTGTTTGAACTGATATTGGGATTACATGTTTATTAATTTATCATACACAGGGCTACACTGGCTCCTTCTTTTCTAGTTGTTTGTTCTCTCGACCAATGACCTTACTTGCTCTTACTCAATTTTATTACTTCTGAGAAACCTAAAGAGCTAAAACCATATGGTGTGCAGCAGGCCTCCTCTTTATTTGAATGCTTTTCTTGATCTAATGTAATTTACACAAAAGGAAGAAATTTTGCTATGAGTCAGATCACAAAGCACTATATAAATGATTCAATAGTTTTACCAATTAGGAATATAATAGCTGGACAGACACAATGAATTTCTGATATTGTTTTTTTTTTGTTTGTCCTGGAAGGGAATTCTATTGATAAATAGATAGATAGATAGATAGATAGATAGATAGATAGATAGACAATATGTTTTTTACTTCCTTTGTAACAGACATTTAGCAAAAACACAATTTTCCCACTTATAGCAAAGGGTCAAAAATCTTCTTAACCACATTGTAAGCACCAAGACTATGAATGCAAAAAGAAAATTGCTATGTTAAATGTTATTATTAAGCATAAATAAAATGAACATGTTTTGCTTGTTTTCCACAATAAAGGGCATGTTATATAACAATATAAAGTAATTGCCATATGGGTTATTTTTCCAACCATGCAATAATGGGAAAAAAATACATATTACAAATAATAAAATATATATTAGATATGAAAACATGTTAAAAATATTTTTTGTATAGTATTTGCATATAGATCCAGGTTTAGGGAGGCAAATTTGGTTGTGTGCTTGATGGGGTGTAGTGACAAAATGGAAGGAGTGAACGGAAAATGAGTGTTAGGGGAATCCACTAGAATTGCAAGGTGGGGGATATACATATATGGGTGGGCTATAGGAGCATACATTAAAAAAATATGAATATGTGAATTATAGTTGCTTAGTCTGTTTTTTTCTTAATATTATTGCTGATCACACGTTTAACCTATAATTTAAGACCAGATGTAGACATGAGGGAGTCATTCTAATTGTATTCAGGTTTGTCTTCTCACTGATCTGTGCAAGAGGTATTTTCCCTTAAATTTCTATTTATTTAGCTGTTCTTCCAATGTATTGTGTTGTCATGTGCTTGACATCTCCTCATAAATTTTAAGAATGTAACTCTTCTGGTATTTCCTGTCTGAGCTTCTATTGCTTGTGTTTTATATTGTACTTTAGGCTGACCTACCAAGCAGAGCTAAGTAGAGTCTGTCCTTTAAAATCTGGGTCTAAACACAGTACTAGTTTAAACTCACTGCAGAGAAGCTCTCCAAAGTCTCAGTATGAAACATGGATAAGATACTGTTATCAAAATTATAATTACTTAACGATTGATTCACATTGAATTCTAATAAAAGAGGGCCAATGTTTATTAATTTGTTATATTCTCAATCTGCCACCTTTCTCTTATAATAGAAGCTGCAAGGTGAAAACTTGCATATCACATATTATAATTGTCCAACTACAATTCATTGTCACGCTGTGTTGCCTGGTGCGTACAACTTAGCGATGAGGCACTCATCGCCTGGTGAGCCTCACCCAGCGAGGCGAGCCGTTAAACCGTACTACTTTGCCGATGGTATGACTTAGCGGAGCTCATCGCCCGCGAGCCTTGCGTATCGAGGCGAGCCGTTAAACCATAGCACTTTGGCAATGAGCGCCGCAGGCGCAGCGAGGCGAGCAGTTAAACCGTAGCACTTTGGCAATGAGCGCCGCAGGCGCTCATTGCAGGCGAGCCTCGCTTAGCGAGGCGAGCCGTTAATCCGTAGCACTTAGTTACACAAGACTCAGGACTTAGAAAAAAAAATACGACCTGAAAAATATTATGAGATAAGCGGCGGAACCAAAAAATTAAAAAAAAAAACACTAAATACACACAAAAAAATAACAAAAAGGTCACTTACAGCATGGGGAACCAGGTAGGACGTCTGGGATTGAGGTGGAACTCCAATTTATATCGATTTAGACAAGTTAGAAAGATCGAAAATTGGCTACGCGAGAAAAAAATGGCCGCCGAAAAAAATGAAAACAAGGCTATACTACTACGAACTGCGTAAAACACAGCCACAGACGTATGTGCTCGAAAAACGAGACAAAGGATGCGCAAAAACCGCACAATGAGTAAAAAATGCAGTAGCAAGGACATTTTACGAAACGCAATTACACATTTACGCATTAACACAGATTTCCCGCTTTTGTCTCGAGGCACATCGTATTTCCCGCCTAAAACAACGCATTTGGCTCGGGGAACAGCGCATTTCCCGGCTAAAACAATGCATTTGTCTCGCGCACAAAGCCTATATATAAGGCACACTTGACACATAACTGACACTTTCTCCTCAGGTGATGACAGTCTGACTGGACATTTTCTGATGCCGGAAAATCTCAAGAGATTGTTAGTTCTTCAGGATACTGCTTCAACAATATTACATTAAAAAAGGTAAATATCATTTATAATTATTAATTAGTAAATTATTACTTACTTAATAAATAAATTTAAAAAAATAGTAAATTTAATTAATAGAAAAATAATATCGTGCTTACCTGTGTGAAAGAATTGTCAATAACATTCATAATGTACATTAATTAATTAATTAATTAATCATTAATATCTAAATTAGTTACCTTTTAAGAATGTGAATAAAAAAGCAACACATTCATTCATTAATTATTAATGTACATTAATTTAATAATTAATTTGTTATATATCTTGATTACCTTTGTGAAAGAATTGTAAATAACATTCATAATGTACTTTATTTAATTAATTATTAATAATCATTAATATCAAAAAAGGTTAACGTTTAAGAATGTGCATAAAAAAGGAACACATTAATTAATTCATTATTAATGTACATTATTTTAATAATTCAGTTCTTATATATTTAGTATAAAATAAACAAAAAAAATTAAAATATACTAATGCTTACATCTTGACGTTAGATTTAGTCAGACATTACTTTAATAATAATGAACATTAATTGATTCTTATTTCATTAGTAATGTACATTATTTAAATAATTCTGTTGTAACATACTCATTTTAAAATACCCCTCAAACAAAAAAAAAGGGAATAGACTCATGCTTACGTCTTGACATTATATTTAGTCAGACATTAATTTAACATTAATACACATTATTTGAGTCTTATTTAAATACTAACAGGAATATTGATTGTATGTTTTTAATCTATGCTAACATATGTGTGTTCATGCTGATTGATTGATATATTTATTTCATGTTTTTAATCTATTCACAAATTTCTATGTTAAGCCTCATTGATTGATACAAATGAAGCAACATATTATACATTATTTTTACTATTTTGTATAATTGCAGTGAACTGTAGCTGAATGAACAGAGACAGTGACGTTTGGACACATTGAACATCATAAATATCATTTGGACAGGTACAGAATTTGAATGATATTACTACAGCAAGATATTACAGAATATGCCTTGAGTTTTTTAATTGAGCCAAATATATGTCTGTTGATGTTCATTTAATAATATCGATGAAGAAAAATTTTACAAATAGTCTCAATTTGATTTAACAGTTTTTTTTGATCTACAAGGGAATCAACACACAGCGTGACATTTGCAGCCTTTGAACAACATTAACATCATCTTCACAGGTATAACATTTAATTTTGTAGTGATGCATACAAAAAGTCTATATTATATTTTGTGAAAATGGAGAGTACTTATTGAGTCATTAACGTATAATATTTAGTCATAACTTGGCAACAATTTTCAACATGCACTTATGTAAAGTTGAAAAGACAATACGAATTAATAATAATATTTAAAAAAAAGAAGAAGCTTACAACACATGCGAAAAAAAGAAATTGATGGTATGCAGTGAATTCAATCAAGAATGAATGGAATTGAAGGATAATAATATAAATATAGATATGTGCAGCTATTTCCTATTTAATATATGTCAATAAAATACTTAGAAAAATGGTTTCATTTATTTAAGACTAAAAAAGTACAACATTTTAAAATGCTTGATTAGTTTATTCATCAACTTTAATGTAACAGTACAAAAAGTAAAAAAAAAATGTATACAAAACAAAGAACAAACAATAATTTCATCTCTATTTACAATTACAGATTAAAATGGCGGATAATATAGAAGACAAAATGGAACGCAAAAGAAGATTGGCAAGGGAAAGGAGGCAAAGGTGGAGAGATGCTCAGACACCAGAAACTTCACAACGCTTGCGAGAAGAAGATCGACGGAGACTTTTAAATAAAAGAAAGATGAGTAAGAAAGCAGTAAGTGAGTGTGTTGGGGCTTCCAAGAAACGTAAAAGTAAACAAAAACATCTCTGTGAACCATTGTTGAATGATTCTATTTTGCAGAATGACTTAAATGTAGACACACAAGAAAAAAATGTACATATAGAAAGTGGGTCTAATATCTATGTTCAAGAAATGCATGACCATGTGTTTACTACTGCAGTACAAGTAGATACTCATTATTGTGGGTTACTTAATGTGGTTTGTCAGTTTTGTGGGGCCTATCATTTTATAGAGGAAAGACCATTATAAAATGGAAATTTCATTAGTTGCTGTCAGAAAGGAAAGGTGAAACTTCCACTAAGACACCCATTTCCATATTATCTAGAATGCATTATGAGCGATCCAACATTTCCCAATTATAATAATTTCAAACAAAACATAAGGTCTTATAACAGTGCACTTTCATTTGCTTCAATGGGTGCAACATTAGCAGAAAATGTACCAGGACATGGTCCTTACTGTTTTAGAGTTCAAGGTCAAATTTACCACCGAACTTCACATTTACACCCACAAGAAGGAGAGCAAAGGAAATTTGCACAGTTATATGTCTTGGATACAATGGAAGCTGTGGAACAAAGAATGATGCTTCCAGAAAATAAACAGTGTTTGCGCATAGTCTTTGAACAGCTAGATAAAATTATGCAAAAAAACACATATAGTTAAGCATTCAAACAATTAGCACAGCTTGAAAAAGAACAACAGGAACATGCTGAAAGACATCAATTGACTACACCAAGAGTAAATATGGTGTTAAAAAGAGATCGCAACACTGATCAAAGAAGATATAATTTACCTACAGTAAATGAGGTTGCCATGGTGTTTAAAAATGAAGATGGTGAACCACCTTTTCAGCGGGATATTAGAATATATCCACGCAATGAAGAACAACCATTTATCAACATCAATTTATTAAGCTGTAATTTAGATCCAATGACATATCCCATTTTCTTTCCAAATGGGGAACCTGGATGGGAACCAAAATTACAATTGGAAAGTTATCCCAATACTAAACTTCGTATTAGATCTAATATTTCCATGCTGGTATATAAAGTGGCACAAACTGCTATCCGGGATTGTTTTAATCCAATTTTACATGGAGGCAAACTCACTCAACAATGGATTATTGATTCATATTTACAAGTTGAAGCCAATAATCTAATTTCATTAAATTTCATCAAAATAAATTACGAGTAGAACAGTATTGTGGATTAATGGATTATGTGGCAGATTTAGCTTCCAATATTCCAGCTGGAAGAGCAATTATTTTGCCATCCACTTTCCAAGGATCTCCTCGCAATATGCGAGAAAGGTATAATGATGCCATGGCTATTGTCACAAAATTTGGAAAACCAGATTTATTTATTACATTCACATGTAATCCACAATGGCCAGAGATCAAGGAAAATTTGAATCTGGGACAAACTACTTCTGACCGACCAGATTTAGTGGCAAGAGTATTCAAAATCAAATTCAATTCATTAATACATGATATCACTAAAGCACACTTATTTGGACAATGTGTGGCTTTTGTTTACACAATTCAATTTCAAAAAAGAGGATTGCCACATGCTCACATACTTTTAATACCGCAGGAAAAAGATAAGTTGAACACTGCAGAGAGAGTGGATTCAGTAATTTCCGCACAATTGCCAGACCAAGAAAAATATACAAAACTTTGGGAGATTGTTTACCCATAGAATGATTCATGGCCCATGTGGAGAGATGAATTCTAATTCACCATGTATGAAAAATAAAAAATGTACTAAAGAATTTCCAAAACAATTTCAAATGCAAACTTATGCAAATTGTGATGAATATCCTTTGTATAAAAGAACACAAGGACAAACAGCTATTATCCGTGGCCAAAAGGTTGATAATAGATTTGTCGTTCCATACAATCCACATTTGCTCATCAAGTACAATGCACACATCAATGTGGAAGCTTGCACTTTGATTAAATCAATTAAGTATGTGTATAAATATATATACAAAGGATATGACGCAGCTACTGTTGTTGTACAAGGTGCTGCAAATGAAAATGAAAATCCAATTTTACATGATGAACTATCAAATTATTTAGATGCAAGGTATGTGAGTGCTCCTGAAGCAATGTGGCGCCCTTTTGAAATTTGAGATGCATGATCGCTCACATGCTATTTATCATTTAGCTGTACATTTGCCTCAAAGTCAGTTGGTTTGCTTTACTGCAGGAAATGAAAGAACTGCATTATATCAAAGTGAAGACAGAGATGCCACATTTACTGCATGGTTTAAATTAAACTGTCAGGATACGCAGGCCAGACAATTTTTATACATAGAGATACCATATCACTATGTATTTGTAAATGGTCTATGGCGACAACGAAGAAGAGATGCACATAAAATTATACCACGCATTTATACCGTCAGTCCAAGGGACATTGAACGTTTCAGCTTAAGATTACTTCTGCTACATGTTCCCGGTGCACAGAGTTTTGAGCATTTACGTACAGTGAATGACATAGTTTATGATACATTCCTATTAGCTACAAGACATCAAAATTTCATAGCTGATGATACAGAATGAGAGAGGTGTCTGGAAGAAGTACCACTATGTCAACTGCCAAAGCAAATGAGACAACAATTTGCATTCATTTGCATATTTTGCAATGTACCTGATGCTTTCACTTTGTGGGAAACATTTAAATTAAACATGTCAGAAGATTACTTGAAACGTTACAGAGAACCAATAGCTCTGTTAAAAACATTGATGGAAATACAAGAAATATTGTTGGCTCATGGATTAAATTGTGCAAGTTTTAATTTACCAGATCCAGGACTTATAGATGACATCAATTTTGATGATTATGACACTGAGCTACAAAAACAAAAAACCCAAGAAAAACTGGCAACTTTAAATACTTTACAGTTAGAAGCATTTCATGCCATCACAAATGCTACAGATGATGAAATGTTCAAAGACCGGTATTTCTATCTAGACGGCCCAGGTGGATCAGGAAAAACTTATCTGTACAATTGTTTGATGAGTTATATTCGATCACTGGGTCAGATAGCTATGCCATTTGCAACAACTGGAATTGCTGCACTTTTGTTAGATGGTGGTAGAACTGTGCATAGTGGATTTAAGCTGCCAGTTCCCATTTTGGAAACATCAGTGTCAGATATTCGATTGAATTCCTTACAAGCAAAAAAATTTAAAATAACTAAACTAATTATCATAGACGAGGCAACAATGATGTCATGTCATGCATTGCAATGTATTGACAGATTTTTAAAAGAAGTGATGGATAATAAGTTGCCATTTGGTGGAAAGGTGATGCTGTTAGGAGGAGATTTTAGGCAAACATTACCTGTTGTGCCACACGAAAATAGAACGGAGATCATTGAAACATGTATCAAGTAAACTGTGGCAAATATTTACACATCTCAAATTAGAATTAAATATGAGATCAGAAGGCCAAAATGAATTCAATGATTGGCTCATTAAAATCGGAGAAGGAAAACATCCAGAAATACAGCATTTACCAAATTATACCATTGAAATTCCATCAGAGATGGTTTGCAATGAATCACTCATATCAGCCATATTTCTAAACACTCTTAATAATGAGGATTACTCAGACATTGCAAACAAAGTGATATTAACATAAAAAAATATCGATGCCTTGAATGTAAATAATGACATTTTTAAATACATCAATGCACCACAAAAGAATTATTACAGTGCAGATTCGATTCTGTCTGATGATAAAGACAGTGAATCGAATTTTAGTATTGAATTTATTAATTCGTTAACACCATCTGGAATGCCACCACATATTTTACAATTGAAAAAAGGCTCAATTGTTATGTTATTGCGAAATATGAATCCAAAAAAAGGACTTTGTAATGGGACCAGATTAATTGTGCATGAGTGAAAAGATCATTTTATACATGCAGAAATTATAACTGGGACCCATAAAGGTGAACAAGTTTTTATACCAAGAATTAATTTAGCTCAAAGTGAGAGTGGTTTGCCTTTTGTCCTTCAAAGGAGACAATTTCCAGTTATCATGGCATTTGCCATGACCATCAATAAATCCCAAGGACAAACTTTTAAGTCGGTTGGGATTTTTTTAAAGGAACCAGTTTTTGCACATGGACAACTCTATGTGGCTTTTTCAAGGTGCACTAATCCAAAAGAAATTAAAGTGCATGTTGAAGAAAATGAAACTCAGGGTCATTTATTGGACGATGGATGTGTTTACACCAAAAATATTGTCTACTATGAGGTGTTGGAAAGATAGAGGACAATGGTTTCATTTTAATGCCAACATTTTATGGTACTCAATATGATAGCACAAAAACAATATTTCAAGTAAAACATCTAAACAATGGACAAAAAAAACATAGAGAATAGTGGTTTGACTTCCAGTACAAAATTAAAGTACTCTGGGACTCTTTAAATAGGGGACCACTATTTCACTTATGAAAATCTATGTGATATTTGCAGAAAGGACAAACAGAAAAAAACTAAAGAAATGACAACAAAAATAACAGTAAAATATGTTTAAACAGATTGGAATGGGTTCAAAGTTTCATATTAACATGATTGGCCCCACAAAACAATTAACTGACTTTTTCAGGATTAACAAGAGTTAAATGTTATTGTTTGATGTTACAATTTCAGATGTTAAGTATTTGTTTTTTTAATTTAAAAAAAGGTTGTTAAATATATATGTGGTATAGTCAAACATGTATTGTTAGTATAAAGTTGAAGCATTTCATAATAATTGGAAATGTATTATTTAAAGACAAAGTATTGATTCAGGGAGAAATCCGATCGCCAGTTAATGGGGTCAGGAAGGAATTATTTTTTTTCCCTCTTTGATACAATTGGCCAAGTTTCAATAGGTTTTTTTTATTGTTTGCCTTACTCTAGATTCAATGCTAATTTAGTTTAACAAGAGTTTAACAAAAATGTTACAAATGATAAAAAGCATGTTATTGTTAAAACAATTTACTTACTCGAAGTTAATATAGTCCGCAGTTACTCAGTGATAAATATGTATTGAAAAGTGTTAGTATTGTTAACAAAATGTTGAACGAATGTTTAATATACAAGTTGCATGTTATAAACTTTCATGTTTGTGAAATATAAGTTGAAAGTTAAAAAAAATGAAAAGTTAAAAAAATTAATGTGTATTTGTTTTTAGAAAAAGGGACAAATGTAGCTGACTCATTTTGTGTTGCAAACAAATTTCACAACATTTAATTTTTATTGACCGCCATTTTTTGACGGGCAAGTCGCTAGTCACATATAATAGTTGTCAAACTACGAGAAGTCGTCACGCTTTGCGAAGCTGGGGGCTTTACGGATCATGACTTTGAAACAACACCAACCCACACACCTCTAAACTCTCAGCACTTAGTCCTACGGTGCCTCAAACCACCCCACACAACCGTTAACTCACAGCACTTAGTCCTCTCCTTCCCCTTCTCCTCTCCCTCCCATATGTCTCCCAAAACACTGCACTAACCCGAACACACATAAAAACACAATAATGATAAAAAAAAACACTCCCAAAGCACGGGGGGACATCCAGGACATCTGGAAATGAGGTTATACGCAAATTTATCCCTAAATTCCACTGTTTCGGCACTTGAAAAACGGCTAAGCGAGGAAAAAAATGGCCGCTGAAAAAATGAAAGTGAGGCTCTACGACCCCGGACCGCACAACCACGTACATCTTACCCGAGAAGAGATCTGAGATAAGCTAGGAAACCCGCATTAACCTCACATTAAACCCCTCGCAGTGGGGTTCCCCGATCGCACGCGATCGGGGACCCCCGCTGCAATTAAAATTCAGCACTTAATTAACCCTGTCACACATGGGGGTCAATACAGACACCCATAAACCCCTAATTAACCCTGTCTCTCATGGAGGGCAATACAGACCCCCATAAGCCAATAAATAACCCTGGCACTCATGGGGGTCAATAAAGACCCCCATATTACATTAATTAACCCTGTCACTCATGGGGGTCAACCCCCATAAGCACTTAATTAAACCTGTCCCGCATGGAGGTCAATACAGACTCCCATAAGCACTTAATTAACCCCCTCACTCATGGGGGTCAATACAGATCCCATAAATCCCTAATTAACCCTGTCACGCATGGGGGTCAATACAGACCCCCATAAGCACTTAATTAACCCAGTTACTCATGGGGGTCAATCCAGACCCCCACAAACCCTTAATTTATCCTGTCACTTATGGGGGTCAATACAGACCCCCATAAGCACTTAATTAACCCTGTCACTCATGGGGGTCAATACAGACCCCCATAAGCACTTAATTAACCCCTTCACTCATGGGGGTCAATACAGACCCCCATAAGCACTTAATTTACCCTGTCACTAATGGGGGTCAATACAGACCCCCTTAAGCCCTAAATTAACCCTGTCACTCATGGGGGTCAATACAGACCCCCATAGGCCAATAAGTAACCCTGTCACGCATGGGGGTCAATACAGAACCCCATAAGCACGTATTTAACCCTGTCACTCATGGGGGCCAATACAGACCCCCATAAGCACTTAATTAACCCCGTCACTCATGGGGGTCAATACAGAAACCCATAAACCCCAAATTAAACCTGTCACTCATGGGGGTCAATACAGACCTCCATAAGCACTTCATTAACCCTGTCACTAATGGGGGTCAATACAGACACCCATTAGCACTTAATTAACCCTGTCACGCATGGCGGTCAATACAGACCCCCATAAGCACTTAATTAACCCTGTCACTCATGGGGGTCAATACAGACCCTGATAAGCCAATAAATATCCCTGTCACTCATGGGGGTCAATACACACCCCCATAAGCACTTAATTAACCCCATCACTCAAAAGGGTCAATACAGACTCCATAAACCCCCTGTCACTCATGGGGGTCAATACAGATCCCCATAAGCCAATAAATAACCCTGGCACTCATGGGGGTCAATATAGACCCCCATAAGCACTTAATTAACCCTGTCACTCATGGGGGTCAATACAGACCCCATAAGCCCCCAATTAACCCTGTCACTCAAGGGGGTCAATACAGACCCCCATAAGCACCTAATTAACCCGGTCACTCATCGGGGTCAATACAGACCCCATAAACCCATATTTAACCCTGTCACTCATGGGGGTCAATAAAGACCCCCATAAGCCAATAAATAACCCTGGCACTCATGGGGGTCAATACAGACCCCCATAATACATTAATTAACTCTGTCATTCATGGGGGTCAATACAGACCCCCATAAACCCTTAATTAACCCTGTCACTCATGGGGGTCAATACAGAAGCCCATAAGCACTTAATTAACCCCGTCACTCATGAGGGTCAATACAGACCCCCATAAACCCCTAATTAACCCTGTCACTCATGGGTGTCAATACAGACCCCAAGTGGCCAATAAATAACCCTGTCACTCATGGGGGTCAATACAGACCCTCATAAGCCAATAAATAACCCTGGCACTCATGGGGGTCAATACAGACCCCCATAATACATTAATTAACTCTGTCATTCATGGGGGTCAATACAGACCCCCATAAACCCTTAATTAACCCTGTCACTCATGGGGGTCAATACAGAAGCCCATAAGCACTTAATTAACCCCGTCACTCATGAGGGTCAATACAGACCCCCATAAACCCCTAATTAACCCTGTCACTCATGGGTGTCAATACAGACCCCAAGTAGCCATTAAATAACCCTGTCACTCATGGGGGTCAATACAGACCCTCATAAGCCTCTATTTAACCCCATCAGTCCCATAAGGGTATATTATGACCCTTATGGGGCAGTTACAATCCTAACATTAACCACATAAGTGCCATGATGGTCCTCAAGGACCGTCATGACACTAAGTACAAACACTACACTGTTCTATACCCCCCAATAAACCATGAAATCTAAATTAAACCCCCCTCTATACTAACCTTTTAACATCTACACTACCTACCTACCTACACTACCTACCTACCTCCTAATAAACCCCCCACTACTACAGGGGGGGAAAATGACACACCTGAAAAGGAAATACATACAGAATACATACAATACAATACAATACAAATAAAATAAAATACAATACCCCCTATCTATCTAACATACAATCAGTCCTATCTAATACACAATAAATCCCATCCATCTAAATTATATCCCCCAATCTATCTAACATACAATAAATCCTATCTATCTAAAATACATACCCCTATCTAACATACAATAAATGCTATCTTCATACACATACCCTAATTCTAAACTAAAATAATAAAGACCACTTACCTTTGCAGATGTCCCTTCAGATCACCAACCTAGGGGAAAAAACAAAACACCTTTCCAGTATGTCCCCGTCCTTCTTCTTTTCTTCTCCAGCGCGGCCCCTGTTAAAAAAAAGCAAAACATTACATTAGTACAACATAAATACAGTATAAACATAAAATAAAATAAACATAATATACATTGTACTTACCTCCCTGCGATGTCCCCGGCCTCCTCCTGTTCTGCCCCGGCTGGGCCCTGGAACAATCCGCGCTCTAAAAAAATAAAACCTAACGGAGGTCTGCCCTAGCGAAACTCCCCAACGCTAATGAGCCTCCTACAGATTTTTCCAGTAGAACATTGTCATTGGCGGCTTCTGATGGCTGTTGTCAATGTCAATCAGTATTACAGCCAATGAGAAGGCGCAGATGTCTTCAGCCAATTACGCCGTGGGGGTGTATCCCATTGTGATTGGCTGATGGTAATAAAGCCTTCTGATTGGTTTAAATAAAGATTGGCAGGTGCACTATCCAATCAGTGTGGGATTTTGGGGTGTATCCCATTCTGATTGGCTTACACATTGGCGTCTTCTAATTGGCTGAATTTGATAGACAGCGTTTTCAGCCAATCAGAAGCCGCCATTGACAATTTTTTCTTCTGGAAAACTCTGTAGGAGGCTCATTAGCGTTGGGGGGGGGGTGCGCGAGTGCGGACCTCTGTTAGTTGTTTTTTTTTATTTTTTTTAGAGCGCGGATTGTTCCAGGGCCCAGCTGGGGCAGAAGAGGAGGAGGCCGGGGACTTCGCAGGGAGTTACAATGTATATTATGTATATTTTATTTTATGTTTATATGTATGTTGTACTAATGTAATGTTTTTTTTTTAACAGGGGCAGCGCCAGAGAAGAAAAGAAGAAGGACGGGGACATGCCGGAAAGGTGAGTAGAATATTTAGAATATTTATAATGTTTATTTATTGTATGTAAATGTGTTGTACTAATTTATTTTGTTTTTTCCCCTAGGTTGGTGATCTCAAGGGACATCTGCAAAGGTAAGTGGTCTTAATTATTATTTTTTTTGGTTAGAATTAGGGTTTGTGTATATAGATAGGATTTATTGCATGTTAGATAGGGGTATGTATTTTAGATAGATAGGATTTATTGTATATTACATAGTTTGGGGGATGTATTTTAGATAGATAGGATTTATTGTATATTAATAGGATTTATTGTATATTAGATAGGATTGATTGTTTGTTAGATAGATAGGGGGATGTATTTTGGTTAGATAGGAGGGATCATTTGCAGAGGTGGATGCTCTATGGTGCCTCACACACGGTTACAAACACCGACACAAGCGGGAATTTACCAAAATAGATCTAACACGCAATCACTAAATACGGACTTACACACATAAATACAAAACGCGGGACTTAGAAAGCAAAATTTACAGACTTAGCCTAAAAAATACGAGCCGCGGGACTTAGAAAAAAAAACCTTATGACCTCGCAAAAATACGACCTTAACGGCTTACCACGCGCACCTGAAAACATTAAAAACACAATAAATTCACACAAAAAAGACACACAAAGCTTACCCACAGGAAGGGGGGCACCCAGGACCTCTGAAAGTGAAGTTTCACCTCAATTTAACTCCAAATTCCTGAGTTTAGACAGACGAAAATCCCCTAAGCAAAAGAAAAAATGGCAGCCGAAAAAAAACGAAAACGAGGCTACACGACCCTAAAGACACAAAACACCACCAAGCACAAAAAAGCCGTACGAGGTACAAAATACACTTTTAGCAAGGTCGCTAAATCATCCACAGCCACGTACCACATACATATTAACCGCCATTTTACAACACTAACTCACACAATGCGGAAGTACACAGCTACCCTAGTGGCTTTCCCTCGCGGACACAGCCTATTTACACTACACACTGCACACATTGCTGACACTTACACCTCAGTGCAAACCGACATTGTATGCTGCAGGAACATCAAAACAGATTGTCAGCTCTTCAGCACAATGCTTCCTGCATATATTACTTCCAAATAGGTAAAGTATATTCATTTATTAATTTATTCATTATTTAATTAGCATACAAAAATACACATACACAAAAAACAATAAACAAACACTTGCGCAATAAACACAAAAGCCATTCACTGCACGCCTCGCAACGAGCGCCTTGCATTAAGCGCAAAAACCAGATCAGCGCCGACCAAACAATAACAGCAAAAGTGCCTATCAGGAAAGAGAATACAACAACCAACAGCCTCGCAATGAGCGCCAAAGGCGCTCAGTGCAAGGCTCACAATGAGCACTGGAAAATCTCAGACCACCAAGAAAATTAATGTCTGTGGCAAACAGCATTACCTGCCTTGCCATTTTATTGCCCCATCATTTTTGACGGGCAAGTCGCTAGTTCTATAATAAAGAAAGAAGATTGTTATAGTTGTTTGTAATAAGTAATAAGACTTTTATGTACATTCTTATTAGACTATGTGGTAAATGTACATGACATATTTGAGCTCCTTCTATCTGCACTATACAACAGTTGACGAGCATCCAGAGTTTCACTTCTGAGCAAGAAAGTAGGTGAAGAGTTAGAGAAAGTATTCTGGGCCTCATTATAGTAAAAAAGTCTTAGACAATATATGAAAAGCTGTGACAGGCAGCAGATTGTTATGACCCTTCATAGATAACTTTGTTGAGCCTAGTCCAAGTTTTCTTGTACCGCACAGTAAAATAAACAATAGTAAAATAAAAGTGACCATCATATAAAGACAAAATACAATGGCCCTATGAGGCTTAGAAAATAAAATTACATTTGTGTTAGAAAGATAGAAATCTTTACATCAAACAAAGTATTTTCAGAATCCTTAAAATTGCTATAAATTACACTAGCCACCTATAATACAATATCACAATACTTATCTTGACATACATGCCAGTTTCTCTGTATGATTCTGCATGGTCATGCAGCATTTATGCTAATCTGTGGCATAAAGTGCTAAAAAGGACTAGAACAGGGGGGCCTAAGAAAATTATATGGCAAGTGTGAATAATTGTTTGCCATCACTGATATAAATTAGCCCATTGTGTTAAGAATTTATATATGGTGTAAGTATTGGCTTATGATGCCACACGTAAAACAGATTTTAATAAAAAAAATAACAAAAAGTGACTGCATGGGTCAGAGGATAAATTGATGGTCAATAAATGTGTTTGAAGGGAACTCAATGTAGCCTCTAAATCCCTGGACAATTATCAGGAAGTGGAGATAATGATTTTATTGTAAAGCAATTATTAAATAAACAAATTGCATTTTATTGTATAACCACTGAAGTGGCCATTTAAAAGGAATGTTTCACCTAAACACAAGTTGCTCTTACTTGAAATAGCTCACTTATATAAATTCAAATATATATGTTGAATATTTAGCACATGTCTTTTATTGCTACCAGACCTCTTTATGATGTGAAGTATTGGATAGCTCAGAGCATGAATGGAACTGTATCAGCGTAAAACTCAACTATAATCAGATCCCAATCAGATCACAGAGTTCAGTGTTAGTTACAAAAAACTGATATCAAAATGGCAGCTTTTGTTCTCTAGAAAGATAGACAAGTAACTGGCAAATTAGTTAAGTTTTCTAAGTTTTACATAGATAGTAAATCTTTAATATAAATTAATTTATGAAACTTTAGGTGAGATTGGACAATATCAATTCTACATCTTTCAAAACTTTATGGAAACCAATTAATCAACCATTTATTCATGTTATAATTACTAAGATGTTTGACTATAGAATGACTGCATGCTTTAGGCAGGAGATATCTATAAGGTAACCCCCAGGTATTCCCTAAACATAGAGAAAGCAAGAAACAAAACTATTTTGGTATGCACAGTTAAAGATATTAATATTCAGTTAACTGTTTAAATGCCTGCATTAAGGAAAACATAATGAACTGTTGTACAAACTTTATTAGAAAGTTAAAAGTAAAGGTTTGTGAAAGCACGTTTAGATTGCATATTATTCCATATGCCCTAACATCTCCCAACCTAACCCATTCTATCCCACCTTTTTCCAATCCCCCATATAGCCTACTGACCTTACATCACCCGTTTGTCCCTCACCTCCCTCACTAAATAAAAAATATGGCTATAAACATCTTTTACAAGATTTAGCCATACTATTACAGAACTATGAATAAATATCCTTTATGCGTAATTTTATGCAAACAATATTACAAAAGTTTAGAAATGCACATATGCAACAAAAAGGAATGACTGTGTGGACAGACAGAAAGGAAACACTTACAGTACAGATCTATAACAAGGTAATTGTGCAATCCTTGTACAATCCCTGACTCAAACCTAATTTTACTACCTTGCTTGAATCCATAAAGAAGGCAAATGGAAAAGTTTAGTGTGGTAAATGTCGGAACAAGCTGAGTGGTCACTTCTGCTTTTGAAAACCACTGTTAATACATTTGTCTCAAAAGAAGCCCATGAAAGTGAAACATAGAGTTATTAAATGTCTGACGTGACACCAAGCTGTGTTTTTATTGTGCTACATTTCACTAAAAGCCTTGGAGTGTCACATAATTCTAAATACACTACATAACAATACTGGTTTTCTACTAACTGAATGAGCACTATTTCAGTTTGTCTCCAAGAGACTTGCGTAGCACTGTGCTGCCCGGGCATTTTTCCTAAATATACTCATAATAAATCAACTTCACATTAAATGTTTTGTACCCAGGGATTTCAATATCCATGGTTTAAAAGCAAGCATTTAAATCTACAGTAGTTTATATCCACGCTAACATCTAGTATATTGCAGATTTAAAATTAAATACATTTATACATGTATATGCAAATAGGGCATGCATATTAGTTCATATAATACATGACACTAACTAATAGCCACACAAATCATTCAATGTATGTTTCCACTGATACACATAGAATATAAGAACTAAAATATAATATGTATTTCTATATCAACTGCATTATTAACCGAACAAAACTTATAATTTAATCAGTGGTATAATCAGTCTAAATTGTATTGTTCTACGAAGTGGCATAGAAAAATTTACATAAATAGACTAATGTGCAATAGTGAAAGTTCTGATGGGATCTTAATGAGAAACTTTCATGGAATTTCTGAATACATTTGCTGGAGATATAATTAATTGTTTAGAAGGGGGGCTAAAGACAGGATACAATATGATCTTCGGCTCATATTGTATTAATGGCATTTTGTAACCCTCTTTCTTTCTGTGAGCAACTATTAATCCCCATTGCTAATTATAAATGACCCAGTCTTATGTATTTTTTTATACCCTCTTCATTAATCAAACGATTGGTCATAGTTAAATATATTCTATATAAAGGGATCTTAGTACTTCCTGAAACGATTGAACTTGCTTTTCTCAAAATTGTGCATATGAAAATCATTGAGATAATGAAAATACAAAGTATTATATACCCCATTTAATTTATGGGATTCTTCTCCCAGGAGTACTGGGCCCTCAAGTCTGTACTAGAGAAGAAATACACATGTGGGGGGGGGGGGGGGATGCATTACATTGTTGGATGCTGAAATAATTTGTTAAGCTTCTTTCACTTCCAAATATACGGTGGACTCTAAAACTTTAACCATTTCACTGTCAGAAATGCCAGCAGTGCGTTGGCTTGCAGTTCATTGCTGGCTTTTTTACCAGTGAATAGGTTAAAACCGGAGTTGTGTCTAATTCAGCATTTCAGTGGCCAGTCAACAGAAACATGCAGTTTCAGAACAAGCAGAGTAGCAATAATATACTGTAAAATTGAGCTCCTTACAGTAACACACAACATATGCCTTCTGACAGATTAGTAGAAACTCATACAGGGCCACTGGGGAAGCAATGAGGCTAAAACACGCATTCAAGATGGACACACGAGTGTGTCGCGTCTTAGTGACATCACAGAGGGCATCAGTCTCCTGGCTAGATTTCAGCACTTGCTGATGTTTTTTGCTGAACCCAAGTAATTATTCAAGGTAGGGCAGTTTTCTGGACAATGCTTTTTCACTCCATCATATAATATTTGTTTTTGGTCAGATACACTCAAGTGATATCAGGGACATTTTTGGTGGTTGGACCTTAGTGGGTTCCTAGCGCCTCCAATGGATAGAATAAGAGAGAAAGCACATCTTTCACATAACTTTTGTCCACATACTTTCTATCCTTGAGATTTCTCTTATTATGTTTTAATTATATGATGCCATTTTGGGGGCTAGCCTGTCAATATTCAGGATACAGATATACAGTGAAACCTTGGTTCTCGTCCTTAAACCGTTCCGAATGGCAGGATGAGTTCCAAACAGGTTGAGTTCCAAACAAGCATTTCCCAGAGAAAGCAAGGTCAAATGAAAAAATCTGTTCAAGACCCCAGATTTTTCACATTTTAATGTAAACTGATGGCCTTGTTTTTTTATACAAAACCTTACAGGCACAGGATGCACATTGGCTCTTGAGCAGCCTGCACTTTGGCTCTTATACAGGCGGCACATTGGCTCTTACACAAGCTGCACTTGGGCTCTTACAGACACAGGCTGCACTTGGGCTTTTGCAGGCAGAGACAGTATACAGGGTGGCGCAAGCGTATCAACTTCAGAGTTACCATCAAGTTCCAAGCAATTTTCCCCCAGTGAGACGGGTCGAGTACCGAAAACAACAAAAACCATAGCTGACAGGAACCTAGGTACAACTGTATTTAATGCGCAACCTATGCCTGTATTATTTTGTGACTTAGGTGTCCATTATCTCTGAATACCTGCCTACCTCTTTTTGTAAATCATCAACACACTGGGAGTAAGGTTGTTTTCAATGAAACTGTGCCATAACCTACTTTGGATTAAGAATCATTTCTTATTGACTCAGATCTGGTGATTCCCTATTAAATTGCAGGAGTTGTAGGAGTTACGGAGCGATTTAATTGAACAAGGCTGCAACCAAAAAGCTGAAGCTGCAAGCTTGTAAACCCTTCCCGCGCTGCAAGCTGTTAGGGGGCTGGAATAGATGCAATCCAATCCCATAATTCAGAAATGCAACACAGGCCTCAGAGCCAATAAAAAGCGGGATCCCAGAAAAAGATTGACAGGGAGAGATAACAAAGCTGCGTTCCCCACGCCCATGCTTTGATTGTGTTGTAGATTCTTCCGAAGTAGCACACAAGACCAGCATTTAGAGAGAGAGAGAGAGTATGTGAGATTGGAGATCAGGTTCTTACACTTCTATTCATTTATATTATCAGCATAACTATTTTACACATAAAACCCCCACCCTATATCCAACATTTAGCAGTTACACATAAAACATACATTTATTTTTACACCACAAATATATACACAAATACTTTTTTTCATTTATCTGTATATTCATTTCTGGATTGATATGGAGGTAGGAGAGAGGAGTGAAGAGGTGGGGAGGAGAAGAGGAGGAGAGAGTGGAGGCGGAGGAGGTGGAGGAGAGTGTAGGAGAGGAGGCGGAGGATATGGAGGAGGAGGGGAGGAGGAGGAGGGATCAGCACAAGCCATGTGCCCTGGTGATGAGGAGGAGGACTTCAAGTGAGCAGTTGGGCCACTTGCTGGACCATATGCCATCCCAGTGGCCTTGGACCCCACTGTCATCCTCCTCCAGCAGCTGCAGCCATCACCAGGGCACACCTTTTGGAGGGACGATAGGGGCATGCCCCCACCTTCTCCTCCACCTGTGGTTCGTTCGGCCTGGCTGCCACCATCAGGTCCACCATCACTGGAATGGAGCCAGGCACCGACCAGGCAACAGCCCCTCCCCACTGGACCACTGGCACCACCTCCACACCCACCTATGGGCTCAGAAGCCAGACCTCCATCCCCACCACCACCAAGCCAGGCTGCTCAGGAGGAGATGCTCGCCGTGTCAAGACAAATATTGCAGTGTCTTTAGGGGATCCAAGCCAGTATCTCCTCCAATCACAAGAAGGTCATGAGCAACCTGACCAGGAGCAGTAGGGAGGAAAGGAGGCACCATCTCATGAGTCCTACCTTGCCAGGCTGCTCAAGATGGGGGCGAGCCAGAGCGTGGTCCAAGAGGTGACAACGGATACTGTTTGCCCGGATCTAGTCCTCATCCCTGCTTTATCCACCCCAGAGCCGTTCCCCGCGCACCCGCAGCCCCTCCTTTCCTCCCCAGATGCCTCCACCACTACCACTGCCACTGGTTTTGCCGCTGCCACACGGGGGGATGCCTCCCCCTGCCCCCCCAGCACCTGTGAGATGGTGGCCGCACACAGGGGATTGAGGCCCTGATGCTAGGCGGAGGAGGATGTAGGGGCTGTGCATATTTTTGTGCCTTCTCAACAGCATTCAGTGACAATCTATTGGTCCAAATGTTAACCTAATCTAGTCTGGCTACAGGGTCTTGGATCTTGGCCTATGTGATGGTGATATTTTGAACGCAGATGGCTACCTCCCATCACATGGTCCATGATCACCTTATCTGTGGACACGTAGGATTCTGTTTAACATTTCACCAATTGATGGTCACTGAGGAATGCGGTTGAGAAGAGATGATGCAGCCCGTATCTTTTTTAAAGCCTTATGTTTAATTTCTTTTTTTGGTTTTAAAGAGGTAAAAACTAATCTCTAAGTATAATAGAGTAAAAATGATAATTTTAAATCGTCCCCAGTTACAGTGGGTCTGAAATGTCTCTCCCCACCACAACCTTAGAGACAGATAAGACTCTAATTTGAATTGTGTAGCAACTGATAATGAAAAAATGATAAGAAAAAATAACTTTATTAAGAAAAAATGAAAATAAACGTGAATGAAGTGAAAATAAAAAAGATATACTGTAAGGTATATCTTGAAGAGGCCGGCTATAGTAATTAGGGGGGTGAAGCAATAATGAGCTCTAAGTAATTATAATGGAGCTCTACTAGGTAAAATATGGTAAGAAATTTAGCCACCACCTGTCTAGTTTAAAGGACAGATGACTGCTTAAAGTTGCTGGTATTGCTGTCAAAAAGGAAAAAAGGAGGGGTGGTCTCTCTGTGTATTTGCACAGAAGCTTAGTTTGATCACTCTAGGGTATAGCCTCTTTGTGATATATTAGTGATCAGCAGAGACAAATCCTCCTTAGTATAGTGATACACAGCACAAAGCTGCTATCTAAAAGAGGTGCTTGATCCCCATATTTGTACTCATAAACCAATAGGAATTATTAACAATAGTCTACTACCTTTATATTCTTGTAAGGTGAGTAACATACATAATATTGTCATACCCTATGGGTGTTAAAAATACAATCCTACGTCGAGTGTGTAGGTAATATGCTCCACAATGGGAGAGCTTACCCCCGCCGCCTGGTGTGTTTAAAATGTTCCCGACGCGCGTTTCCCCGCTATTGTCTTTCTGGATTCATCAGGGGACAATTCTAAGTGGAACCGCAGACTTTTTAAAGAGTCCCGCGATATCACGGGACGCGATGACGTCACCGCGTCTACGCTGACACCGCGACACAATCGCGGGCCGCGTAATCACGTTTCTCGCGAGATTTGTGTATTCCTAGTTGCGAACTCACGTTAATCGCGAGATTTTGAGTTCGAGGTTGCTTGAACCTCTCGTAAAGGTGGATATTATCTTCGCTGTATATAAGGCGATGTGTCTATAATTGAAAACGAGAGATATAGACTAAATTGTCTCAATATCTCAATTATTAATGGGAAAATATGGCAGTAAAGTTAGTATTTAGTTGTTATTATTTCTTTTTTTGGTTAGGCACAATTCAGGTCCCTGAAGGCATCTCCTGCATCTGCAAGCATTGTGAAGGAAATGTATTAAGTGTAAGAGTATCCCAGTGCCTCTCAGGTGGACATTCCTTCAATGATATCCCCGCCCCCTTAACATGTAGCTCCCACAATATTAAAGCTATAATATATCCAGAAATGTAGACTAATACCGCTATGACGGTGGACTTGCAAAGTCTCACAATAGCATGTTAATAACAGCCAGAATTGATATATGCACTAGTGAAGCTTGCAATCCTGACCTCAATATCAGTCTGAGAACAGATCCTTGTGTCTGATGTAAGTCATGGTGAATCTGGCTGCTGACCTTTGTGTCCTATCCATACTAATGGCTATTTGTCCCATATTGCTGATATCATGAGTATCCTTTAATATGGGCTAACACCTGTATAGCTAATGGGTGTGATATAAATGTTGATTAACAATATCATATTGCAAAGGTGATAGTTCACCTTGACCACTGATACTGGTCACAGCTAAACATTTATTGTGGGATGAGCTACATCATTATTAATGGTCATGACCGGTGAGATATCCTGAGAACTAGCTAATGGTTAGTAATGCTTGCAGATGGAATCAGGTAAGTTGGTATATTGCAATGTACTGTACATGCCTTTTTTCTTTTTTTGTTATCCTCCGCTGACTTTTTTTTGGTCCACTTCTTTTCAGATATTTGTTAAGTTAACACACTGGATGTGTAAAACTGAATTGGATTACACATGTCCAGAGGTTTAAGCATTAGTGATGTCATGAACATAACATTTTTGGTTCGCGAACCGCAAACGCGAACCGCAGCAAATGTTCGCGAACCGGAGAACATCGGCGAACCGCCATAGACTTCAATGGGCAGCCAGATTTTAAAGCCCACAGGGACTCTTTCTGGCCACAATAGTGATGGGTAAGTTGTTTCAACGGGACTAACACATGGACTGTGGCATGCCGGAGGGGGATCCATGGCAAAACTCCCATGGAAAATTTCCATAGTTGATGCAGAGTCTGGTTTTAGGCCATAAAGGGCATAAATTACCTAAAATTCCTAAATTGTTTGGAATAACGTGCTTTAAAACATCAGGTATGATGTTGTATCGATCAGGTAGTGTAAGGGTTAGGCCCGCTTCACAGTGACAGACCCGTTTAACGCACCGCAAACAACCGCAAACAGTCCATTTGCACAACCGCAAACTCCCCATTTGCACAAGGTTGGATACCAAGCTAGCCATGTCCCGTTCCTTGTCCTCACTGATGTCATTGAAGGTCTCTTCCTCCACCCAGCCACCAAGGGTCCCCGAAAGGTGACAACAAGACCCCTGGGACGCCTGCTGTGTTTGGTCTTCCACCTCCTCAAAGCCACCTTCCTCCTCTGACTCCTCTTCTTCAGACTCCTCTCACTGCATTGCCTCTCTCTGCATTATTATAAGGTGTGTTAAGTAGTACTACTCTTATCAGTTTAAAACCTGTTACAGCACCTATCAGGGGGCGTGTATAAGG
Organism: Discoglossus pictus; assembly: GCA_027410445.1. Classification (NCBI taxonomy): domain Eukaryota; kingdom Metazoa; phylum Chordata; class Amphibia; order Anura; family Alytidae; genus Discoglossus; species Discoglossus pictus. Next base: position 255,678,209 of record CM050167.1, on the reverse strand, counting down.
CCTGGATTTTTAGAACCAGGAGATGGAAAAAGATGCTTTGTTGGTCGTATCACTTCAATTTTGGGGCACGGCACGTGCAGTCAAAGGTGCCACCAGATAGGAGTGACGTGTTTGTAACTACTACTCTTATCAGTTTAATACTTGTTACGTTACCTATCAGGGGGCGTGTATAAGGCCTGGATTTTTAGAACCAGGAGATGGAAAAAGATGCTTTGTTGGTCGTATCACTTCAATTTTGGGGCACAGCACGTGCAATCAAAGGTGCCACCAGATAGGAGTGGCGTGTTTGTAAGTACTACTCTTATCAGTTTAATACTTGTTACATCACCTATCAGGGCACGTGTATAAGGCCTGGATTTTTGGGACCGGGAGATGGAAAAAGATGCTTGGTTGGTCGTATCACTTCAAATTTGGGGCACTTTGTGACATTAGCTTCTTACGCTCAAACATGTCCTTTACAGGCACCTGACTATGGGCAGATGAGCAGGAACTGCTCAAGGCGAGAGACGGAGTGGCGGATGGTTGAGAGGGGGCAAGGAGGACAGCAGTGGTTGATGTGGCTGATGATGCTGGACCAGGAGGAGGATGGCGGCTTTGAGTTTGTGTGCTGCTTGTACTCATGTGTTGGTCTGGAGTCAACCAAACATTAGGTCTCAACCTGTAGAGGATAAGGGAACCAGGCTACACTAGACCTCATTCATCATTACAGATTTTGACAGATTGGTACTATGCGTGCAAGCTACTGTGACAACGGATATGAGTGGCACTGTGCACTTGCAGAAGTTGTCAGAGTAGACGCTGTAGGCCTGACACAGACGCTTGCAGACAAGTAACTGCTATCCAATGTATTACAGTCAAAATTGTATTCTTTGTTTAAATGTGCACTACTGACTGTTACATCAGATATGAGTGGTGGCACTGACTGGGCAAGTGGGCACAGTATACGATGTGAGCCTAAGACACACACGCTGGCAGGCAGGCAGGCAAATTAAATTAGATTACACAGAAAAAAAGTGTTGTTTTTTTTAAATGTAGAGTGCTGGTACACCACTAGATTGGATTGGTTGAACTTGGCACAGTACTTGTAAGCCTGACACACACACTGGCTAGCGGTCAGGCAAATGAACTTAGATTGGCGGTCAGGCAAATAAACTTAGATTAAAGAAAATAAAATTATTGTTTTTTTAAATGTAGACTGCAGGTACACCACTAGATTGGATTGGTTGAACTTGGCACAATACTTGTAAGCCTGACACACACACTGGCTAGCGGTCAGGCAAATGAACTTAGATTGGCGGTCAGGCAAATGAACTTAGATTTAAGAAAATAAAATTATTGTTTTTTTAAATGTAAACTGCTGGTACACCACTAGATTGGATTGGTTGAACTTGGCACAATACTTGTAAGCCTGACACACACACTGGCTAGCGGTCAGGCAAATGAACTTAGATTGGCGGTCAGGCAAATTAACTAAGATTTATGAAAATAAAATTATTGTTTTTTTAAATGTAGACTGCTGGTACCCCAACTAGATTGGATTGGTTGAACTTGGCACAGTACTTGTAAGCCTGACACACACACTGGCTAGCGGTCAGACAAATTAACTTAGATTGGCGGTCTGGCAAATGAACTTAGATTTAAGAAAATAAAATTATTGTTTTTTTTAAATGTAGACTGTTGGTACCCCAACTAGATTGGATTGGTTGAACTTGGCACAATACTTGTAAGCCTGACACACACACTGGCTAGCGGTCAGGCAAATGAACTTAGATTGGCGGTCAGGCAAATGAACTTAGATTTAAGAAAAGAAAATTATTGGTTTTTTAAATGTAGACTGCTGGTACACCACTAGATTGGATTGGTTGAACTTGGCACAATACTTGTAAGCCTGACACACACACTGGCTAGCGGTCAGGCAAATGAACTTAGATTGGCGGTCAGGCAAATGAACTAAGATTTAACAAAATAAAAGTTTTGGTTTTTTAAAAGTAGACAACTAGTAAACAAGATTGTATTGGTTGCACTGTGCACACACAGTATAAGCTGTGAGCCTGACACACACACTTGTTAGCAGGTGCTAGCAGGGAAAACAAATGAAGTTAGATAAGACAGAAAAAAAAAAAACAAAAAAAAATGATGTTATAGCCCTAAAAAGGGATTTTTGGGGTGCTGTGTTTACAGCAGAGATCTGATGAGTCCTTCAGCACTGCACTGGACACTGAATAAACTTGCCTAGCTATTGATTTCCCTATTCAATCAGCATCACCGACACTCTTCCTCCTCTCAGTAAGACTGCAAGTTAGTTATGATTCCAAAATGGCTGCTGTCCATGAGGTAGAAGGGTCTGGAAGGCAGGGTATGATGCTGATTGGCTGGAATGTGTCTGCTGACTGTGAGGTGCATGGTCAAAGTTTGCTCAATGATAAAGTATAGGGGGCGGATCGAACATCGCAGTTGTTCGCAGTTCGCATGCTATGTTCGCCGGGAACAGTCCACCGGCAAACTATTCGCGACGTCTCTATTAAGCATCTGTTTGAATGAGTGATTTCTGATGATCTTTTTCTTTCCTCAGATTTCGGTTGCAGTGGTGTAGTGACCACATGTGGCCCGGGTATGTGCTATGCATCATACTTATTCTAGACTATGACATTACTCCCTTTAGGTATCCCCTCTCCCCCAAAAGCCTTTTGCCCTTCCAGGATCCGCCCACCCAACACCCATGATATTCATGCACAATCTTGTACATTTCTTAGTGTGCTCTGTGTAGGAAATAAAGCTTTGTTATATCGTTCTCACTGTGTCAGTGTGTTTTCAATGGTTTGGGTTGTGGGACATCCACATACATCACATTTGTGTCACATTCCTCTATTAGTCAACTCGCGAGGGCAGTAAAGTAGAGGGGGAGAGGCTCCCATTGTGTGGCAAACAGCATTGCCAGGCTTCACTTTTTATTGCCGTAATTTTTAATGCATGTTGCAGCAAGGATTTTCATATTAGCATATGCATGACCATTCAAACATATGATTAAAAAAAAATTAGGCGATGAGCACTTAGGCGATGAGCGAGCCGTTAACTCGCAGCACTTACTCGCGAACAGACACTAAAACTTGCAGCACAAAGGCGATGAGCACCGAGGGCCAGTGAAGGCAATAAAAGACGCAGGACTTAGCCACCAAACACACACAAAAAAATGACGAGACGAAGGACTTTGAAAAAAGAAATACGAGATAGGAAAAATACAAGGTTAACAGCCGAACCGCGCAAAGCAAAAAACACTAAATACACCAAAAATACAACAAAAACATCACACACAGCATGTGGGAACAGCCAGGACGTCCGGGAGTGAGGTGGAATGCGAATTTAAGCCGATTTTGACGAGTTTAGGCACTCGAAAATAGCCTAAGCGAGAAAAGACATAGCCGCCCCAAAAAATTAAAACAAGGCTACACGACCCCGGACCTTGCAAAACACTGCCAAACGTGTAGCACTTTCACACAGGAACGTACGAACTACACAATACACTATTACAAACGACGGAAAATGCTTGCGAGCTGCGTATCACATTAATAACATTACAAATCTACAATGCCGCTTTACACAGCTAAACCAAGCCGCTTTACCCAGCCTATTTCTAATGCACAGTTGGGACATTCATTACACTTTATCATCAAGGCACCAACACTCAAACTGTACATTCTATGCTGCCGCAAAATACAAACAGATTGTTAGCTCTACAGGCTATTGATTGCTGGATACATTCATTGCAAATAGGTAAAGTATATTAATTTATTCAGTAGCTAATTCATTCATTATTAGCTAACTAAATATAGATAAATATATATCTCTCTTTCTGATGCTTGACGAAGGTGCTCAGAGGAGCAAAAGTGCACAAGAGGAGAGGCTTGCAATGAGCTCCTTCAGCGCAAGGCTCGCAATGAGTGCTGAAGGTCCTCAGTGTACAAAAAGCATAACATTGTGTGTCAAACAGCATTCCCATGGCTTCAAATTGTATTGGCCCTTCATTTTTGATGGGCAAGTCGCTAGTCATATAATAATATTGGTAGCTTGTCCAGGATAAATGACACAATAAAAACTGTCTGCATATATATCGTTCTCTTCTCCCTCCCCCTCTCTAGCTCTCTCCTCCCCTCCTCCTCTCTATCTCTCCCTTCCCTCTCTATCCCTCTCTCCTCTTTGTTACTGATGGTGGTAAGTGGGCTGTTGCTCCACTTGCCTCTGCACAACCTCCATGTGTGTTTGAGGGCCTTCCTGATGGGTTCGAGTAGATTAGAGTGGTGTATGTTCCCCTGGTACTTGATATATGTCAAGTGGCAGTGTAATTTGGCCACTATTTCTTTTCACAATGTAGATGTGATGAGTGAGATGTGTATGCAATTATCTTTATTTTTTAGGGTCCACATTAGAGGCTCTGTGAGTGAGAGAGGGTTAATATGGAAGGCAGTTTCATGTTTTTGTGTTGAAATACAATCAGGTAGTGTGTCTTTAATGCATGTTGCAGCAAGGATTTTCATATTAGCATATGCATGACCATTCAAACATATGATAAAAAAAAAAATTAAGCCTATTTTTTATTTGTGGATTGTAGTGCAATGAATTGTAATGTCTTTCATTGCTTTCCCCATATTTTAAAGTCCAGTGGTGTGTTTATATTGTCTTTTACAGTTTTAAGGACTTGTCTGTAAAATCTTTGAGGGTCCTATTTGGAGCCCGTAATATTTTTGTCATACGTGTTTGAACGCAAGTGCGTCTTTGGGGAACTGTAGCAATTTAATAGCGATATGAGATTTTACTGATCATAACATTTATGGGCTTGAAAGATAAAAGGCTTAGCTGGGTCAGAGTTCTGATTTTGACAGCATGTAGGTATTTTCAGCTCGTAACCCCGCAGATCGTTTTCAGGTAGCTAAAAGAGGCAAATTTAATATAAGTAACTTTTGTGGACTCCTTTACGGGGATTAGGAACTACAAATAGGCCAATTTAATAGGGCCCTAAGTATTTACCTAGCTGGGAGGTTGTTGCACCTGGTGATATTTTATAGTTTTATATACCATTTATCTTTTAAGAATTGCATTTTTTTTTTAGTGATTAATAAAAGTTATGTTATGTTGTATTCTTATTAGAGTGTGTACCTCTGTCCTCAGTCAGTGTAATATACTTATATTATTATATCAAATTGATATTATCAACCTTTAGAATATTTTCTCTTTAGTTGCAGTTACACTATAACTGTAAGGATTAATTACATTCAATATTGGGTATTCTGGCAGTCTAAAGAGGTCATTACTCTCCTTTTCATATTTCAGAAACTCACAAAGCAAAATGTTATTTTTGCTTTTCTTTGGGGGGGGGGGGGGTTGACAAGTTGTTGTTCTCATCTCTCCAATTACCAGTTCTGGATTGAAATATCAGAATTAACAAATCACAATATCATACATGGTTTTTAAATCATACAAATACAAATATTAATGATTAATTAAATCTTGTAGTTCCTTTTCTAACAGTCTTTTATCTCTCACCCCCTTTTGAGGTTTTAGCTCTGATACTACCTCTTTACAAAGTGTGTTTGTAGTCTAACATTGCTTTAACACACATTATTAAATAGACATGGAACATATTTAAAGTTGAAAATTAAGTGGAAAACAATGTGTGAATAGTTCACTACAACCTCTGCATTGCTCTCCTAAAGTCTCTAGCCCCGAATCCTCTACTCCTGACATCCTGTCTGTTAGCTTGTGCAGCACAAACATTAGCCTATATAGACTCCATGTTGCATTTTTCCTGGTGTTCTTTAATCTGACGTGTGTTGCCATGGTAACTCCTGTGTTTATGGGCTCTGACTCACTCATTCATAATCGTAGCTGCTTACGCGGATGCATTAGATATGTTGAGAGAACACTTTAGACCCTACAACGCTCTCTGTCAAAATGCACAAAATATATTCTAACAGGATTTTTTACAGGAGCAGTGTATTTGAGGACATAGCCTTTCATTAACAAACTACAGTGATTCTTTAACATGACCAACATTTTAAAACTACTGAAATTATCTGTACCTACTCTTTCAGTGTTAGAATCAATTACCTTTGTTTATCCTACCGTAAGAATAAAGCACAGAATTGTTAGTATGATAACTAAATGTAGAAAATAATAAAAAAATACTTATACAAAATACGTATATAGTGGTTTTCTGTTAGAAGACTCAAAGACTTCACTTTTTAAAATCAGAGAACGAATTTAAAATACCTGGGCAGAAATTTAATTCTGAACATAGTATATGTATATGCAAATCCATTGAGTGACTAATGATTAATATGTGTTACTCAAAGATTTTTTTTAGTGAAGCCTTTTTTTTAAGTTATGTTATGGTGATAAATGTAAACAGTAAAGATGCAGCAAAGCTAAAAGTTTTGATACCACGTATTGGATGATCTTTTAGTATATTAAGTTGTAAATAACTGACAGGTAGAGTGTGGCTGGAAAGTAGTGTAGGGACCAGGGACACCGATTTCGTAAAAGATTTATCCAACCATCAAATGCTTTCACAATTTTACAGGTAGTTAATCAAAAGTATAGGAGATAATCCGGTTATCTTGTATAATTACCATACAATTTACCAACATTTGTAGCCTGTAAACTTGTTTCTCTAGAAGTTCCAGATAGCGTGCATTATTGTAATTAAAGGCAGAATAACAAAGGAAAGAATCAACATAGGTGGATCTTTAGATGGTATCAAGAGCTTAATTGTGGTTATATGCTGGAAGAATGATATTTTAATTGTGGCTGGCATCTGATACTTAAGCAATGATTTACATATAATCACTTAAACATATTCTGAGTTATGTCATTTTAATCTTTTATATCTTAGGCTAATGGGTGGACATTGTTGCATACTTGTTGGCATCAAGTGATATCCTCCAACAATAAGCACCTGTATTATATAAGGTTAAACCTTGGCGCTCACCCAGCCTAAAGGTGTGTTACTTCCTAGTGTGATTGTTTGATAAATTCATGAGTCATCATCAAAATAGCATTTATAGCATAGAATATAGGGTATGCAATGTTTTATAATATATCACACTGGATGCATGTATATCACAAGAACTCCACAAGTTGATATGACTCCCCATAGGTCAATCTTGGGTATTTGCCCAAATGCTAATGAGTATATTTTTGAAGCATCTCTCTGGTATCAATCAGGCTGGAGGATTCAGAAATCCAATCAAATAAGATATAGTTCTGGAGTCTTGAATGATTAATATTTGGGCTTCAACAACTTTCTCAATGACCCTCCCTAAAAAATTAGGTTAGTTATGTGCCTGTTATTATCAATTCTATTTTGGGGAAGGAATCCAATCGCCAGTATCTGGGGTCAGGAAGGATTTTTAATTTCCCCTCCCCTTTTGGGACAATTGGCAATGTTTCATTGTTTTTTTTTTGTTTGCTTTCTTCTGGATCCGTCAACAACTAATCTGCATGTTGCAGAGGAGATCAGAGGAGATCTAAAAAGGTTGAACTGGATGGAATAAAAGTATTTTTTTCAACCCTAATTACTATGTAACAATGATGTGCAGTTTCGAAAATGATTACATTTCTTTGCAAAAAGTAGTGCAGTTAACATTAGGATCACTTCCAAAGTGACAAATCAGTAAAATAATTTCTACTCTTGGCAAATAATAAGCACATATCATAAGTAATAAATGAAGGGCTGTATAAATGTTTTTATTTTGTACATTCTAAAATTGTTATCCCATTATCAACAATAGTTTTCAGTAGGGCATGCTATAAATATGGTACTTCAGTGGTCCTTCAAGTAAAAGTTTAAACTTTTTGGGCTTCTTATGATCTTTGTGAATTGATCTAAATGGAGGACAAACATTGCTAATTGTCTTATCTGGAGAAAAACAAGTTGGTTCCTGACCCTAACAATTGGCAGCTAGATTATTCTCTAGCTCAATATCCCACCTATTATATGTTAAAGAGGCAGTGTAAATGCAAGATAAAGGACTGAAGGCATGTGGTTCATCACGTATTAGTTCAACAAACTAGTGTTTATAAAGTCAATAATAAAGCTATCAATAAAAAATAGTTTCAAAATTAATCCAGCCTGCCTCCAACTCCCTCCCATCGCAATGGCAGGAGTTGTGATTTATCTCCCTCTATCAATATGCTGTGTGCACATGAGAACATGCCTTCACCTGATATCATCAGTGATGTTGATGTTTTCTTGCTGTATTTCTACATAATGGTTAATTAACAAACCTACCAGATGAAAAGTATAACAATCTTCTGGCTTCCAAACAAGCAATGTGAGCTATTTGAGGGGATAGAAATGGAGGCTGACCTAGTACCTTAGGCAGGTAACATTAATTTAAAACCATTTTATTTACAAATGACTCTTACAGTTAAGTTGCCAGTGCATATTTAATAAACTAACAAGTGTTGAATTAGATTCCTGCAGCACTTTAGCTGTCACTTACACTGGCTATTAACTGTCAACCACATTGTTCCCTATTCTATTGGCCAGATCATAAAGCTACACACACTTTAAGTCACTGTTAAGATTGCAACATAGTCTATTAGCTACTCGTATTACGAAAAAGTATCAAGTTTCTGACAAATATATTAGAAGTACTAAATATGGCTTGCAAAGGCTTTTTCAAACACTTATTAGAGCGGCAGAAGCAAAAAAACACACACCACTGTACTTTAAAAGTATTGTAAAGCATAGAAAAACTTTAGAATTAATTGCAGAACAGTCACAAAAAACAAATATGCAATTAAAAAATATTATTTGTATCTGTTATTTTTGAGTAATATTGATCCTTGGACTCAAGGGGTTAATACATATCAGGAAACCCATGGACCAGATCAGGTGCTCTAATACATTATAGAGTGCTAGAGTGCTTGATTGCTAGCCCCATCGGCAAATATTACTTACTAGCTCTCTTTAATTCGTAGCCTCCAATTGCAGGAGTTTGGCTTATTTCAGTGTAATAAAAGGAGCAAAATAGCTTACTAACAAATACTGCAAGGTGTAATTACTTAACCTTTATCTAATAGAATTAGAAAGTTACAAATTTTTAGGGCAAAATACTATTCACCTCTATAAATATCTTAAGATTTAACATTTATTAACTGACATTATACGACGATATTCCTCCCTCTTAAGTTTAGTTCCTTTTTGATTTGGCACCTCTGACTTTTGATGGCAAAGCTCCTTCTTACCTCAAAAGAACAAGAAAAGTGAATCTCCTAATCTCCTATGCAATACAGTAAATTCACGCCATGACCTGGATATTTGCTTGGAAGCTACAACACAGTCACCATTTGGGTGGGAAACAGACTCCCCTATGAACTGTACCGGTCAATGATTGTGACGTTTGACTTTCCAATTGGTTCCTAGGGCTATTGAACAGGGCAAAAATCAGCAAACAACAAAGATACGCTAATTTAGCAAAACATCCTGGTCCATATGTATTATATAGTAAGATACCTCATGGGGTATAAACCCCCTCCTCTACTCATTACCCTGGGTTGCCTAAACATGTGGATATGAAGTAAATAATTTCTATTGCTGTAACATAGCTCTAACTTTCACCTGCTATTATCTATCTTAATTTGAAGTTATCACAGGGGTCTATGTCGGCCTGATTATGCCGATTACTCTTTCACTTAGATGCTATTCCAAATGTGATGTCAAAGACATGCAACCCAACACTGTGAGGTTTCTCTCTATGTAATTACATTTTGTGATGGATTGTAAGTAAAAGCTTTTCTGTTTTGCACTTAGTTACATCTAATGAGAGCATTAGCTTTGGCATATGTGTTGTTTATATCACAGGGGAAAGTGAGTTAAATAAATCTTAACATATTCTCCATGCAACTATATATGGGCCCCATTACTGGTTTGCAGTCCCTGTCTGGTTCCTTCCAGAACCCGGAAGCATGGTGGCTCCCTTCCAGGCCCTCCACCTGGCCTGCTATTGCTGTCTTAGAGTCCACTGCTTCTGGTATGTACTCATAATGAATGGTACCATCCTCATCTGTCGCACTCATATCAACATTTAACTGGGTCTGGCCCATTGTACACCCACTGTGAATAGAAGTTCCACATCCACAGGAAATGGGGAAGGACAGTTAAGTACCCTTCTCCCACTGGATCTCTTGCACTATTTGTGTCCAGAGGGTCTTCAACTAATCCGTGTTTAGACCTGGCATAACAGCCCTCCACATCTAAAACCTCCAGGACACCTCGTCCTCCTCAGCTGCAGATAACCTGGGGCCAGGGACTGGGGCTGCAGTGACCTGCACAACATTATCACCTGCCTCCAATTCTTCCTCCCCTCTGCAGTGCTAATTCTCTGCCCTTAGTCCCTCCATCATGTCCTTGCACTGCCAACCAATTGTCACGACCCAGAGATTAGGGACTATGTGCCACCCACACCATCTGCTTTTTGCTTACAGGAATTCCTCTAGACTGTGGATTTGGGGGTTTAATTCTCAGAGCCCAGCCTGCATAGTAAGTTCCAAGAACAACCAGTACTCATGATACAGGAACACAGGAAAACAATACTACCCCCAGTGGTTAGGAGCAGGGTTGCAGGCAGAGTCCACAAAAATAATTTAAATGGTTAAAATTATTATATTACCCCAGAATGAAATACACACCTCAACTTATGTATGTTTAAATTGACCACCTTTATTGAACCATAATCCAGTATTTATAGCATACAGGAACCAATCACAAGAGGGTTATTATTCTTCCCACCTGGTCACTTACAGTGGTGCTCAAAAGTTTGCATACCCTGGCAGAAATTGTGACATTTTTGCATTTATTTTGAAAATATGACTGATTATGTAAAAAAAAATATATATATATATTTTATTGAAGGATAGTGGTCATATGAAGCCATTTATTATCACAAAGTTGTTTGGCTCCTTTTTAAATCATAATGATAACAGAAATCACTGAAATGGCCCTGATGAAAAGTTTACATACCCTTGAATGTTTGGCCTTGTTACAGACACACAAGGTGACACACACAGGTTAAATGGCAATTAATTTCCCACACCTGTGGCTTTTTAAATTGCAATTAGTGTCTGTGTATAATAGTCCATGAGTTTGTTAGCTCTCACGTGGATGCACTGCGCAGGATAGATATGGAGCAGAAAATAACTGTTACAAGACCTGCATAACAAGGTAATGGAACTTCATAAAGATGGAAAAGGATATAAAAAGAAATGCAAAGCCTTGAAAATGGCAGTCAGTACCGTTCAATCACATATTATGAAGAGTAAATTTGGGGATCTCTTGATACCAAGCCAAGCTCAGGTAGAGCAAGAAAGATTTCAGCCACAACTGCCAGAAGAATTATTTGGAATACAAAGAAAAGCCCACACAGGTAACTTCAGGACAAATACAGGCTGCTCTGGCACATCAGCCCAAATCCGAGATTACATTAACTGTTTATTTTCCGGCCCCAGCGTGGGCGGGTCTGAGGTGCTCCAAGCCCTCTGGACTTTTTCCATGGATATGTGACATAAATTAAAATAAAATGTATTTACGGATTTTAGTGTAGGGGAATGTTATGCTATTAATGCTAACACCTACAATCACTTTATAGTCTCCTCAGAGTGCAGGATGGCTTTATTATGGCTTTATAATGTGTATAATTGTGTGCCTGCGGGACCTTTTTGCTGCAAGTAAGCTGCGGCTCGGTTTTAGCCTTTCAGAGAGGGTTCCCGGAGCAATTGAATAGGAACCAGGATTTTCTTACGGCCCGAAACTCTTGCGGCCGTTTAAGATCAAAGGCTTTCTTCCAGCGCCTGCGGCCGCAAGGGATAACAAGGCGCCAGCCGCAAGCCTGCCAGAATCCCCGGCCGGAAGGGAATAGAATAGGCAAATAGCTTGCGGCCGGTCCTTGCGGCCCCGCATCTCCTACGGCCGATAATAGAATGAACCCCTTAGAAATTAATACATCTGCATATCTAATCAAATCATAAGCAGATGTTCCAGATCAGCAAACAGGTCTTGAATTCCTTCATACTTCATAAGATCCTCCCACTCCAAAACATAATGTCCCCAAATGTATTGTACAAGATACTGAAAATCTCATCAGATAATCCTATCCTATGCCATGCTTCAAAGCTGTGTAATTCTATATAGACACAACATTATTGTTTTTTTTTTGGGGGGGGTTGTTTTTTTTTGTGGGGGGGGGGTTCTTGGTATCTGGGTAACTAGATACTGAAACTCTCATCATATAATACTGAAGTTAGGAGCCTCCACAGACATTTTGGACAATACCTGCCCTGATGAGTTTTTGAATGTATGTCAAAAACAACACTTTTATATTATTAAACCACCCAAAAACTTCACAAGTTTTCACTTATACGAGTAAGGGTAATGAAAACGTATGAATCCATTATCCTTTACTAAAGTAAGAGTGGTGGTTTATAAAATGGGATATTTCTTTACGAGGACTGTTAATAGATTATTTGTATAATGAGTTATTCTACTATTACAATCTATAATAAATCAAGGGTCATGCCCAAACCATGGACTCTCATATACCAATGGATGAATGTCCCATCTCATACCTCTCCTGTAGCATTTATAATCATATCTGTAATATGAACCCATCTCTTGTTAATTATAGTATTAGTATAAGTCCTAATCTACACAACTGCTCTAAGAACTCATAGTAACTGTTATAAAATAATAAGGGTCATTAAATGATAAAAAGAGCCAATGGTAGTTGCATAAGGTGAGGCCAGAGGGAAAAATCCAAACCCTCCAGCTTAGTTCTGGGATGCACGTGACCATGCTCCCCAAACTCAAAGACTGATGGCAGTTACAAAAATGTGGGACCCCACAAACAAAAAAGTCCTAGCAAGGGGTCCAAAAGTGCTCAGATGCATTCAGTTCTGTGCTTGAATAGAGGATGAGGTGCATAATCCTCAATAAGCCCCAGGCATTCTGTACAACTTGACACTTTGGCCAGGGGGGCAAGTGTTTCCCTATTCCCATATCCTAATCCAGTTACTCCATTTGATCTTAGCCAAAAGGCAGAGAAACAATAGTCACTGTTTGGATATAATGGATCTCATTAGTGTGGAGCTGGTTCCTACCTTGTGTTTTAGATTTTGTGGAAGGCTTTTTACCACAACATAATTTAGCAAATGAGTGCTAGAATCCCTCCACCATACATAGTACAGTAGTACAGAAAATAATTAGTACATTTGTGTTCCCATCTCAATGCCAGTTTTGCCAGAAATACAGTTATGCACTTCACTCTGAGAAACTGGGTGGGCATATGAAAATAAGCCCAATGCATTTTCACTTTTACATCCCAAAAAAACACCTTATGTATTGCTCCCTTTAGGCATGTACTCTCTGTATTACGCAGCTTTGAAGCATAGCATAGGCTGTGTTTCTGGGAATACTGAGCATATCATTTTTAGAAATTCAAATGGGAACACAAATGTATTATTTATTTACTGTACTACTGTACAGTGGAGGACTTGTATCATCACTGTTTTGCCCATCATAAGCTAAATGATGTTGTGGTAAATAGCCTTCCCACAAAATCTAAAGCACAAGCTAGCCCCACATGGTCATACAAAACAGGAACTGACAGTTTGCTCTCAGTGCAAGAGATCTTAAAAGAGACCCTGTCTTACCACTTGAGGAAACCCTTCTATAAAAAAAACCATCAGGAGATTGCCATAAAAAGTGTTTAACTAGAGCCTCTATCTCTCCTACACAAATAATAAAAACAATATGGGACCCCCCATTAAAAAAATGAGAGGTTCCTTTTTAGAAAGAGTAGCCTCACCTACATATGAGGGGCAAGGGATAGACATTCATATTGTAATCACTTGCCTACACTTTTATTTATGTGGAGTGGATTGATAAAAGAGTCTTTTTCCCTCCGCTGAAATGTGTTTTATAATTGTTGTTAAAAGTGAAGTCATTCAGTCGTGTTCGACTGTCCATGACCATATGAACTGAGGCACGCCTGGCATATTTGTCAGCCACTGCCCCTCTGAGCTCCCTGAAACTCTGGCTCGTTGCTTCAATGACCTAAACTATCCATCTCCGCATCTGCTGTCCCCATTCTTTGTGTGCCTTCACTCTTTCCCAGCATCAGCATCTTCTCTAAGGAATCCTGTTTTCTCATGGTATGTGCAAAATATTTGAACATTAGCCTCATAATCAAACTTTCAAATGAACAGTTTGGTTGATTTCTTGTAGTATTGATTGATTAAACCTTCTTGCACTCCAAGGGACTCTTAGCAGTTGTCTCCAACACAGCAATTCAAAGGCATCAATTCTACATTGCTCAGCCTTCTAATGGTCCAGCTTTCAAAAATGTATGAGCCACATTTAATTGCAAGCCTGCAACTTAATCGTACTAGGCTGTATGTCTCCAGGCCTGCTGCAGGCTCACACTGTGCTGCAATTCTGGTGCTATTCAATTGAACAAGGCAACAACTCGCTGCCCGAGATCCGAAATTGTAAACCCTGGTTCCATATGTAAGCAGAGCAGGGCTTGCGTATGCAAGCCCGTAGCTACTGCTTAGACAGAGCCAATAGTAAATGAGACCATCGTCATGACGGCAATCAAACCTGCGAGAACCCCCAGGCTCACTAAAGGAAACCTTGCTGCGGGATCCCAACATTAACCCTTGCTGTGGGGATCCTGATTGGGACCTGCGCACCATTTAAAATTAAAATTTCCCACCTCGCAGGTCCTTAAAGGACCCGTGCTACAATTTTAATTATATATAGACCCTTATGGACAAAAATCAACCCTGACATTAACACTATAAGTTCCTTGAGGGTCCTCCAGGACCCTCATGACACTAAGTCTAAGCACTACCCTACACTACACTATTATCCACCCCAATAAACTAATAAATCTTAATTAACCCCCCTCTAAGTAACTAACCCCCTCAAAGTAATTAACCCGTCCTCTAAGTAATTAATCTACCTTCTAAGCAATTAACCCTATTTAACCCTCACCATACCTAATTAACCCTATCACTAACCACTTAGACCCAGTTACCCCTATCTAGTCCTATTTAACTTTAACTGTACCCAAATAACCATAACTGTACCCAATAAACCCTAACTATACCTATTTAAAGCTAACTATGCCTTATTATCCCCTATCCTATTAACCCTACCCTATCCTATTAACCCCCTCTACCCTAACCTATTAAACCCTACACTACCTACCTAACCCCCTAATAAAATCCCTAACACCCCAGTAAGCACACAAAAAAAAAAAACATTACAGAAAAAAAAAAAAAAACACTAAGTACAAAAAATAACAAACTAGCAATTACATGAAAATAACAAAAGCATAACATAAAGAAAAGACTTACACATAAAATAAAAAAGATTGCATAAAACCAGTATTAAAATCAAAAAGACTTACAACCTGTAAAAAAGAAAGGGTTAATGATTCTACAGACCTAGCCAAAATGCCCCTCCAGCGGTGATCTCCGATGCCCTGGTCTTCACTCCTCTGGGCCAGGAAAGGCCCCTCCATCCTCCCGACATTCTATAAAAAAAAATGATCTCATCCCTTGAGGAGCTCCCCGTCGCTAATGAAGGTTCCCGTGCATGCTCCGAAAAATTAAAATTGCACATTCTGATTGGCTGAAATCTGATTGACAGGGATTTCAGCCAATCAGAATGCACAATTTAAATTGTTACTGCGACTGTAACTGCTGCGGACTTGACAGATCAAAGGCTTAGATGGGCTGTAAGTTGCAACAACCACAGGGATTTTCAGCCCGTAGATCGTTTTTGGCCCACAAAAAGAGGCCAATTGAATAACAAATTAACTTGCGACCTCACTTACGGGCTACCGGATCGAGCAAGAGCTCAATTGAATCTCCCTCTTTGTTACTACTGGGAATACCGTAGTTCTAACTATACAAAGCTTCACAGGGGTGGCGTCTAAATATTTATTTTTAGCACCAGAGCCCTCTATTCACTAGCTTCCCCACTGTTGTTATCTTTAGTTATATATATATATATATATATATATATATATATATATATACAGTGGCCTAGCTACCTACAGGTATGGCCCCAAAAAATAGGTAGGTTTTCATTATGTGTGATGATATATAAAGGGTGGATGCTCTCTGAGTCAGGATGCATTATTATAACACTTAGACATATTGGTGTACACAGGGCTATACTGAATAAGGTGGGAGATTTCATACTAGTGAGACCAGACCTCTCAAATCACCATGTTATTTTACTAAACAGATTTTTCATACTTTAGTGAATAGGCTGTGCAGAATAACATAGAAACCATATATATAAAAGGTGTCCCAAAGTGACATGTTGTACTTTTGTTTGAGCATATTCTCCCTACTTTCTGGAAGGTTTACTAAACATAAAATACATTCTCTTTTATTTAGTTGAAAAAGTAAACATTTCTTGTTTTTCTAACTAGATCATGGAAAGCCTTGAAGTGTTGTGTTCTCAGGATTAAGGAATGTCATAAAAATGGCTGGTGAAGCTGAGGGGGCCCACAGGGGGCGACTGAGCCTAGGTGGGTGCCACAGGGGAATGGGTCAGGGTGGGAACCCTACATTATGAAAAAACTCCATATACAAAACAACATAATTAGATCACTATAGCACCCCAAAGGGGAGCCTCGGTGTACCAACAATATCTCCACCCCTGGTTGCCACACTACCAATATACTCCTCTTTTTGTGGCGGGTGTTTTTTACATTTTCCAAGAAAAGGCGGCAATACTGGTGCAGTTTCGTACAATAATGGTTGCAAAAGTCCAGAAATGTGTAGTAACATTACTGTCTGTAAATGTACCTAACACTTTCTGATATACATAGATATTCATGAACCTATGATTTGGGATACAAAGGTGATATTAGGTGAAATAACTGAGATGTGGGGCTTGGGGAGTGGGCTGTGGGTGCTCTCAAGTAAATGGTGAGTGGGTAAGCATAAATCTAAATATGACCATATAATGAAGCAGAAATTATTTGTGAATGAAGTACAAAAGTTGTGTATAAACCCCTGATAAAAAATTGTTTGTGTAAAAGCAATGCTATGTCTAGATTTTCTCTCATTTCTCTTCAGAATACCTGGCAACCAAATAATGTTCTTGATATTTGTCATACTGTCTTCTCTATAGTAAGTTATACCTCTCTACAGACTCTACTTGAGTCATTGTGAATGTCCATGTGCTTTAAAATTGTCATACAGGTTGCATGAGTTTGCATCAGATAATGCAATAGCATTATTATAATTGCCTAATTATAAGCTGTTTTAAACATTTAATTATGCACTTACCACGCAATTCTGTGGCACAACACAAAAGTCAATTCATTAACTAACAAAATGCAACATGTAAGCACAATGTATAAAATTGTGAGCTGGTAATAAATAATTTACCATAATCAAGTTAAATAACTTCCTCAATCTTAAATCACCCCTTGCACATGCAACTTCTCTTAAAAAACCATGAAAGTACATTAACAATCAAGATTGTAGCAAATAACATCATTTTTTTATTAAATCCTTTGAACTGATTGAGAAAGAAAAGTCAAATTACTAAAGTTATTCCATTTAATTCAAATAGAATGAACATTAGCACATGCCCCACCTCACCATTCTGACAGATAGAATTAATAACAAAAAATCAGATTCTTTACAAAACTCCACCCATATTTTTTTAATGAACATCCTGGAATGATGTTCCAAAATTCCTTATTTACTGTTAATGCTGGATTTCCCAATGTATTTTCTCGAAATCTCAGACATTATCCAAGCATAACAGGGATTAAGACTGCTGATTTGGAGCTGGTGAGAACCTTTCAAATCGAGGTGAGCTGCCAATTTGCGCTCTTTTGCTTCAGGACCCTCTCTAGATGTAACTCTTTCCAGATAATGCATGGCTACCAAGTGGCAATGTGGGATTGTTCCATATACAGCTTGGTTGGATCTCTCTCTTAGGTTACTTCATTATGCAACTAAGCAGTGATGGAGCTAGAGAATGGAGGACCCTGGTGCAAAAAAATATTTTTGGGCCCCCTCCCAAAAGAGTGACTTGCAAAACAAATTTGAGCTCGGCACCTCCAGAGGTATCAACTCAGTTAGCCATCCCCTCTCAACATCATCCCAACACAGCTCCCAACTCACAGAACCTATTCGCCCTGTACTTTGCTGTCATCCAGCCCTTGCTCTCTCACATCTTCCCTGATACATATCCCCAGTGTGCTGAACTGCTCCACACTGCCACATCTTGAAGTTTGAGTAAAAATGCTCATATAGAAAAAAAAATTTAATGTAAAAAAAAATTACACTGTGCTGGGCCTTCCTCAAAGGAGGGCCCTGGTGCATTGCATCACCTGCACCACTAATAGCTCTGCCCCTTCAACTAAGCTCCCTCAGCTTCAACTGGACTATTAAACCTGCTCTTCAAAAAGTAGCTAGATGATTCCAAACAAGAATTGATGTTGTATCCTTCTCCATCATGCAGGATTTTCTTCATTCCCGCTTGGCATCTATCTCCAGTGTGAAAAGTCTACTGTCACATTTGCAGTCTTTTCTTATATTTTTCAAGGAACATGACTTTCCGATGTAGAAAAACAACAATGGCATCCACCAATCCCTTTATTGGCTGCATTTCTGCAAATTTGGATAGCTAGTAAATGTACTGATTTACAAATTAAATCCAGTCATTTAAGAGCCAAACATTGATTTGTACGTGCACAGTACACTTTAGGGGAGATGGAGCAGAGCTCCTTAGTCTTTATTCCAAAATGATTAAAGTGACACAACAGAGGATATAATTTAAAACTATAGGTTATAACAAGTACTTTATCAATTAAATGTTATTTGAACATAAGTTTGTTCCCTAATGTAAACTTACATTGACGTTTACAATTTACCTGTCAATTAGTCTTTCAGATTTGTCTAGCAACCAAAGAGTCATACATGTTTGCTGCTAATATGAGATCATTGTCAATAACTGTTGATTGATCACTGGAGTTCTGAATCTATTGTCTGTAGTGCAAGCCATGTGCAAAACAAACAAAGAGACATGTTCAGACCCTATGGAGTAATTTATGTATTCACTAGTTGCTTATTTGGGAGTCTCACCATGCACAATCATTTGTTCAGCACATGGAGATTCAAAGGTCTAGAGGTAATCGGCAATTATGGGCAATTATCTCACACCAGCAAGAGTTACCAGACTATCCTTAGTGGGCAGATCAGAAAAACTTACAGACTCCAATGTAATTTTACTATAGGAAAAATGTACTTTGATTTTATAAGTTGTGATGGCCAAAATAAGATTCCCAGACTTACTCATCCCATTCACACAAACAGATTGAACATGTAGACAAAGAATTCATATCATTTTTATTTTTACTTTGTGCAATATATTATTATTGCAAAATATGAGTATTGTTAGACGTTTGTATCATACACTTTTCAGAATTAAATAATCATATTAAAGATACGTATGTGTGCATCTGGACACTTATCTTTTTTACTGACTAACCATCTTATCTTCAATCTATCCCATTTATAGGACTATTCACAAACTCAGTCCCATGCCATTCAATTCATATTTCAGCTAGTTTGTTTCCTGAACTAAAAGCAGACACTGCATTCAGGAACCACTATTGCATACATATATTTATATACTGCATATCTGTATTAGATTCTAAGATAAATCCCTGTTCATTTGTTACATTTATGATAACATGGAATTGTAGAGAATAATTTAGTGGAATCTACAATGGTTGATACTGTAATAGAACTATGAAGTATTTATATAAAAAGAGAAGTACAAGGTAGAAATATGTTTAATATAATTTTCATTTTTTAAGCAAGATGGCTAAAAAACACTTATTCCTCTTGTGTATACCAAACCAGCAATATCTGCAGCTGTGTTTACCATGGACATAATACATTTTTTTTTAAAATACCAGTTTCTGAGTACAGGAATCCATTTTGTGTTTGTTACTTCAGTAGAGGAAGAGGTGGGGAAATGAGAACAGAGAACCTTTGTTAAGATAATTGGATAACAATTGAAAGTGACACCACACCCTTCCCCCTCACTAACCCAGAAGCAGGTTCTTTGCAACCATATTTTTCCAGAAACATAAACGCCTGACTAACTCCCACAATTTCCACCTATGGATTCCCCCAGGGAGCAGCTAAGGCATCAAAAAGTATTCTTTCTAATTAAAACCTAGCTATTTTTTTAACATACATTTTCTCTGTCCATATTACAAAACAATGATCCAATTAAGAAGGAAGGGCATCAATTACTGCATTTAATTACTCTCACCTGGCAATGTTTCTGGTTTAAAATGGCAAAAGTTACATTTTTATTATCTAATGCAATTATCTAATTTATGAACAATATATACATAGCATCTGGAAACATTTTTTTTTCATTTCCATTTAAGTAATTAATTCATTATACTCCGGGCAAAATATATTATCAAATATGTGATTGCAAAATGTATTGAGTTTAAACAAGTATGGTAAATCTACTATAGACTAAAGAAGACTAAAGAAATATAATGTATTCTACATTAATGTGCATATTTTTTTATTTGAATCAAAGAATAAATAACAGATTTGAAAGTGATTCACTAAGTATGTGACTTATCCTTTTTACTATCTTTTATCTTTGGCATTGGCTTGCTGCACCCTTTTAGTTCTGAGTGACACTCTAAATGAATTAGTGGCACAGTATGCTTATTGATAAATGATAAAACACAGATTTTTGGCTTGTAGCAGATGATACCATTTAGATGACCAGCTAAAAACTTCTTCAGACAGGAGGTTCGTCCTTCTCAAATCTCCAAATGAAAAATAAAGGATTAAGTAGACTCCCTAACTGATCTATGTAGAACATCTCAGCTGACATTTGGTATCACCAACTACAACTATAACTTTTGAATCCATGTTAGATTACTGTGGCATCACAGAGAAAGAAACGCGTAGATGAAGTGAGGTGAGAGAGATGAGTATTATAACATGTTACAAAGTTCTCAAATGAATCCCGCCATTATAAAATAAAAATGCTGCAATATGAAATCCTAAAATGTTTTGATGTTCATGCCTTACATAGCTGCTTATACAGTTGTTGTTAGTCTGGTACATATTTGACAAATAAGTGTATTTTTCCTCATTTACAGTGGTCTTTTAAGGAGTCATTCTACTTAATATTTATGAGTTTCAGACCATAGAGACAGAATATCAATATACATAGTACAAAGATACATACAGCATATACATTCAAATATGTATGTATTGATACTATAATTAGTATTAAACAACATGCAGGTAAATTCAACAGAAATTCTAAATATTGCTAATTATTACTGGGGCCCTCAGAATGATTTCTCAAGGTGAATTGTACATGCATCAATCTCAAATGCTTTATTGCATACACAATAGAACAAGTATCATTCTTCTTAATGCTGTAGACCACTAGCTTGTAGGTAGGGTATTCTTGTGTAGCAAATCTTCTCTTTTGGGCAGCAGTGCTCTTGGGTTTGATGGATTCATTCATGAAAACTTTATGTTATCGTCAATTTATAAAGATCACAATCACAAATATAGTTGTCAGCAGCCGGGCTTGCCAAAATCCGTTGGTAACGCAATGGGAAACTGCGGGCTGGAAGCGAGGGTTGCGGCCAGGCAAGGAGCGCCTGCACTGGTAGAGATGAGCGCCATAGGCGCTCATCCCTAGAACCCTGTAGCACTTAGGCAGGGAGCGCCAAATGCGCTCCTTGCTGTGGTGGAGATGAGCGCCGTATGCACTTTGCAACACTTTACCATTATACCTATGACCCGCAGGACTACACATGAACACAAAACTCAAATACACAATTCATACTGCAAGACCCGTAGCACTTGGAAAAAATTGCAGCAAAAAAATACGTCCCGTAACACTTACAAAAGGATTTCGCGACTTCCATAAAAAAAAATATGAACTTAACGGCCGATCCGCACACACCGAAAAACACGAAAACTAAATACAAACAAAAATAAAATATAAACATCACACACATCAAGGGGGGACACCCAGGACCTCTGCAAGTCATCTTACACGTCAATTTAACTCCAATTTCCAGAGTTTCGACACTCGAAAAATCACCTAATCAAGAGAAAAAATTGTCCGGCGATAAAAACGAAAACAAGGCTACATGACTCCTAAAGCTGCAAAACACCGCCAGGCACATACGACTTTTACAAAAAGTCATACAAGCTACAAGATACACTATGAGCAAGGACGCTAAATCATCAACACCCGCGTACCACATACACATTCGCCGCCATTTTACACCACTAACACAATGTACAACTCCACAGCTACACTAACGGTTTCCCCTCGCGCACGCAGCCTATTTACACTACACACTGCACCAGTGGCGGCCCGTCCATTGGGGCGTCGGGGCAAGTGCCCCTCCAAATATTTTCGTGACCCTGCAATAAAAAAACACAATAATTTATTAGTAATAAACAAAAAACAAATAAATATAATGTATACATCAGCATTCAAGTGTTATTACAGTAATAAATGAAGCAAACTATTCCCTCGGACAATGTCACTTTAAGATAACCCCTTGCCCTTGTGTGTATATACATTAACTGCTGTGTATCCATTGTAGCTTTCCCTGCATCCCTGTGTGATCATAATACACATACACTAAACTAGTAACCTTTAGACTCTATGGGCCTCATTCTATTACCGGCCGTAAATCGGCCGTAAGGCTGCGATTCTTTGCGGGGGTTCTGTTAACTCGCGATTCTATTATACGGCCCCGCAAGGATCTCCTCTTACGGCCGGCCGCATATCTTGGAACCGGCCGTAAGCGCAGAAATCTAAAAACGCAAAAATAAATTCAAGCCTGCACTGTACAGCTCTGTAAATGCTAGGGATCATATTGGGGGACATGAGGATTAAAAGTAACCCACTCTCAAGCTGGCACATCAGCCCAAACCCGAGTTCAAATTAACTGTTTATTTTCCGGCTGCGGCGTGGGCGGGTCTGAGGTGCTCCAAGCCCTCTGGACTTTTTACATGGATATTTTACGGATATTAAAAAAAATATATTTTACGGATTTGAGTATAGGGTAATTATGTGCTATTTTTGCTAACACCGAATATCACTTTATAGACTCTGCAAAGTGCAGGATGGCTTTATTTGAGCTATTTTATGTGCTTAATTGGTGCTAGCGGGACCTCTTTCCTGCAAGTAAGCTGCGGCTCGCTTTTAGCCTTGCAGAGAGGGTTCCCGGAGCAATTGAATTGCAAATAGGAATTTCTTACGGCCGATTTCCTTGCGGCCGTTTAAGATCAAAGGATTTCCTCCGGCGCGAGCCCCGCAACGGCTGCGGCCACTAATAGAATGAGGCCCTATGAATGAGCAATGAGTCCTGACCGTTAATGCATTCCGCCCACCAAGTACAATGATGCTATGCATGGGCAGTTATAATGTATCCATTTCAATGACTGACAGTCTTCCATCATTGACCAATCAATGATGGAAGGCTGTACAGTTGTCAGGAGAACCACCTAAACCCACCCAGACCGTTATCTCCGAGCGCCCGCCAGCTAATAGAGCATCGAGTTTACTTTTTGATTGACAGCCCCTGTTAATAAAACCACCATAAGCCAGGTCCCATCCCTCTTTTCATTTCCTGTTCCCGCTGAGACTGACTGAGAACTGGCTGAAACTACTCAGACTGACCCAACCTAACTGAGTAAGTCCTAACTGCCCTGGCCAAACAAACCCCTAGTCCCCCTAATAAAAGGAAGGGTCCCCCAGTTACCCCACTATGCCTGCCTGCCACCCACCCACCCACCAACTTACCTACCTAGGCCTGCAATGCCTGGGCAACCCCCAATCACCCCCGCAGTGCCAGTAGGCCCAAAAGACCTGTGCCACCCCCGATCACCCCCATGGGGCCTGTCACACCACCCCATGATCACCCCGATCACCCCCATGTGGCCTATAGGCCACATGGGGGTGATCGTGGTGATCATGGGGTGGCACAGGCCCCATGTGGGTGATCGGATCACCCCGATCACCTCCATGTGGCCTATGCCACCCACCGCCCGATTATCCCGATCACCTCCATGTGGCCTATGCCACCGCCCGAATACCCGATCCATGCCACCACCCGATTACCCCGATCACCCCCAATGGGGCCTGTGCCACCCCCATGGAACCTATGCCAACCCCCGATCACCCCCCCTTTAGGCACATCGGGGCCTGGCCAACCCCCACCCCAACCTACCTAACTACAAACCCACCTACCTACCTACCCCCCTGACCCAGTGACCACACCTGACCCCACCCTGACCCAACTACCAACCCACCTACCCCCCTGACCCAGTGACCACACCTGACCCCACCCTGACCCAACTACCAACCCACCTACCCCCCTGACCCAGTGACCACACCTGACCCCACCCTGACCCAACTACCAACCCACCTACCCCCCTGACCCAGTGACCACACCTGACCCCACCCTGACGCAACTACCAACCCACCTACCTACCTACATACCCGCCTGACCCAGTGACCACACCTGACCCCACCCTGACCTAACTACCAACCTACCTGCCAAAGGTTAACACTACAGTTAAACACAAAAACAACTCCCCCCCCCATATTTTTATTCCATATTCCATATTTTAGAAGTAACAGGCAATGTATCTTTAACATTGCAGTTAAAATAAAAATAATAAATTGCCTGTCACTTTTAAAGAAAAAATAAAAATAAGGGAAAGGGGGGAAAAAAAACAACAGCACACACTTACCTGTCAAATTGACCCCTTCAGTGGTGGACTTCTGCCCTGGATAGTCGGGCATTCCAATCAATTTTGATTGAAGCCCATGTACTTCCATCTTGATAGAAGCCCTTGTCTCATCTTGATTGAAGCCATTGTCCATCCATTCTGGCCCATTGCAAGAGGCCTCCACCTAAAAAAAAAAACAAACACAACAATCTAACGGAGCTCCTCCTACAAGCAGCTCCCCCGCAACTAATTGAATTTTTCCCATGCTCCGCCTTTTATACTATTTTTGAAGGACTCTTTTTGATTGACATTGATTTCAACCAATCAGAGTCTTTAAAAAATTAGCAAAGCAGGTATGGCAGCCTGTAAGGGCAAAACAGGTTAGTGTGAACTTGTGTGACCCTGTATGTATTATACATATTACAGGGCTATTTATGTGATATACATGTTACAGGATAATATCCTGTAACATGTATAGCAAATAAATAGCACTGTAATATAATACAAATACATGAGCAATAATCAAATAATTAATAAAGTACATCAATTATTCAATTAATAAATATCAATTAATATTTTTTTTGTTGTATATTGCTTTATGTGTGCGTGTGTATATATATATATATATATATATATATATATATATATATATATATATATATATTGATTGATTTATATATTGATTGATGTATATGTTGATTGATATATATATATATATATATATATATATATTGAGATATATATATATATATATAATTGAGATATATATATATATATATTGATATATATATATATATATATTGATATATATATAAAATCAATATATATATATATATATATATATATATATATATATATCAATATATATATATATTTTTTTTTTTTGTATTTTTATTTCATTTTGTTTAATGTACAGTTTGGGCCTATATGGTCACACTTGGTTATTTAATGTTTTTAAGGTGCGGTTGGGGCCTATATGGTCACACTTGGTCTTTTAAGGTTTTTAAGGTGCGGTTGGGGCCTATATTGTCACACTTGGTCATTTAATGTTTTTAAGGTGCGGTTGGGGCCTATATGGTCACACTTGGTCTTTTAATGTTTTTAAGGTGCGGTTGGGGCCTATATGGTCACACTTGGTTATTTAATGTTTTTAAGGTGCGGTTGGGGCCTATATGGTCACACTTGGTCTTTTAAGGTTTTTAAGGTGCGGTTGGGGCCTATATTGTCACACTTGGTCATTTAATGTTTTTAAGGTGCGATTGGGGCCTATATGGTCACACTTGGTCTTTTAATGTTTTTAAGGTGCGGTTGGGGCCTATATGGTCACACTTGGTTATTTAATGTTTTTAAGGTGCGGTTGGGGCCTATATGGTCACACTTGGTCTTTTAAGGTTTTTAAGGTGCGGTTGGGGCCCGTATGGTCACACTTGGTTATTTCATGTTTTTAAGGTGCGGTTGGGGCCTATATGGTCACTCTTAGTTATTTAATGTTTTTAAGGTGCGGTTGGGGCCTATATGGTCACACTTGGTCTTTTAAGGTTTTTAAGGTGCGGTTAGGGCCCGTATGGTCACACTTGGTTATTTAATTTTTTTAAGGTGCGGTTGGGGCCTATATGGTCACACTTGGTTTTTTAAGGTTTTTAAGGTGCGGTTAAGGCCTATATGGTCACACTTGGTTATTTAATGTTTTTAAGGTGCGGTTGGGGCCTATATGGTCACAATTGGTCTTTTAATGTTTTTAAGGTGCGGTTGGGGCCTATATGGTCACACTTGGTCTTCTAAGGTATGTTTGGGGCCTATATGGTCACACTTGGTCTTCTAAGGTATGTTTGGGGCCTATATGGTTCCACTTGGTCTTTTAAGGTTTTTAAGGTATAGTTTTGTTCTTGAATGGTCTGATTGATTTGCTTGTTTTCTTTCAACCCCAGATGCAAACCCTATGTGGCAGCAGATTTGTTTGTACTTGTTGGTCAACTTACTGAACGTGAATACCCTGAGAAGAAGAGCCGACTAATGTTAAGTGTCACTGCTTTAATTTTTCTGTTAATGCTTATAGGTGCAATTATGATATTGATGTAGTCTTGTCACATGAGTTTTTTCAATCTATATTGTATACCAATGAATTTAACACATTGTTACTTTACTTCTTGACATTGCTGCATTGCTGATCATGTATTTCAATGGGCTTTACAAGTATAAGGTCATTGGGCAGGGGTTATAAAGGTCATTATGATGTCAGGGGGAGGAGTTATAAAAATGGGTGTGGTTTGAACAATGGGAGGGGCTATGTTTCGCCCTGGCGCCCCTCCAACTTGAAAGTTCACCAGTCGCCACTGCACTGCACACATTGCTGACACTTACACCTCAGCTAAACAACACTGCAAATCTACATTGTATGCTGCAGGAACATACAGATTGTTAGCTCTTCAGCACATTGCTTGCTGCATATATTAATTACAAATAGGTAAAGTATATTAATTTATGATTTAATTAATTAATTAATTATCATGAAAAACTACATATACACAAAAAAAAACACAGTATCGCAATAAACGGCAAAGACCTTCACCATGCGCGCCTCACAAGGAGAGCCAATGGTGCTCATAGGACCAAACTACACCAGCGGACAGACTTGCAATAAGCGCAAAAACATGATCAGCGCAGACCTTACAATAACAGCAGAAGGGCCTCTCATAACAAAAAATACACCAACCAAGAGGCACACAATGAGCACCAAAGGATCTCACACGACCATAACACTTACTGTCTGTGGCAAACAGCATTACCTGCCTTATAATTTTGTTGCCGTCATTTTTAACAGGCAAGTCGCTAGTATACAATATTCCATGTTACTCTGCTCATTATATAGGATCCGAAGAAACCAAACAAGTTTTGTACATTGAAAAAAAAGTCCCCTTTTGACAAATATTTTCATTGATTTTTCCCTATATTGTCACTGACAACAGGCAGACATGTAGATATTGATTAGACACCTTCTCTGATATTAAAATAATTAAAGGACTCAAAATCACAAATGCTTGAAGGATACCATGTTTATGTTTGCCCCACTTTGTGCTGTCTTGGAAGCTGAGTGAATGTGTTCTTCTCATTTGAATTACCTTTTTAAAAGTGAAACGGGAGAGAGGGAAGAAGAGTGAGGGGATATCTGGTTTATGGGTTAAAAAAATATTTCAGCATTGGACACCTCTTTCTTACTACCAAAAGCTCAGTAGAAGCTGCTTGCTGTGCACTGTAACCGCCCCCTCGTACCTTAAAAAGAAGGTATTACCATCAAGGCAACTCTAATGCATTAGCAGAACATATTAAAAGCAAGATTTTCTCTATTTTATGCCCATGGTTTACACAACTGCTAATGTTGCAAGTTTGTTGCATCCTTCTCAAAGATATAACGTTTTTGCTAATCAACACGGGCACTTTGTATGGTGCAGTGTCACAAATCAGGAGATTGAATCTAAGAATTTACATCAGTGTTTGGTAACTCAGGCATATGGCCGTCAACAGGCCAAAATCTATGGATTTCCCTGCTTGTGTATTCAGGTTTTCTTTGCATACCTTAGTAACTAGCAGCCTTATTAAATTGCAATTTGGCGAATTCTAAAGGGCTCTATATAAGCACAGAGCATATTTTTTTTACAGAAGTTTTTAGTCAGTGTACTTGTATCCAAAAGCAAGGTCTTCCCTAACTAAACTTCTGTAAAAATATATGCTCTGTGCTTATATAGAGCCTTTAGAATTTGCCAAATTGCAATTTAATAATACTGCTAAGGTTTAATTAATTCAATTTTTTTTTAAATTACTTTTTTCTAATATTTTTTCCTTGTTCAACAATTTTGTAAAAATAGTTGCTTGATTTTCTTCTCTGTATTTTTTTAATTTTCAACTCAGGAAAAAGAATATTCATCCTCACACATATACAAAATATATACACGCTTTCTTAACGATTCAATCTAAAGTAAAGTTTTAGGCTTTTTTATGACTCACGTTTGTACAAAAGTAGAACAATATCCAGGAAGACGCCTTACAGTATGTTATATAAAGGCATTTGATGTTGCAATAGTTCCTGGGATTATTGTTGCTCTTTCTTTGTTATTACTTTTAATTAGACTTCACATGCTTAAAAAATAGCAATGAATCATTTCATTGGACTTGTGAAATGGTAATGAGCTTGGGCATCCCAGAAGTAAATTGTTCAACAAGTAATTTCATGAACATACTAAAAATAAACTGTATATTATAGATTTATATTATAGATTGTGGTGACAGGTAAATCTGCCAGTTTAATTTTAGTTTCTCAAAAGAGAGTTAACATACATTGGAGAATGGTTAATTTGTCTAGGTTGAGAGAGGAAATATATATATATATATAACATATTGTAACATAATGAAGAGACCAAAAGCAATGATGGGTCCTTTCAGCAAATGGAAATAATCCAATTATTCATTAATTTGGTATAATTTAGCAAAGTCATACAATCCCAATTTTTTGCCAAATTCCCTAAATATGATTTTCAACACATCTGTATTTGTTTTTCAGTAGACCCAATGGGGCACATATGGTTATATTTGCCATTGTGGGAGATTTCTGACATGGGGACTGTCATGAGATGCTTTCTTCAGTCGGGCTTGAAAAGGCTGTTGTGGCCAAACCTACCCTTCAGACCTTTCAGGTTCTTTTGATCTCTTCACCAAGACAGCAGATGTTTCTTAAATGCCCTTATTCAGATGTAGTATTTAAAAATATGAACATAGGCTCAGCATTATAAAAAATCAGAAACTGCTTTTATTGCTGTGGAAACTTTATAACAGGTCTGATAGATGTTTATTTAAACTTGAATTATAACATTCTGCAATAGTCTGTGAGTCTACTGGGTTTTATATAAATTGCTAATAGTCATTGACAATGTTTCATGTGCAAGGCCATTTCAGTAGTTATATAGGACCAGTGCAACTATAATCTCTGGCACTCTGGCACATGTACAGTATATATCTTCCAGATATATTATCCCATATATATTAATTCAGTCAGACAGTGATAACTTATCACCTTCTCTAGGGATTCTGATACATATATATATCTTCCAGATATTTTATTTCATATGAAATACATATATGCATTATAAGGAAATATAAGTATATAAGAAAATAGTAATTGCTAACGTTAATAATTGTAAACCTAAGGAGTTAATTCTGAATAATCATTAGCTCAGCGCATTTAATTCACTGTATTTTTCAAACTTGGATCTTAGAAGATACAAGAATATGTGTAGGCCTTGTGATTGTATTACAAGAAGGAATGTATTGAATAACCAATATTGTGTGTAGAACCTTGTAATAATACCATGCTGAGTCTCACAAGAAGGAGTTTACTGATTTGCCAATATTGTTTGCAAAACCATGTAAAAAAACTGTATAAAAAGGAAGTATGTGGAAGGATTCTTCAGATGAACTACAAACTTGTACTAAACTGAAACTACAGAGTTTCCATGTCCTATCTTATTCTTCTGAGTGTGAGGGGGAGGGGAGGGCGAGTTAGTGAACTTGTTTTTCTTCAACAACCTCGCTTTCTCCTGTTAGAAGTATCACAGACTGCATTCAGACTGGCTTTTCCTCAGCGCCACACATTACCAACTAACTGAATCTCAACTGAATCTATCTGACAGTTACAGACTGACAACACAACATTTAAAATTATTTTACACTTCATGAACCAAACATGTAACA
This sequence comes from Discoglossus pictus, assembly GCA_027410445.1. NCBI lineage: Eukaryota > Metazoa > Chordata > Amphibia > Anura > Alytidae > Discoglossus > Discoglossus pictus. Next base: position 255,647,612 of record CM050167.1, on the reverse strand, counting down.
TACAGAATCAAACAACACAAGTCAATCACACATAAGGAAGCAACACAACATACAGTAAGTACCATACATAGGGCAATTAACTTAACATAAAAACATATTAAATAACAATAAGAATTACTAAACCCAAACGATGGTCAGGGGGATCATGACAGGGACCCTCTCCAGTTGCTAGCAAACGGATTCAGTAATAAAATGTACAGATTGGAGACATATCTCCATGCTAGTGAAAAACAGAAACCTTTCATATTAGTGAATAAATCTGTTGTCATATATAGGAGAATAAGATGAATTGCACTGATGATGAACAGTACTGGCAATGTATGAAGAAAAGTTCTGGAAATTATCTTAAAGTAAGACCTTTTGTGATCCTATCCCACCATTTTCCTTCATATGAAATAACTTTTTATTATCATTTCTTATCATTTTCACTTATTTATTCACCTTCCTGCTTTTTCTGTGTTACATCTCTGCTATAATACAAGATAGTCTTCTTGTTTTTCATAATTGGCACACTGGCACCTGCCATTAGTTCTAATTTTCCAGCACTCCTAACAAACCTTAAGTAGTTTGTTAAAGGGGCAGTGTAAGAAATGTTCTGGTTAAAACAATTTTTAGTTCACCATTAATTAATAAAAATGCATGTGCAAACAACAGCAAATCATAGTTTTCAGAAAATATAATTTAAAACTAACTTTGCCTCATTATTGGTCACTGCTGTAGTCCTCCCTAACTTTGTCATTGTCCTGAGTACTACTGAAAGGAAGTGGAAGAATTAAACTGCAATGTCCTTATCCAAGCCTTACCTAGGCAGCTGAATACAGTTTATAGCAATCTTTCATATGCTTTCAGTAGTGCCCCGGACAATGAGGGAGATGGGAAGTACAGCAGTGGCCACTAATGTGGTAAACTGTGTTTTTAAATTATATTTTCTGGCTAAAGATTTGCTTTACTGCTGTTTGCACATGGATTTTTAATGTTAAGTTGTTAAGTAGTGGTGAACTAAAAAATAGGTTTAACATGAAACTTGTGTACACTGATTCTTTAATAGCATTATTATGAAAAAAGCTAATTAAAGGACTCAAAATCACAAATGCTTGAAGGATACCATGTTTATGTTTGCCCCACTTTGTGCTGTCTTGGAAGCTGAGTGGCAACAAACCAAATATAAAAATGTATGCACAAAGAAGAAGCAACTGGCAGAAACAGGTGTGATTATGTATACATTTGGATTACTGTACCTGTACATGTAACTTTTTGCCGCATTGTGTTGCTTTTAGTCAGTTTTGAGTTATTCTGCTAGGGCAGTGGTTGTTATTATTTACATTTTACTGTCTAATCCTGAACTTAAAATGGACCATATAAGGTATAATAAAAAAAAAAGATAATAAGTAAGTTATTTAAACACTGCATTTACTTACAATATTTTTTATCAATCATCCTTACTTATTAATCTTCCATAGTCCGCTAGCTGTTTCTTATTGGTTATTATTGCAAGAATTGCTGCTTGAAAATAATGATAATGTGCAAAACTGATGGAAGTAATTAATCTAATTAGATATAGACCTTTGATATAGCAGACATGTATATAGTTGTATAGTTCTTCCAGTTAGATATGTAGAGCAGTGTGTCATGTGTCATCTCAGAGATTTGCTTGTCCAACTTTTATTCAAGAGAGAGATATTTTACAAGACAGCCATCCAGCAATATTATTGGGACTGCCTAGAACTGATCTATACCAGTATTTAAAAAAAATAAAGGTAGTTTTAGTCTATAAGCCTGTGTCAAAGTTGAGGCCTAGCTAATCACTTCCAGCACAGCAGAGGATGTTGGAATGTTGGATAAGCTGCAGCTCTGAGATCATAAAAGCTGTCATCCCGGCATTTGCAAATGGTGAAAAATGCATATCTATCATAAGAGAAGCCCTTACAGTCGGCTCTGATGAACAGAAGCAACATTTTACTATCAATCCAAGCTGCCCCCCAGACAGTGAGAATCAGATCCAGTATTAATAGTAAACATGAATATGGATCAATTGGATTATGATGCAGCAGATTTTACACAAGATCCAGCCTCACCTCCTAACTTGATCTATGATCAGAGTCAGTCACACGACTGCTCCACCATTACATCAGTGGACCAGGATACCTCTCTGTAGAGTGATGTGTACCTGTGCTTCCCCACTCCCACATCCACTGAGAAGTGGCAGCCACAGCTTTGCTCAGCTTTGTTTTTTGAGGGTCCTAGACATGCTCCAGCTTTCCTAAATCTCAGCATGCCAAATGTCTTCAGCACTAACTTGGATCAAACAAAGCAACTGGCTGTGCAGACTTTTATTATGCCTTTCACCATGGGAGTACCAGATCCAAAACAAGTTCCTTGCTACACTACTCCTGCTGAGACTTTCATTCACTTGGGAACCTGCAAGCAGGGCATTGGGTAGTAAGTGCAGGTGTTGGCTGAATGGATTGTCTATAGCCTTTACCTTCTTACTGATTGACTTTTAGCAATGCTGCCTTTGTGCTTATGTAACCATCTTCATGCTTCCATTAACCCCTAACTTCCCTGCGGTGTGAGCTGTCTTTGTGCCCAAGATAGTTCACTACCTGAGTACTTTGGGTACCTGTAATAGCATATTCTAATTCTTAAAGATACATTTTTTATATACTGTAGGTGCTGTTGCTAGCTGCAAGGTATTATATACTTAATATGTAACTTGAATAGGATTGGCTAGCACTATAAAGAGTAATCTAATTTGATAACCACCATATTTCCCATATACATATGCCTTTACAGAATAATTGCTCACACATTTGTGACAGAGTAATCCTTTTAATATTTTATCATCACTATGCTTTGTTGTATAGCAGTCTGATTAGAAATTAGTCTAGGGCTGCCTAAATGATAACATTCCTTCTCCTATTTTTCCCTTTTTTTCTCCATTTTCCCCTATATAATAAAAAAATGTGAAAGCTCAGGAGTTGGAATACATAAACTCTAACTGAGATATTATCATATTGTTTGTATCCTATTAACCTCCCTGGAGGTCTGGCTGTGTCAGTACCCCCGAGTGTTAAATCGGGGATACTGACATGGCCAGACTGCCTTGTTCTGCCCCCCTGTCCCTACATTTAAAATGTTTCTGTAGTGTAATGGCCCCTCCCCACCAGCACATTATTCCCCCCTCTCCTCACCTTACCCTTCTCCTTCCCCCTCTCCCTTCTTGTCCCCTTCCCACTTTTCATTCTCCTCCCCTATCCCCGTCCTTCCTCCCCTTTCCACCATCCTCCTACTGAGCTACCCTCTCATCCTTCCTCTGCAGCACGTCTTCTGGCAGTGTCCGGGAGTCCAGAGTGACATCACATGCACGTTACGTCGATAGCGTCTTCTGGCTGTGGCCGAGAATCGCTATTGACGTGACGTGCGTGTGAGTGATGTGACTCTGGAATCCTGGACACTGTCAGAAGGCGTGCCGCAGGGGAAGGATGATAGGGTAACACAGGGGGAGGATGGGGGAAGGGGGCGGAAGGAGGAAGTGTGTAATCCCGAGTTTGGCTCGGGGTTGCCGCTTTAGGAACTGAAAATTAACCCTGAGCCACACTCCGGATTACCGCTAGAGCGGTTAAATAACTATTGCACCCTATCTGTAAGATTTTGTTTTTCTATATAATATCCATGCAATTGTTGTAATCTTCTGTTCTTTTCTCAATATTGATTGTTTGTTAAAAAAACATAACTGCAGCATAAAAAATGGAAGAGTATAGAGAAGGGGATATGTCATCCTAAAGAAATATAAAGGACAATACAGAGGTTCAAATACTAGATTTCAGCACATAAAAGAGCAGTACACAAATTGACTAAAAGGTAATTTAAGGGACCTTACTTTTCACAGTGCATATCAATGTGGTGCGCTTTCAAGTCTTTACAAAGGATGGGTGAACACAACATACACTCAAATAGAAAACATCAAACAAATGAAAACATGTGTAGCTGACACTCTTTTGGGGAAATAGACTTGATAATGAACACATTTGCTTTAGAAAGTTAATTTATAGCCTGCAGTTCATTAAATATTATATGAAGCATATTGTTGTGTTTGTCCATGGTCAACAATTAATATGTGTGCTCCACCAAATCTTTAGACAAGACGGAACAATGCAGTAACACATGAAGTGTTCAGGAGCCTTGCTGCAGTTAACTCACTCATTACAGTGTTGAATTTAACCCTCAAACTGTATCTCAGACAGTTTTGACAACTGTATTCAGTTGTTTAGGTACTGAGAAAACTACATAAAAGAGACCAACAGACATTATAAGATTTAGGTTTAACATAGGTGTCATCAGTATTTACACAATTTAAATTCTAAATTCTGACCTATATGGGTGTCACAAGGAGACCTTTGAGAATGACTGTGTTGGACAAAGCCACTTATTTTGTTTGTGTCTATCTCTCCATGGCCTAGTGGATCATAACACACCATGTTGATTTACTTGATATTCATAGCAGAGATACTGGAGTGGGTTGCAGGTTCCTTCTCCAGTGGGCCACAGCATACAGCTCCTGGTATTCATAGATGGTCTCGCATCCAAATACTGACCAGGCCCAACCCTGCTTGGCTGAAGGGTGGTGTGATACCTTGGTTCCCTGACTGGTATCAAACCCAGGTTTCAGCGGGGAAAGCACAAAATCCTAACCACTGGACCACCAAGGAACCTTGCCTTACTTTTTACTGTTGAATAAAATACATGCAGCATGCTGACTGCTTAAATTGTGTACCAATGCACAACACAGTGACATTTATTTACATTATTTGTGGCAGCATCTCTTGTCAGGAAGTGGAACCTGTACTGCATGACATTTTCTGCCTTATACATACAGTAAATCTGGTTACTATGTCTGCATGATATCCTGTTTGTCTGTAAGTTTAAATGACAGTTACATTATAGTTTTTCTTTCCTGCATTTAAAAGATATTAATTTAAATTGTAAATGTTTCATTATTATTATTATTATTAGCGCTACAGAATATGTTGGAGCGTTACAAATAAACGATAATAATTATTGCATATAATCTCATCATTATTATTATTATCGCTACGGAATATGTTGGGGCGTTACAAATAAACGATAAGAATTATTGCATATAATCTCATAGTATCAAAGTCAGCAGTCTTTATATTTTAAAATTAAAGTATGTTTTTGCAAATTTATAGCAGAAAATAATCTGCCCTATTTGAATTTTAGGAAAGGAATGTGGTCCATCCAACATTGTTATAGTCAATAAATGTTGACGTGTACACAAAATGACTGACTTTATAAATCCCGACTGGCTGAATAAAATTAAAGATAAATTATAAGACCTTAAGAATCTGTTTTACATGCCAGGAAGAGTTTCCCTAATGCTTTAAACTTTTTTAAATGCACAACATATAGTTATTCTGTTTTCTTTGTTTGTTTGTTTTTGTTTATATTTATGGATTTTTCTCCATGTCTAAACAACTCAATATAGCTGTAAAACTGTCTGGGGTACAGTTTGAGGGTTACATTCAACACTGTAATGAGTGAGTTAACTGCAGCAAGGCTCCTCGACACTTCACGTGTTACTGCATTGTTCCGTCTTGTCTAAGGATTTGGTGGAGCACAGATATTAATTGTTCAGAAAGCACCGAAACTTCCAATTTACTTGTCATAGGGGAATGCATATTTTATGATGCGGCTCTGTTTCATGTAGGAAGCTGTGTTTTCATTTGTGGCTTTTGGAGTGAGTCATATTGTAAGTCTGAGCATGTGTTGCTTTTCTAATTTGTTTTTGTTGCTTTAAGAGATTACTGCTGTAATTTGTAATATACTGTACCAGTCAGTAGCCTTTGTTTTACCTCACTGTACTTAGTCATGCTAGTGTACTCTTACAAACATGGAAGATGTATTAACTGCTCTTTTAATTAATGGGCACACAGTTTTCGCGTTTGACCAGTTTTTATAATCTATATTCTTTATGCTGAAAGTAGATTTCATATCTAACACATTCTTTCCTTCTAGGTAGTCTGAGTATTATGGAGAGACAGTTGAGGTCACTTGCTGTCCAGCATTCCAGGACAACTGTCCTTAAATATGAGTCAATTATTGGTGGCTTTACACAGAAAATAAGGAAGACACCAGGAAAAAAAATATGGCTATGAAAGCTTATTCATAAAGACTTCACAGAAAATACAATATAACCAATTTATTTATCAAAGGGAAGTTTATACTTTTTGATAACCGACTTTACAGAATGATATATAAAGTTGAGTGGAAGCTCTATTAGCACAATTATATAACAATATGAATTATTACTATATATTTTTTTTCTATAATGACATGTAGGAGCTTGCCATGCTTTTCTGCCTTTTCCTATCCCTTAGAGCATGTCACTGTGTGAGGTCTGTGGGCAGCAAGCTGGGAAACTCCATATTGCAGATTCACTTGTACACAATAACAGATTCCTAAAACCAAGAATATTGCAAACACTAGACACTACATCATGTGAACTAGAAAATGTAATACATAAATTCAGGGCTTGATATCCTCCCATCTCACACATTAAAACGCTCTGAAGAATGGGAGTAGAAACAATTCAACATGTCTTTATATGTTAACCACCTAGAGGCAAGATGGAAATGAAAACAAAATAATTTTAATTAATAGATAATCCTTTTTCCAATGATTATAACTTAATTCTTACCAAGGTTCTTGGGAGACTACATAATTAATATATAATATATATAATAAATATTTAGTATATATATATATATATATATATATATATATATATATATATATATATTATACATTACTTAATAAACCATTCTATGCTCACATTAGCCTTTAGGGCAAGCTACCCTCTATAAACACAATTTCCCCTTACCTAGTTTCACAAAGCACTAGATCCCACTCCCTAATGTAAAATCATTCAGCTACACACAGCCAGCAAAAAATCATAGAAAATGTTAGAAAGTAGTAGCCCCGCTTCACATTGACCTCACTTTTATCCCCCCCCTCCCCCAAAAAAAAAATAGGCAACCAGAAAAGGGGGAGGGTATGAAAATATAAAAGTACCCTTTCCTTCTCCAATTGGTCAGTAGGTAAAGAGAGCACATTTAAACACTTATAACAGTGTTTGCATGAGTTTTCATTTTTGATTGCATGTGGAGGGCTACTCCGGTTTGTAACTCTCATTCCATAAGGGCCTATGGTGGGCTAGTTAGGATTGTATATATATATATATATATATATATATATATATATATATATATATATATATATATATATATACATATATATATATATATATATATATATATATATATAATTGTGTTTGTCCCTCCACCCCAGAGGACCAAGGGGATACGGGTAAGGGAGGCAATTAGGCTCTCATGCAATAGGGGGTGGGGGAAGGATGGGGACCCTTTGGTTATAGAGGGGGGCTAGGGACGCCCACAGTAGGGAAGGGGATTGTACAATAAACTTTACCCACAGTTGCTTTACAAGCTGGAAGGTGTTAACAGGGAAACCACATAATATTTTTATTTTTTAAAGCACCTTCCTGTATTTCCTTTTTAAACGCCATACCCCACCCATTTCATAATTAGCCGTAGGGTATTCCTAAAGGGCATCCAAAGATCCCCCTATATTATGTGTCCTTTTGGTGTAAAGAGATAATATTAGAGAGGGTTTCAGTGTTCTTAGTGAGGTTCACTGTGCTAACCTTTATTTTTAGAATGTTTAGGGCAGGTAATGATTGGTATGCTTTGATTAGTTATTTGGTATGCTTAAAATGCCATAGCCTGGATAAGTCTGGTTAACAGATTCAAATTTCAAGACTAATGTTTATTATAAATGCAAGCTGATAATATATTAGCCCACAATTTTAGGTATTTCAAATTTGGAAGTCATTACAATTTGGACAGTATCCTCTTTCCTTTCCATCCTGTCCTCCTAATTAATAAGCAGAAGTATGCCCCTTGCTCACTGTACCTAGGGATACATTCAACACATCATTGGAAGAGAGACAATTATAGCTCAAAGATTTACCTGATATTCTTACCTGGTATTTCAGATCATGTCTGTCTGTAGTAGATTTAGTTTGACATGCTACATTAAATATCTAAATGAAAGTCTCTTTTGTAATATCACAAGTGAGCAAAAATGTGAGACTGCACTCTTTTTCTCACAGGACATGGAATTAAAATACCACTGTGCTCAGTTTTTTACTATATGATGTTTGTGACGATCTGAGAGTAGGGGCTATACAAACTCAGAGCCACCTGCAATAGACTACATGTTATCTAACCACAAGGACCATTGGGTTCTTTGAAATCTCTGCACCAGCACCCTGATATCTGGCTTCTGTATCAGTCAGAGTCTCTCCATCAGTAAATGGCGCTACCAGGAGTCCCAGTAACCTTCCTGTGGCAGTGACAGGGACAGGTAATTTGTAGTGTGGAGATAGATTCAGTATCACATCCAACAGGAACATAATCAGAGATGCACGATTTCAATATATCTCCAAGTGAACTGATTTATTTTTGAAAATGACAGCAGTATTTCTAGCTGTTAGACACAGAGGGGGTGTACACAAAGTAACAATGGAAGGGGGTGGCAGACAATTACAGGAGATGACCCCACGTGGGGTCTGGCAGTAGCTTCCTGAGATCAATAGGATTTATTCTCCAATACCCACCCTGCCGTCTCTAGCACATATCAGATGGAATTAACTTTATTTGACAAACAATGGAACAAAGCAGATTTACAAAGACAATGGAGGTGTTTATGCAGTCTGATGTCTGACCTCCTCTCTTCCTGATGGGATTAGCCATTATACATGTTAATCCTAGGGGATTAACAGCTACCAGACAGCTACCTAGGGGACATTACAGGTGTAACCATTCTGGTTAACACTAATCAGGTTATGTGGACTGGGAAGAGGTACTTGAGATCAGTATTTAAAGTGATTTACACCCAATAAACATTAGTAACCCTCAGGTGGTACAATACGCATCATACACATTAAACAAGCATACATGTAAAAATGACATCCTACTGACCCAATCCCTATGCAGGTGCATCAGAAACTGTCCCTTCAGCATAAAAATGCACCATAGTCCAGAACAAAGGGAGTCCAGATGTCAGGTCACGGTCAGCCCAAAAAGAGTCCAACCAAAAGTCCAAGGTCCAGGGCTACTGTGACAATATTTAAAATGAGCTTTTCATTAGAGCTAACGAGTGCACTATGCACATACAAACTACCAGTGTATTCCGGCTCCTCCCATCTCAGCAGGTAGGTCACTGGAAATTAAAATGGTAGATTCCACAGCAGCATAATTGTATATAAAAGTATTACATTAGAAAATGGAGTATTTTTTTCTGTATTCTGAAAACATGTTGCTTATTTTCATTGTAGTTCTTCAAAAGGAACATTTTCAGAAGTTTTGACACTGGTGGTCTTTAAAGTGTTAGTATAAACATAATTCTATGTAAATTTCTATTTTAGTCCACCATTAATTACCAATAAAAAAAAATATTGTACAAATAAAAGCTTTAGCAAGAAAAAAATAATTTAAAAACATGATTATGGACTATTAAGGCTACTGCTGTACTCCTCATTGTCACCCTCATTATCATCTGCACAATAGTATGTAGACAAACACAATCAACTCAGATGGAATTAGTTATGCATGCCAGATAAGGCAAAGCATTTCTTTGCTGCTGTTTGCACATGTATTTTAGTGTACTTATGTAGCCTCAGTAATTACTAAGAAACACATGGATTAATATGCACAACTCACAGAAGTGTGCAAATAAACAACTTGTGGTTTATTTACATATGAGATTTTCAGCATAAAACTGCAGGCAACTTTACTTACACTTCTGCTAAATAGAGGATTGATTTCGGATTATACTAATTAATTTTGGCGATGGAGAGTTTAGGCTATGAGTAGAGTTTAAAATTACACATCTGATTTGTCCTTTTAAATGACCTCTGTAGTACTCAAACAAGAGTTTGTAGAATGATAATGTAGTTTTTAGATTTGCACCATGGGTCTATCCTGACAAAAGTCTTTCAGCCACATTCAATTCCAAGTCGGCCACTCGATCTCAGACGGCCGAACATCTGTTGGTGTTTTGCGGGCTCCTGTTCGTCTCCGATTGCGATGCTATTCAATTGAGCAAGTGCGCGAGTTACAAGACGAAGCCTCAAGCCCGTAAATTTCTTCCGTGGCCACAAACTATTAAAGGGGCTGGCCGAGATGCGATCGGCCGTTATGATCCAATCGAGGTATAACGTAATGCGACACAGGCCTCTCAGACAATATAAAATGGTCTTGCCGCAGATGATTGACAGAGGGAGATTATAAATTTGCATTCCACATTGACTGTGTTGTCTTTTCTTTCGAAGTAGCACACAGGTCCCAGGGTTGGTGGTTTTTGAGAGCCAGAGAGAGAGTAGGAGAGAAGTATTTTGCAGTTATGTTTATTTATATTCTATTACATATGACTTTACACTTAATCGTTGATTACACATACTTTCATATTACACATAATGGCAGTATACATAAATTAAACACACATAGAGACACATAGAGTTAGGTCACTCCATACACCCACCCCCCATACCATCCCCCACACCCCATCCCCCAACAGTTACTAAATACACATAATACACACATTTCTTTTTTATATCCTATAAATACAGCAACACTTATTTATATCCTTATTTTCTTTTGGGGATTGGCAAGCACAGGGCCCACAGTTACTCACTCTGGGAGAATGTGATCCTCCTCAGTGCTATCCGTGGTCACCCCGTGATTCTTGCAGGGGGGAGGGAAGTTAGGGCCTAGGGCTCAGGCATGGGAGGAGGTAGCGGCTGCGGTTACAGCGGTAGGCACAGCACCAAGGGAATGTGAGGTACATCAAGCACTGGTTTGATGACATCAAGGTGAGGAGGATGATGGCCAAGGAGGACAAGAACATGACCAATAATGAGTGGGAGAGGGTCGCCAGAGACCTTCTGAGACAGGTGCCCGCCACTGAAGCTTCAGGCCTGTGGCAAATCAGGACCCAGCATCCATGTCAGGTCAATATTACATACACCAACGTGCCACCACATGTGCATCACACACACTACACACGTACATGATGACCAACAAGGACACTGACATGTCAGCACCATGGAAATAACATGGGATGGATGAATGTGTCATCAAATCCATGAAGCTGACAAATCACTTTCATTCCTGGGCACAACAACCGTAATCAAGCAATAGAGAGTCCATGTATTGGTGTGCTCACTGCAGCCTATACAGTTACAAAATGCAGCCGAAATCAAGATATCGTTAGGAGAAAAGAACGATCAAGACCATGAACCAAAGCATAGATCACATTTAGCTAATCTGAGTCGCAATTAGAAGTATCATCCAGGTTCAAGCCTTGATGTCAGATAGCTAGGAATGCACACAAAACAATGTATTTTTCATCATACTAATGACATATAACTCTCTTTTATTTCTTTCAGCATCAAGGAGCCAGAGGTGGGGGTGTCGGCTCAATAGGAGCAGGAAGTTAAGAAGAAAGCCCCCGCCCAGCAGGAACCAGCGCAGGGGGAGGAGGAAGAAGGAGGACCCGAGGGCCCTGGCTCGGAGGAGGAGGATGTAATATGGATGGTGGGATCACCATCCTGCCCTCCAGCCACACCGCTGGGATTCGACCCCACTAACTCCCTCCTCCAAAGACTGAGGCTGTTACCAGGGCCCTCCAACTGGAGTGATGCCAGCAGCCAGGCACCACCTACTCCCCCCACAGCAGTGCGCTGGACTGACCGCCACCACCACCCGGCCCACCCACACCACCGCCATTTTTGGCCCAGGCTCCAGCCGGGCCCCAGACCCTCCCCTCTCCCACCGCCACCGCCTTACCTGGCCACGCTCTACCGGCCTCCATCACCCACATCAGGCTGCGCAGGCGGAGATGCTGTCCCTCATGCGACAGCAGGTGGAGTTGCTCCTGGGAATCCAGGACAGCAACTCCGACAACCATGCTGAGGTTATGCACAGCCTGGCAAGGCGCAATAGGGAGGAGAGGAGGCATCATCTAATGATGGAGTCCTACCTGGCCGAGCTGCTCAGGATTGGGGCGGACCTCAGCCCGCATCCTCCACCCTGGAGGCATCGACCCACCTGCCGCAGCCCGGCCCCTCCTCTCCTCCCACCATGCCTCCACCACTGCAGGTGCCGTTGCCTTCCCCTGCCCCCACCACTACCAGCAGGAAGACAGCGGACGGGGATGTGGGCCCTGTGCCTAGGCGGAGGAAGACATAGGGGCTGCGCATATGTTTGTGCCTTGTCGACGACACTCAGTGAAAATCTATTGGTCACAATGTTGACCTAATCTAGCCTGACTACAGAGTCTTGGATCTTGGCCTATGTGATGGTGATATTTTGTATGCAGATGGCTACCTCCTATCACATGGTCCATGATCCTCTTCTCTGTGGACACATAGGGTTCTGTTGAACATGTCACCAATTGATGGTCACTAAGGAATGCTGTTGAGAAGAGATGCTGCAGTCCCTATGATTTATAAGGCCTTATTTTGTAGGTTTTGTATTTTTTTGTATATTTTTTTTTGTTTTAAGTACAACTCTGGTCCACAACGGCATCCCGTGCATCTGCAAGCATTATGAAGGAAATGTGGTGTAATGTTTAACCAGTGCCTCTCAGGTAGACATTTCTTCAATGACAGCCCCCCTTAACACGTAGCTCCCACAATCTTAAAGCTATCTTAGACATGATTGTTGTTAGCTTAAATGTAGACTAATACCGCTATGGCAGTGGACTTGCAAAGTCTCACAATGACATGTTAATGACATCCAGCATTAATATATGCACTAGTGAAGCTTGTAATCCTGACCTCAATAGCAGTCTGAAAACAGATCATAGGGTCTGATGTAAGTAACAGTGAATCTGGATGCTGACCTGTGTTTCCTCTCCATATTAATGTGTATTTTCCCATTATTTCTGATTATCCAGAGACCTAGCTAATAGTTAGTAATGCTTGCAGATGGGAGTCAGGTGAGTTTGTATATTGTTACAGTATTTAGCACTGTACTGCACATGCATGTTGATTTTCTTTTTTATCCTCCTCCACCTATCTTTAGTTGACCACTTTTTTAAAAGTTTTGTTTTGTCACCACATTGTATGTGCGAAACTGGATTGGATTATACAATCCAGATGTTGAATCATCTGTTTCATTGAGCAGATCCAGACAAGTTGTAAGTGCTATGCACATAAATGGGTTCTTTAATTAAATGGAATGGTTTGTGATCATAATTTTTTTCACCAGATTATGGTTGCAGTGGTGTAGTGACCACATGTGACCCTGGTAGGTGCTATGCATCATAATTATTCTAGACTATCACATTACCCCCTGTAGGTATCCCCTTTTCCCCCCAAGCCTCTTGCTCTCCCGGGATCCGCCCACACAACACTTATGATATTAATGCACAGTCTTGTCCATTTCTGATTGTGCTCTGTGTATGAAACAAAGCTTTGTTATACCGTTCTAACCGTGTCAGTTTATTTTCAATGGTTAAGGGTTATGGGACATCCACATACATCACATATGTGTTACATTTCTATATATGTAAACTAATGAGCCCTAGTTACTATTCAATAGATCAATACATATCAAATATAATAGTTGTCAAACTACGAAACGTAGTCACGCTTTGCGTGGTGCGTACTACTTAGCAATCCACAAGGCGACCAGGGCAACATATACCACACTAATGTAAATTGATGAATAGTAAAACATAATGAGAGGTCACCAAACGGGAAAGGGTATACATCTTGGCACATGGCCACCAGCAATTGCGTTGGACTTTCCAGGTTGGACGTAGCGAAGATTACCCCTGATGGAGGTGAGTTGGCTATTGATCCACGTGCTTCTGCACAGCCTCCATGTGTTTTTGCGCCCCTTCCTGATGTGTTAGAGTAGATCAGTGTGGTGTGTGTTCCTCTTGTCCCCTTGTGGATTGCTAAATGGTGGTGGTGAAGGGGCTTGTGCACCTGAATGAAGCTATGAGCTATACCATGTAGGGCCAGTGTAGGTGGGCAGGTGATAGCAGAAAGGTCAGGCAAATCACAGTCCACTAGAGAAGGAACTGGCAACCCACTCCATTATCTTTGGCATGCAAACCTTGTGGCTAGGCACAGACATTAGTCGGTGTGCTGCAGTCCATAGGCTGACAGAGAGTCGGAAACAACTGAAGGACTGAACAACCATATGTGAAATGTTTCCCTGGTACTTGGTATAATTTGTCCACTATTTGTTGTCCCAATGTAGATGCGATGATTGATATGTATATAAGATGATCTTTGTATTTTTAGGGTCCACATTAGAGCCTCTGTGAGTGTGAGAGGGTTAATATGTCAGCCATTGGCATGTATTTGTGTTGCAATTGAATGAGGTAGTGTGTCTTTTTTTGCTGCATGGCTTTTCATATTGGCATATGCATGACTATTACAACCTATGTGGAAAATGTTATGTTTTGCAATATTTGATATTTGGGAGTTGCTGTGCATGCCTATAATTGCTTTCCCCATGTTTTAAAGTACATTGGTGTGTTTATATTGTCATTTGCAGTGTTCCAAACTAGTCTGTAAACCCTTTGCGGGTCCTATTTGGGCCGCCATTTGGTGTTTGCAAACTTGATTGCAATTGAATAGCGATTAGATATTTTCGTGATCGGAAGTCTTGCAGCCTTGAGAGAAAGGCTTCGGGAGGCTGTAAGTTTAACTATCAACATATTTTGAAGGCCGTAACTTGTAAGCCGTTCAGAGCCTGCAAAAATACGCCAATTGAATAGCAAAATGACTTGCAACCTCACTTATGGGCTACCGGATTGGCCGAAAGCTCAATTGAATGGGGCTTTTGTTTGTTGTTCTGATGACATTCACCACTGTGGCTATTGCAGGCAACCCTTCAAAAGTAAGAAACAAATTAGGACAGCCTTCTGGGCAGATTCTCTTTTACCACTTCACACCTAATAAGGATCCAGAGACGTAGGTCTGCTAATAGCTACAATGCTATTTCTAAGCGTCATTTTTAATGATCAATTCTAATGTTGATTTTATGTATATTCAGTAACTAAATAAGCAAATTAATCCATATTATATAACTGTCAGTGTAAAACATGCTTTGGTAGAAATCAAGCCACTGCGATGTAGAGGAAACAGATTTCTTGTAAAATACTCTGCTTGCATTAGAGCTGCTGCTCTGTCTTAGCTGCCGCTAGGTCCTCACACTGTTACATGTTAGCTGTTGACTAAGAGGGTTTTTTCGATAGACTGATAATGAACAGTAGTAGTGGATTCAAAAGAAACAGAAAGCACCTCAGTAAAACAAAAAAAGGCACTACAGAGACATAGTCCTAAAGCGTGAGTTGTATATTAACAACGTTCTTTATATGTATGTCTATGATATGGCAATATATGTACTGCTTTTTAGAACTATGTCTGTGCAACTTAGTTTTCTAGTACTTTGCACCACTATATACCTCTTTTTGTAAATTTCAATCAGTCCCTGCTCCTTTAAGGATCGTATTTTTTCCTTAAAGAGAGATAAAGGAGTAGGCATCAAAGGAAATCTTATGGAGTCTCTTGCTTTGATTAATGTTTTTTTTTTGCATGAGAATTGTTTTTCCTTTGTACTTTATGCCCCCAGGTGTATGTATATGTTTTCTCCCCCTAGCTCATCTTTTATGCTTCAGAAATTCTATCTGGTGACTACTCATGATTCTCACATAAATAGTGACAGCCTCTATTCTAACTCCCCATGAAGTATTTCTCTTTACTGGGTTATTACTTCTTCTGACTTCCTCTTATTTTCATATAGAAACTGCTATAAAGCTCTGTCATGCACAGATAACTTGGTAATTAACGATAACACACATTACACATCCCTTTTCATTATTATTATCATATTCATTTAGACTACCTTGGCAAAGCAGGATCCATTTCATACAACAGCTACAATGAACTACTGCAAACCACTGTAATGCCACTAACAATGGGAGCTAACTGTTTGAATAAAATTCATATTAATTTTTAGAAAAAAACAAACAATTCTCAATATTAAACTTATTTTCAAAGATCAGGCTCAGCTGCTGCTGGTATCCACAAAAATATAAGGCAGGGCTAAATTTGTTGTTTTTTTTGTTTGTCCTCTTATATAATGATATTGCTCTTAAAGCCCTTCAAAACTATTTCTCAGCTTAACCCCCTACCTTGTCAGAGTGGATACATTGAGCTCAGCTAAATGCTGAAACTCAACATTTGAAAATTAATTTAATATTATATATTGCTATTATAAATCATTAAATATGAAATGTATTAATGGTCATATCACCATTACAGCAAGCTTGTTAGGACAGTATAGTGGTCATTTAAATGGAATTGAACCAAAACTCATAAAGTTACTCTGAAATAACAAATATTTTAATCATGAGTACAAAGATATCCTGTTAGTCCCCTTCCATAGTTTTTAACACTAATTATACCATGGATGCTAATGACAAAATACTGATGTTTATTGCTAAACTCTCTTCTTATTTCCATTTGCCTTCGCAAGATGGAAAAAGTAATCAAAGATTGAAACAGAAGGTATTTTTTATTTTTAGAATTCAAAATGTATCTGTTCTATTTGCATATTGTGTCTGCCAGTCACCCATCTGCCATTAGAACAAACTGCAAACATGCTGTTGACTATGGAATGTATGGTGTGCAGCCTTTGGAGCTTAAAGAGCATATTTTATGTATTACAAGAATTGTTTTTTTGTTTTTTTTAAATATTAGGTAAACCTGTTTAAACTTACTTGAAACTAACAGAAAATGAAAAAACATATTGTGGTATGTGTGTCTAGGTGAAAATGGCAAGCCCCCAGAGCAGTTAAGCATTGCAATCAGTTTATTGTGTTCTGATAGCATTATTTAAAAAATTGAGAACACAATGTGACATATTTAAAAACAGCACTTTTTTCATATGCTGGGGCTTTTCACATAATGTTTATTTGTAATTATCCAATAATAATAATACATCGTATTACCTGTGAATATTCACTCAAAGCAATTTGTGAACATACAGCCAGGTCCATAAATATTGGGACATCGACATAATTCTAATCTTTTTGGCTCTATACACCACCACAATGGATTTGAAATGAAACGAACAAGTTGTACTTTAACTGCAGACTTTCAGCTTTAATTTGAGGGTATTTACATCCAAATCAGGTGAACGGTGTAGGAATTACAACAGTTTGTATATGTGCCTCCCACTTTTTAAGGGACCAAAAGTAATGGGACAGATTAACAGTCATAAATAAAACTTTCACTTTTTAATACTTGGTAGCAAATCCTTTGCAGTCAATTACAGCCTGAAGTCTGGAACGCATAGACATCACCAGACGCTGGGTTTCATCCCTGGTGATGCTCTGCCAGACCTCTATTGCAACTGTCTTCCGTTCCTGTTTGTTCTTGGGGCATTTTCCCTTCGTTTTTTTCTTCAGCAAGTGAAATGCATGCTCAATCGGATTCAGGTCAGGTGATTGACTTGGCCATTACACAATATTCCACTTATTTCCCTTAAAAAACTCTTTGGTTGCTTTTGCTATGCTTCGGGTCATTGTCCATCTGCACTGTGAAGCACTGTCCAATGAGTTCTGAAGCATTTGGCTGAATATGAGCAGATAATATTGCCCGAAACACTTCAGAATTCATCCTGCTGCTATTGTCAGCAGTCACATCATCAATAAATACAAGAGAACCAGTTCCATTGGTAGCCATACATGCCCACGCCATGACACTACCACCACCATGCTTCACTGATGAGGTGTTATGCTTTGGATCATGAGCAGTTCCTTTCCTTCTCCATACTCTTCTCTTCCCATCACTCTGGTACAAGTTGATCTTAGTCTCATCTGTCCATAGGATGTTGTTCCAGAACTGTGAATGCTTTTTTAGGTGTTGTTTGGAAAACTCTAATCTGGCTCACCAATGGTTTACATCTTGTGGTGAACCCTCTGTATTTACTCTGGTGAAGTCTTCTCTTGATTGTTGACTTTGACACACATACACCTACCTCCTGGAGAGTGTTCTTGATCTGGCCAAATGTTGTGAAGGGTGTTTTCTTCACCAGGGAAATAATTCTTCAGTCATCCAGCACAGTTGTTTTCCGTGGTCTTCCGGGTCTTTTGGTGTTGCTGAGCTCACCGGTGCGTTCTTTATTTTTAAGGATGTTCCAAACAGTGGAATTGGCCACACCTAATGTTTTTGCTATCTCTCTGATGGGTTTGTTTTGTTTTTCAGCCTGATTATGGCTTGCTTCACTGATAGTGGCAACTCTTTGGATCTCATATTGAGAGTTAACAGCAACAAATGCAAATAGCACACTTGAAATTAACTCTGGAGCTTGTATCTGCTCTTTGTAAATGGGATAATAAGGGCATAACACACACCTGGCCATGGAACAGCTGAGCAGCCAATTGTCCCATTATTTTTGGTCCCTTAAAAAGTGGGAGGCACATATACAAACTGTTGTAATTCCTACACCGTTCACCTGATTTGGATGTAAATACCCTCAAATTAAAGCTGAAAGTCTGCAGTTAAAGCACATCTTGTTCGTTTCATTTCAAATCCATTGTGGTGGTGTATAGAGCCAAAAAGATTAGTTTTGTGTCGATGTCCCAATATTTATGGACCTGACTGTATAAGCTATTTCTGTTCCCAGTAATAATAAAAAGCACATAAAGGTAGTGTGAAAATTGGAACTATTCAACACACCTACATGCTAACTCAAAATATCTACATACACATAAGTAATTATCATATTGATAACCTTCCATAATGAAAAGTGTGATGTCCTGAAAACTTAGATGAGTGGAAACATCACTCTTACTGAAAGTCTGATTAATTTATGCTGGGTGCATGTTGGCTGAATTTTCAAACCCATCTAATATTATTATTATTATTATCTTTTATTTGTATCACGCAACATATTTTGTAGCGCTGTACAGGGGATAAGAACAGGGGAAATACAAGTTTAACAAATTCAAAAGTTGAAGGGCCCTGTCTTGAGCTTAGAATCTTAGCCGAAAGTGATTTATCCCAAAGCACCCTACAAGACTGGAAACTCACTACTTACAATCTAAAGGATGAATGTCAGATAGCACTTCAGACCTAGTTATGACTATCAAACCTGCTATCCAGTTAAAGGAAAGCTCTCGCTAACAATAAATGTGCTTTCATTATGAAATGTGTTCACACTTCTTATACTTAATTAATGGACATAGATAAAGAACATTAGAGAGAGACAGGTAGGTATTTTATAGATAATTTATGTTGACATCTTTCAAGCTTTATTATTTGACACTTTAAACTTTAAAATTTTTTATATATTGCTTCATTGACTACATTCTGTATTGGGTGCATAAAATAGAAAGATGTTAAAACATAACTGTTGCAACAATACAAAACTTAGTTATGTAAATCATCAATGATGATGTCACATACCTGATCTAAGTTGGTATTACACATATAATAAAGCAGAGCCAAACTGCTTTACTTTGCCACTGAAATGCATGAATTACGTGAAAAGTTCTATCTGAAAAGTTCAAAGTGTTAAAACTAAAACTATGTATTTAGTGCTTGTTATTAAAATAGGGTGTGACCAAGTAGCTTGTTTTTCTAGTTTAGATGCACTAGAAGAAACATTAAATTAATTTAAATGCATACATAACTGCTGTTGCCAAAACCAGCAAAAGGTCTATCAACAAACTTACATTTTCAGTTGGCTCAGGATCAGAAAGATGTTGGTTCTAAGGACAAAGAAGCTAAGAATGTCTTCTTATGCCAGAAGCATCAAGGACAATATTTTTGGTCTTCAACGTGGTGGATATTGCATTAAGGTTTGGAATCAATAGACAATACGAAAGAAAATCTAGGGTTTTCATTTACATGTCCCATAATTGCCAAAAAGGAAATTGGAGCACCAGCCAAAATAATGACTTTCAAGAGACATAATTTGATATAATACTTTAGCTCAGTGATCTTCAACTTCTTTAGTGTGTGGGACAAATTATTATTGGGCAGTGAACTTGGGGGAAGGATTTATAGTGAGCTGGTGAACCTGATTTAAAATGTATATGTACATATATAAATTAATCTATTTATATGTGTTGGATGAATAATGAGCATTGCATATGTAATTATATAAATTAATATATTTATATGTTTTGTATGAATGAGTGTTGTATAGTGACATTTTTTTTTTATAGTGATATGGCTTTCAAGAGCTTTGATTTCTCTTTATCAAGTCTGAAGCAGTACTGATCTATATTTTGTATGAAATAACTAACATTTGGGAAACTATAAGTGGTTTACCAAGATCCCCATTCAATTGAGGTTTTGGGCGCTCCGGTAGCCTGTAAGTGGGGTCGCAAGTTAATTTGCTATTCAATTAGCGTCTTTTTGCGGGTTCCAAACAGGATATGAGTTACGGCCTTGAAAATATTGCAATGGTTAAACCTGGAACTTGCAGGCTCCAGAAGCCTTTGATCTGTCACTTTCGCAAGGCTAAAATTGCAAATCGCTATTCAATTGCTCAATCTCCCCAAGCCCGCAAATGTTTTCACACCCATAAATGTCAAATTAAGGAGAAAATCCTATGAGTGCTACAGAGGACCCGCAAGGGGGTTAAACACCTATTCGTAGCACTGTAAATGAAAATAAAAAATCAATACTGCACTGTAAATATGGGGGAAAGCGATGATAGACATTAGAATTAATTGCACATCAAGCTTGCAAATCGGCAGGAAATCACATTTATTTTTATGTTTCATTTTGGGGTTAAATCAATGAGGTAATACATATCAGGCCACCCACATGGACTAGAACAGTATTGGCATTCATTTTCATAATTCTGTATTTCACGGTTCTGCAAGTCTGATCGCATATCGGACCCCTGAACCTAATTGATTGACATATAAACGCCATGTTTTACTGCTGTAATAATGACAGTTTTTTATTGGCTGGTTCAAAATGGGAGGTTACGCGCTTGCTTAATTGATCATGTTCCCATCCTGAACTGCTACGAACCAGTGCATGGTTTATGGTTTCTGCGTCGGGTCAGTAACATGCGGGCTTGAGCTATTGAATAGCATCGCAATCGACTAACGGGAACCCGCAACTCACCCTGCGATCAAGTTGCGGGCTTGGAATTGAATGTGGCTACAAGTCTTTAAACTCTCCCAAGTGTTTTATTTTAATAATATTAGGTTTGTGAGGAGATTCTCTCTGTCAGACAGTGGGCCCCAGAAATCACCTTAGGGGGGTCCCATCACTGTTTTAGACAATATTTCAAATGTTTCAGGCCCTAAGGTTGATTTCAAGAGGAGTACTATTCCACTTAAAGTAACACAAAATGTCTGAAGATATGATAGCTTTTAATAAGAATTTAGTTTTGCCAGGGAACTCATGAAGACTAGCTATTCCACCTGCTTATGTAACAAGATCTTTGATGTTTTTTGGCAAGCTAGAACAACGTTTTAAAGTGAGGGTTAAAAAAAACAGCACAATTAAAACCATTTTCTGTACATCCAAATGTCAACCGTTTTCCTACACTAGTGATTTCTTAACGGATTTAAGCCACAACACTCATTTGGGATTCAAAAAAACATTAACATAACCTCAATAACCAAAAATAGCACCATGTAACCAATCTTCAGGATTCTAAAATGCTTCTCCAAGATAACATAGCTTATCTGAAAGATAATCACATATATAGTTGTGAGCGTACGATTTTTTGCTCACGCTTGCGGGCTCGCGTAGCGAGCCCGCAAGAACTGCTTCCCTCGCGAAGCGAGGGACGCAGTTCCCCGCAAATGCGGGTCCTCGCGAAGCGAGGGCCCGCATTTGCGGTGGTGGAGGCTCAACGTCGGCTGTGTTAACACACACATACACACACACGACTTTTTAACAGAATAAACCCAACCGCCCAGCCAGCAAAAACCCAACAACGTCCCCGCAAATGCGGATCCTCGCGAAGCGAGGGTCCGCATTTGCGGTGGTGGGAGCATCCCAACATCGGCTGTGTTAACACACACATACACACACAACTTCATAACAAAAAAAAACTCAAAGTCGCCTCACACCCGCTTACACCCAGACACACAGACGCAAGACTTAACAAAAAAACAGTAAAAAAGGCCCTTCACACGCTCTTAACACACATACGCACGACTTAGAAACAAATACACTGCGTCGTACACGTAAAAGCTAACTGCGTATATCGCAAAAAAATACGGCAACATCGCAACAAAATACGTCCGCATCGGAAAAAAATACGGCCGCGAAAGACCCATTCCAACCGCCGCGCATCAAAACATCACAAACACAAGAAATAAACACAACAAACACATAAAAAGCTTACTTACAGCACGGGGGGGGCATCCGGCACCTCCAAAAGTTCATTTACACGTCCATTTAAGTCCAAAACAAAGAGTTTAAATGACCGAAAATGGCTAAGCGAGAGAAAAAATGGCCGCCGAACAAAACGAAAACGAGGCTCCAGACGTGACTACACTACACTTTCTCGCAATAATGAAACACATACTATGCGGAACGGATCACACTCATATTAAACACCATTTTAACCACTACTACGCACAAAATGGCGGATGGAACGCAAATTGTAAGCTGGAACGCAAATAGCGCATGCGTATTGCGTTCTAACGGTCTAACTTTCCAGAATGTTCTACAAGTTTATAAATACTGCCTATTTGACAGAGAAAAATACATTTCTCCTCAGGTGATGAACAGAGTGACTTCTGAGATAACTGCTGCTAAAACTTGAGAAGATAATTCTTTCCTAATTTAATACTTTACATTGTGCAAATTACAACTGAGAGGTAAGCTATAATATAATACTTATTTTATTATCAAGACAGGACATAAAAAAAAAAAATTAAAGAAGACAAAGAGGTTTATGTATACTGACATGTGACACGCACATATATGCGTATAATGTATACTGACATGTGACACGCACATATATGCGTATAATGTATACTGACAAGTGACACGCACATTTATGCGTATAATGTATAGCGACATGTGACACGCACATTTATGCGTATAATGTATAGTGACAAGTGACACGCACATTTATGTGTATAATGTATAGTGACATGTCACACGCACATTTATGCGTATAATGTATAGTGACAAGTGACATGCACATTTATGTGTATTGCCCCTGCAACAAACTAATTAAACAACTACATTTAAATTACATTAGAAAAAAATAAGTTGGGACTATTAAAATACTATTAAAATATGAGTCATGTATACTGATATGTGACACGCACATATATGTGTATCATCTATAGTCACATGTCACACACACATTTATGTATGTTGGCCAAAAATAAAAATAAGGTTAATTTAACAATTAAAATATGATTCATGTATAGTGATATGTCACACGCACACAAAAAAATTACTTTCAACTATGGAAATGTGCTTCATGTATGTGACATATGTGTGTAGCCCCCACCAAAAAATAATGTTAATTCAAATTAATTTCAGAAGTATATTTCAATGAAATTAATTTACTGCAATTCAATAGATCACCTAAAACTCAATCTTTCTACTTTTTTTAATATTCAAACAGACTCTGCATCAACAGCGTCTCGCAACAATTTGCACCGTGCACTGTGAAGCACAATCCCTTTTAAAGAACACCAACAAAGAAGAAGAGGTAAGATACAAAAATACTTTAAATGCTGAAAAGGCCATGCTTTGTTAAATACAAATAAAAAATTCTATAATTCACTATTTCACTTTATTTTTCAAACAGACACTACAAGAAGACCGGCGGATTAGGATTGGCAGGAGGGGACCCTCTGTCATTCCACACTTCAATCAAGGTACAGTATTAAGTATAAAAAAGAACCGAACCATGAGCCTTATTCAATTGTGAGTTGGCCAATTAAATAGGGCTTTATATAAGCACATAATAGATTTTTTAGACAGACATTTTTAGTTACTGAACTTCTAACCACAATCAAGGTCTTCACTAACTAAAAACTTCTGTCAAAAAATATTTTATGTGCTTATATAGAGCCCTATTCAATTGGTCAAAACGCAATTGATTCAGGACCTAAATATGTTTAATAGCCGAGGGCCTCATTCAAATGTGATTTGCCCATTTCAATAGGGCTCTATATAAGCACATTTGGCTCAATATGAGCACAGACCATCTTTTTTTACAGAAGTTTTTAACTAAAAACTTCTGTTCAAAAATATGCTCTGTGCTTATATAGAGCCCTATTGAAAAACCAAATTCAATGAGGCCCTCACAATATAACAAATCCAGCAAACAAAGGCCCTCATTCATATTATATTTTGGACAATTCAATATGGCTCGAAATAAGCACATTTAGAACCCTATTGAATTGGCCAAACTGCAATTGAATGAGGGCCAAAGTATGCAACATATGGTACACACAAACTGGTACACACAAAACAGGATTGTAACAAACACATAGCAAACAAAATTTATATTCTTTTTGTTTAACAACCTATAACCATTAGAAAAAACACTACATAAGTATAACAAAAGTGGTGCCCATCAAACAGGATTGTACTAAAACTCACACAAACACATAGCAAACTACATTTAAATTCTTATTTTAATGTTTAACAACCTATAAGCCTTAGAAAGAAGCCTAAATAAGCATACCAACATTGGTGCCCACCAAACAGGATTGTATGAAAACTCACACAAACACATAGCAAACTACATTTAGATTCTTATTTTATGTTTAACAACCTATTAGCATTACAAAACTACATTAATAAGCATACCAACAGTAGTGCGCATCAAACAGGATTGTATGAAAACTCACACAAACACATAGCAAACTACATTTAGATTCTTATTTAATGTTTAACAACCTATAAGCCTTAGAAAGAAGCCTAAATAAGCATACCAACAGTGGTGCGCACCAAACAGGATTGTATGAAAACTCACACAAACACATAGCAAACTACATTTAGATTCTTATTTTATGTTTAACAACCTATTAGCATTACAAAACAACATTAATAAGCATACCATCAGCGGTGCGCATCAAACAGGATTGTATGAAAACTCACACAAACACATAGCAAACTACATTTACATTCTTATTTTATGTTTAACAACCTATAAGCATTACAAAACAACATTAATAAGCATACCAACAGTGGTGCGCACCAAACAGGATTGTATGAAAACTCACACAAACACATAGCAAACTACATTTACATTCTTATTTAATGTTTAACAACCTATAAGCCTTAGAAAGAAGCCTAAATAAGCATACCAACAGTGGTGCGCACCAAACAGGATTGTATGAAAACTCACACAAACACATACCAAAGTACATTTAGATACTTATTTTATGTTTAACAATCTATAAGCCTTAGAAAAAGGCCTAAATAAGCATACCAAAAGTGGTGGGCACCAAACGGGATTGTAGAAAAACAAAGAAATAATGTCATTTTTTAGTTCATACAAATACATTCAAATAAAATTACATTTTCATTTTTATTTTATATCAGATACTGCGTCAAGAACATCGGACCAGGAGTTTCAACTGAGGACCACACCAGCGGACGAGGACTTTCAACAGAGGACCAGACCATTGGACGAGGACTTTCAACAGAGGACTACACCATCGGACGAGGACTTTCAACAGAGGACTACACCATCGGACGAGGACTTTCAACAGAGGACCAGACGATTGGACGAGGACTTTCAACACAGGACCAGACCATCAGACGAAGGCTTTCAACACAGGACCAACAAAGATTCTGCTTCAAATCAAACTTCAACCAAGGTACAGTATAACAAGTAAAAAAAGAGAAAAATTAATTAATATTCTTCTTTAATGTTTAACCACCTATAAGCCTTAGAAAATAGCCTACAGAAGCATACCAAAATTGCGGCGCACCAAAAAGGATTGTAGAAAAACACAGAAATAATGCAATTTTTTCAATAATACAAAGACATTCAAATAACATAACATTTTCATTTTTATTTTATAACAGATACTGCGTCAAGAACATCGGAACAGGAGTTGGAACTGAGGACCACACCAGAGGACGAGGACTTTCAACAGAGGACTACACCATCGGACGAGGACTTTCAACACAGGACCAGACCATCGGACAAAGGCTTTCAACACAGGACCAACAAAGAATTTTGCTTGAAATCAAACTTCAACCAAGGTACAGTATAAAAAGTAATATCTATCATCTATCTCTTATTTGTCTTTTAGGGCCAATAATCTTTAACACTAAATACAAACTTTAATGTAAACTTAAAAAATAAATTGGCATAGTCCAAAAAAGTCTAAAAACACAGAATCTATACAATTTGTCATTGTAACTTTCCAGTCCTAAACCCTAATTTCATTGCCATTTGACAAATTGAATAGTGCTGTAAATAAGGACATAACATCTTTTTGAAAATACCTTTTTAGTTACTGAAACACTTGCTTTTGGATACATGTTTAATAAATACAAATTTCTTTAAATAATTATCTGATGGCCTTATTTAGACTTTTAGTATAAAATGTTAACACACTATTGATAACTATTTGTCATGAAAAACAACTTAACATCTCAAAATAAACTAATGGTACATTATTTTATTTTTACAGATTAACATGGCTGATAACGAGAGTAAACAAGAAAAGAAAAGACGCCAAGCTAGAGAACGACGACAGAGAGCAGACAGCCAGCAGACACCGGAGAAGAAGGAAATTCGACGAGAAAAAGAACGCAAAAGAATTGCAAGCAAAAGACTGTCACTTGCAGAAATTAAAGATATGTCAAAAAAAACAACAAAGAAAATAAAGCATTTACAACCTGTTGCTCAAACATCAGATGACATTTTACCAGAAAAAATACAAGAGATACCAAAAAAAGCAACAAAGAAAACAAAGCATTTAGAACCGTTTCATGAAACATTACATGACATTTTACCTCAAACAATACAACATATACCAAGAAAAGCAACGAAAAAAACAAAACATTTAGAACCTGTTGTTGAAACATTATATGACATTTCACCTGATGAATATGAAAGTCAAAATCCTATATGCTTTGCAAATTGTCCTCTACTCAAGTCTTTAGCAGTAGAGGTTCATAGTTGTGGGGACATGACTACTCAATGTCAGTTTTGTGAGGCTTATTATTTTAAACAGGAGAGACCCAGAGATGGACAATTTATTAGTTGTTGTCAAAAAGGCAAGTTCAAACTTCCAGAAAGGAAAGAATTTCCAATTTATTTACAAAATATTATGACTGAACCTACTTTTCCAAACTACAAAAATTTTAAGACAAACATAAGATCCTACAATAGTGCCATATCCTTTGCATCCATGGGGGCAACATTAGCTGCTAATGTACCAGGACATGGTCCTTACTGTTTTAAAGTCCAAGGACAAATTTATCATCGCACTTCCCATTTACATCCAGAGGAAGGAAATAAAAGAAAATTCGCTCAACTATATGTCCTAGATACAATGGAAGCTGTTGACCAACGTATGCAGATGGAAGAAAATAAAAAATGCTTACCCACTGTTTTCATAGAGCTAAATAACATTATGGACAACAATCCCTACAGTAAAGCTTATAAAAAATTGGCAGAAGTAGAAAATGAACAACTACTTCATTCACAAACACATCAATTACCAATGCCGAAGGTTAATATGGTGCTTAAAAGAGACAGACATACTAATAAACGTCGTTATAACTTGCCAACAACAAATGAGGTTGCAATGGTGTTTCAGAATGATGAAGGAGAACCACCATTTCAAAGAGACATTCGAATATATCCTAGAAATGAGGACCAACCGTTTATTAATATGAGTATCTTAAGTCCAAATTTAGATCCAATGACATATCCCATCTTTTTCCCACACGGAGAAGCAGGTTGGCAACCAAAATTAACACTTCCCAGTTACCCAAATGCTAAAGCCAGAATCCGAAATAATGTTTCTATGCTTGAATTTAAAGTAGCTCAAATTGCCATTCGCAATGTATTTAATCCAATTTTATGTGGTGGGAAACTAACACAACAATGGATTATTGATTCATATTTGCAAGTTGAGGCAAATAATTTAAACTTTATCAAATATCAACAAGATAAACTCCGTGTAGAACAATATTCTGGACTCATGGACTATGTTGCTGACGTGGCTACAAGCAGAGACATGACAGCTGGCAAAGCCATCATTTTACCATCTTCCTTTCAAGGATCTCCTCGGAATATGAGAGAAAGATACAATGATGCTATGGCTATTGTGACAAAATTTGGCAAACCCGATTTATTTGTGACATTTACATGTAATCCACAATGGCCAGAAATTACACTAAATCTACTTCTTGGACAAACTGCTTCAGATCGACCAGATTTAGTAGCCAGAGTTTTTAAGATTAAATTAAATGAATTAATACGTGACTTCACTATAAATCAGTTATTTGGCAAATGTCTTGCTTATGTATATACCATTGAATTTCAAAAAAGAGGCCTTCCACATGCACATCTTCTAATAATACTTCAAGAAAAAGATAAATTAGATACTTCAGACAAAGTGGATGCAGTCATTGTTGCTGAACTACCAGATCCAGAACTATATGGTAGACTATATGAGATTGTTACTCATCGCATGATTCATGGACCCTGTGGTGACCTTAATCCACAATCACCATGTATGGAAAATAATAAATGTTCCAAAGAATTTCCAAAAGATTATAGAGACAAAACCTATGCCAATTGTGATGGATATCCACTTTATAAAAGAAGAGAAGGAGATAGTGCCATTATTCGTGGAAAAAAAGTGGACAATAGATATGTAGTACCCTACAATCCACATTTACTCATGAAGTACAACGCCCACATCAACGTAGAAGCCTGCACTTCCATCAAATCCATTAAATATGTCTACAAATATATTTACAAAGGTTACGATGCAGCTACTGTAGTCGTCAAAAGTGCAGACAACCCTGAAAGTAGTGAGTTAGTACATGATGAACTTGCATCTCATGTAGATGCTCGCTATGTCAGTGCGCCAGAAGCTATGTGGCGGCTTTTAAAATTTGAAATGCATGATAGATCACATGCAGTATATAGGTTAGCAGTACATTTGCCACAACGACATTTAGTCTATTTCCATGCTGGAAATGAAATGAATGCATTGGCCCAAAGTGAAGATCGTCACACTACACTAACTGCATGGTTTGCATTAAATTCCACTGATGCTGAAGCAACACAATACTTATATATTGAAATTCCATATCACTATGTTTTTTTGAATGGATTATGGAGACCAAGAAAAACCAGAGGCAATAAAATTATTCCAAGAATTTACACAGTCAGTCCAAGAGATGTGGAACGTTTTTGCTTACGGATATTACTTTTAAATGTTCCTGGAGCACAAAGTTTTGAACACTTAAGAACTGTTAATGACATTGTATATGAATCCTTCCATTTAGCTGCAAGACATAGAAACTTACTCGCTGATGATACAGAGTGGGAAAGATGTTTAGAAGAAGCAGCACAATGTCAAATGCCACGACAGATGAGAGAACAATTTGCTTTTATTTGTATCTTCTCAAATGCTCCAAATGCATTAGCTTTGTGGGAGACTTTTAAAAGTAATATGGCTGAAGACTTTATGCGACGATACAATGAACCCATTGCACACTTAAAAGCGTTAATGGAAATCCAAGAAGTCTTTTTAACTCATGGATTAAGTTGTGCAAGTTTTAATTTGCCTGATCCAGGTCTTATAGATGACATTAACTTTGAAGACTATGACATTCAACTACAAGCAGAAAGAACAGAAGAAAGACTTGCAACTTTAAATACACTACAATTGCAAGCATTTCATGCCATTAAAAATGCTATAGATGATGACATGATGACAGAGCGTCATTTCTATCTTGATGGACCTGGCGGATCAGGGAAAACATATTTGTACAATTTATTAATGAGTTCAGTACGAGCACAAGGAAAAATAGCAATGGCGTTTGCCACTACTGGAATTGCTGCACTTTTATTAGAAGGTGGAAGAACTGTTCATAGTGGATTTAAACTGCCAGTGCCTATTTTAGAAAATTCTGTGTCAGATATTCGCATGACATCCTTACAAGCAAAGAAATTGAAGAAATGTAAATTAATTATAATAGATGAGGCCACAATGATGTCATGCTATGCCCTCCAATGTATTGACCGTTTGCTTTGTGAAGTCATGGATAATATTTTTCCATTTGGTGGAAAGGTAATGTTGTTGGGTGGCGATTTTAGACAAACATTACCTGTCGTTGTACATGGAAATCGAACTGACATTATCGAAACATGTATAAAGTCAAGTACAGTATGGAAACATTTTACCCATCTTCAACTGCAACAAAATATGAGATCAGAAGGCCAAACTGATTTCAATGATTGGCTTATTAAAATTGGAGAAGGCAGAACAGAAAAAATACTACATTTACCTGACGACACTGTAGAGATCCCAACTCATATGATTTGTCAACAAGATATTATATCGGCTATATTTGAAGGGAGCATAAATAACGAAGAATATTCCGAGCTTGCCAACCAAGTCATACTGACGTGTAAAAATAAAGATGCATTAATCCTCAATAATAAAATCTTTAAAAAAATTTATGCACCACAAAGAAATTATCACAGTGCTGATTCTGTACTTGCTGATGACAATGAAAGTCAGGCTAACTTTTCGACTGAATTCATAAACTCTTTAACTCCTTCTGGAATGCCACCACATATTTTGCAGCTAAAGAAAGGTGCAATTATCATGTTACTGCGAAATATGAACCCCAAAAAAGGCCTATGCAATGGCACAAGATTAATTGTTCAACAATTAAAGGACCATTTTATAGATGCTGAAATTTTAACTGGGACCCATAAAGGAGAGAGAGTTTTCATACCAAGAATAGATTTAGCACCAAGTGAAAGTAGTCTCCCTTTTATACTTCAAAGAAGACAATTTCCCATTATTATGGCATTTGCCATGACCATTAATAAATCACAAGGTCAAACTTTCAAATCTGTGGGTATTTTCTTGGAAGAACCAGTTTTTGCACATGGTCAATTGTACGTTGCGTTGTCAAGGTGCAAAAATCCACAGGCTATTAAAGTTTACATTGAAAACAATGAAAGTCAAGGTGATTTATTAGAAGATGGATGTATTTTTACTAAAAACATTGTCTACTATGAAGTACTATAACTTTGAAGAATACTAATTAAAGATGCCAAGATTTTTTAAAAGCATTGCAAAATACATAACAATTGGTTGTTTAATTCAGTCATAATTAATGGAAGTCATGTTTATGAATGATTCGCCTCACAAAATACTTGCCTTGCATTGTTAGTAAAAATTATGTTAAAATGTTAAGTCACTATGTTAATGTTTCTAATGTTACAAGTTTAAAAAATATATTTTCAAGTTATTTCATTCAACATATTACAAAGTGGATGTTAAGAGGTCAAGCACCTTTTAAGTCACAATGTAAATATTGTCTGTTATCTTAAGATTACTACCTACATTAATGTTTATCGCCAGTTTATGTGCTCAGTAATAAATTACTTTAATTACGTACATTTTAAGAAGAGTTTTACTGTATGCCTTCCTCTACATTCAATGTATTTTCAAGTTAACAATTATTGTGATAGAAATTGAATTTTAATACTGATTAATTTAAATGTCAATTGTTTTTACATTCAAATGTTAATACTTTTAATAAAAAATTAGGTTACAAAATGTATTCACTATGTTCCTGTTTATAATGTTCAAAATTATACCAATGTTTTGTCAACTTCTAAACTTACATAAAAAATAAAGTTCAAGTTTAAAAATATATACTTTGATGGTTATTGCTTACATATATTTTAAACTTCATGTTAAAAATTGCCACGTTTAAAGAAGGCTTTTTACTTTTTGCTTTCCTATTCATTCAATGTATATTAAAGTTAACAATTCTTCAGATACTAATTACATTTTAAAAAACCATTACATCAACATTTTACAAAAATACACGTTCATATTAAAATACTTACAAGTGTCAAAAATATATGTTAATAACTAAACAACTTGACAAACATATACATCACATTGCCGTCATTTTTTGACGGGCAAGTCGCTAGTACTTACTAAGACTGAAATCAAGCAGCTGGCAATCTGCCCATTGAACTAAGCAGTTAAAGATAAATAGGGATAAGGATCAAAATTGATATAAGAATTTTTTTTTATGTTAGGCCTAATCATTCAAATTTAGAAAAGATTAATTAGATATGTTCATTTTAAAATAATTGCAGACTTCACAGCTATGCAGAGTAGGTTAATGAGGCACATAATAGAATTTCAAAGACGTTAGCTCAGTAGAGAAGGGCCCTAGAAATATCACAGGCATTAGAAAGGATGGGATAATAATTAATTAACCAGAAGTGATGGCAAAGGGTTTTTATTAAATATTATTCTGAGCATTGACCACCATTAAGACACTAAAATCTTGCAAAAAGAATACTCTCAATATTATAATCAGATTATAATATCTTGACTAAGATTTTACCTAAACCATTACAATTTTCAACTGGCTTAATACATACAGTTCAGACAAGATTTATGAAAGGTATGTTAATACTATAAGAAAAACATTGATTGCAATACAAAGTATCAGCTGAAGATACAGTAGGAAGAGTGAGAGTGGACAGATTTCCCCAGCCCCCTGATAAGTATTGATGCTGAAAAGCATTTGACAGACTTGGCTGAGACCATCTGCTCAAAAAGCTGGATCAATTTGTCTTATATGGAATATGTGTAATAGCAAATTGATCCTAATATTCAAACCTGTTTGCACTGATAATAGCTAGTATGATGAGATCAACTTTTCAGATGCTACCATCAGAAAATAGTTATGCAGACTCCCTTCTTTGGTTTAACTTGAGCCTTAAGCTTGGGCCCCAAGAGTCAGATTCCTGGAAATAGTGACAGGTGCAAAGAATATTGAAATGGCAATGTATGCAGATGATTTACATTTATATAGGATCTGGTTAAATGTTTATTTATGATAATAAACATAATTTCAGTATTTTAAGAGTGAAGTATGGTGGTTTCATCAAAGGACGTTTTATATTGTATTTTATATTGTATTGCAGCATATTGTATCATGTAGACTACATTGGATGACGTACAAGAATATGATCCTCTGATGTTATAGGTCTTCTTGTTGTGCGTGGCAGTGTCCTCTTTGCAGATGTGTTGACACAATTTACACTGATTTTTATTGCAAGGTTTTGTGCCATTTTCTATGTTAAGCTCTTCATTGGCCAATCTACTATTCACCAATGTTTGTCTGAGATTTGGTGGCTGCCTAAATGCAAGAATGGGGGGTTTGGGGAATATATGTTTTAATTCTGTGTCCTCTGTTAGCAGTGGTTGTAGATCCTTAAATATTTTGCGGATTCCTTCTAGATCCGGATGGTATGTGGTTACCAGAGGTGTACGTGAGGTTATTTCTTTAGTTTTGTATTGCAGCAGGTGTTCCCCGGGTGTTTTAATGGCAGAGGTTACTTTCTGTGATATGACATTAGGTTTGTAGCCCTTTCTCCTGAAGGAGTCAGACAGGGTATTTAAATGTTTATCACGGTCCTCATTGTTAGAACATATGCGATGGCTTGACTATAGATAATCACTTTTTTAATATGTAAGGGATGAAAGCTAGAGCTGTGGAGATAACTGCATCTGTCTGTAGGTTTCCTGTATACCCATGAGTTAAGTTTACCATTGGTGATGGATATGGTGGTGTCCAGAAAGTTCACCTGTTCTGCAGAGTAATCTATTTTAAATTTAATAGATGGGTGGAAGGTATTAAAGGCAGTGTGGAAGTCTCTCAGCTTTTTTTCTCCCTCTGTCCATATGATGAACAGGTCATCTATATAATGGTAGTATCTGTAAGGTTTGTGGATATATGTGGACAGGAATCTCTGTTCAAGGTCAGCCATAAATTAATTGGCATATTGTGGTGCCATTTTAGTCCCCATTGAGGTCCCCATTATTTGCAGGTAATTACTTCACCTTCAATGAACAGGTTTGTAGCTGTGTTCAGAATTAAGCAATCACATTCCAAATCATGTTAAATAGGAGTCAGCATCCACCTGCCATCATTTAAAGTGCCTCTGATTAACCTCAGATAAAGTTCAGCTACTCTAGTTGGTCTTTACTGAAATTTTCTTAGTCGCATCCCACAGCAAAAGCTATGGTCCACAGAGAGCTTCCAAAGCATCAGACGGATCTAATTGTTAAAAGGTATCAGTCAGGAGAAGGGTACAAAAGAATTTCCAAGGCATTAGATATACCATGGAACACAGTGAAGACAGTCATCATCAAGTGGTGAAAATATGGCACAGCAGTGACATTACCAAGAACTGAAGCTTCCTCCAAAATTGATGAAAAGACAAGAAGAAGACTGGTCTTGGAGACTACCAAGAGTTCTACAGCAACATTAAAGAAGCTGAAGGAATATCTGGCAAGTACTGGCTGTGTGGTACATGTGACAACAATCTCCCGTATTCTTCATATGTCTGGGCTATGGGGTAGAGTGGCAAAAGCCTTTTCTTACGAAGAAAAACATCCAAGCCAGGCTACATTTTGCAAAAACACATCTGAAGTCTCTGAAGCATGTGGGAAAAGGTGTTATGGTCTGATGAAACCAAGGTTGAACTTTTTGGCCATAATTCCAAAATATATGTTTGGCACAAAAACAACACTGCACATCACCAAAAGAACACCATACCCACAGTGAAGCATGGTGGTGGCAGCATCATGCTTTGGGGCTGTTTTTCTTTAGCTGGAACTGGGGCCTTAGTTAAGATAGAGGGAATTATGAACAGTTCCAAATTCCAGTCAATATTGGCACAAAACCTTCAGGCTTCTGCTAGAAAGCTGAACAAGAAGAGGAACTTCATCTTTCAGCATGACAACGACCCAAAGCATACATCCAAATCAACAAAGGAATGGCTTCACCAGAAGAAGATTAAAGTTTTGGAATGGTCCAGCCAGAGCCCAGACCTGAATCGGATTGAAAATCTGAGGGGTGATCTAAAGAGGGCTGTGCACAGGAGATGCCCTCACAATCTGAAAGATTTGGAGTGTTTTTGCAAAGAAGAGTGGGCAAATCTTGCCAAGTCAAAATGTGCCTTGCTGACAGACTCATACCCCAAAAGACTGAGTGCTGTAATAAAATCAAAAGGTGCTTCAACAAAGTATTACCGTATATACTCGAGTATAAGCCGACCCGAGTATAAGCAGACTCACCTATTTTACCACAAAATACTGGGTAAAATGAGTGACTCGAGTATAAGCCAAGGGTGGGAAATGTGCTGCCCCCTGTGTCCCTCTTGTGCCCTCTGTGTCCCCCTCTTGCGTCCCCCTCTCTCTCCCGTGTCTCTTCCCCCCCTCTCCCTTCCCTGTGTCTCTTCCCCCTCTCCCTTCCCTGTGTCTCTTCCCCCCTCCTCATTCTCAACCTCCCTCCTCAACCCCACTCCTTATACTCAACCTCCCTCCTCATCATCCCTCCTCAACCCCCTCATCTTCAACCCGCTCCTCCTCAACCTCCCTCCTCAACCCCCCATCCTCATCCTCAACCCCCCCATCCTCAACCCCCTCCTCAACCTCAACCCCCCTCCTCAACCTTCCTCCTCAACCTCAACCCCCCTCCTCATCCTCAACCCCCTCCTCAACCTCCCTCCTCAACCTCAACCTCCCTCCTCAACCTCAACCTCCCTCCTCATCCTCAACCCCCTCCTCAACCTCCCTCCTCAACCTCCCTGCTCATCCTCAACCTACCTCCTCATCCTCAGCCCCCTCCTCATCCTCAAACCCCTCCTCAACCTCAACCCCCCCATCCTCAACCCCCCTCCTCCCTACTCATCCTCAACCTCCCTCTTCAACCTCCCTCCTCATCCTCAACCTCCCTCCTCAACCCCCCTCCTCAACCTCAACCCCCCCATCCTCAACCCCCTCCTCAACCGCCCTCCTCAACCCCCCTCCTCAACCTCCCTCCTCATCATCATTCTAACCCGGTATATGCTAATGACGTGGCGCGCATGTGACGTCATGGCATTAGCATATACCGGGTGCCGGCACCCGGTATATGCTAAAGACGTGGCGTGCATGTGACATCACGGCATTAGCATATACCGGGTGTCGGCACCCGGTATATGCTAATGCCGTGACGTCACATGCGCGTCACGTCAAGACGCTGGAAGGACTGGAGGCCGGAGCAGGAGCTTCAGATGCAGGTAAGTGAGGGGTAGAATGAGGGGAGGGGGGAGAAAGGTGTTATGGTCTGATGAAACCAAGGTTGAACTTTTTGGCCATAATTCCAAAAGAAACACTGCACATCACCATAAGAACACCATACCCACAGCGATGCATGGTGGGGGCAGCATCATGCTTTGGGGCTGTTTTTCTTCAGGTGGAACTGGGGCCTTAGTTAAGATAGAGGGAATTATGAACAGTTCCAAATACCAGTCAATATTGGCACAAAACCTTCAGGCTTCTGCTAGAAAGCTGAACATGAAGAGGAACTTCATCTTTCAGCATGACAATGACCCAAAGCATACATCCAAATCAACAAAGGACTGGCTTCACCAGAAGAAGATTAAAGTTTTGGAATGGTCCAGCCAGAGCCCAGACCTGAAACCTATTTTACCACAAAATACTGGGTAAAATTAGTTACTCGAGTATAAGCCGAGGGTGGGAAATGTGCTGTCCCCTGTGTCCTTCTTGTGCCTTCTGTGCCCCCCTCTTGTGTCCCCCTCTCTCTCCCGTGTCTCTTCTCCCCTCTCCCTTCCCTGTGTCTCTTCCCCCCTCCTCATTCTCAACCGCCCTCCTCAACCCCACTCCTCATCCTCAACCTCCCTCCTCATCATCCCTCCTCAATACCCTCATCCTCAACCCCCTCCGGCACCCGGTATATGCTAATGCCGTGACGTTACATGCACGCCACGTCAAGTAGCCTGGAAAGAGCGGAGGCCGGAGCAGGAGCTTCAGATGCAGGTAAGTGAGGGGTAGAATGAGGGGGGGGGGGTAGAATTGGGGGGCTGTTTAGAATGAGGGGGGTTTACATTGGGGGAGGGAGGTTCAGGATGAGGAGGGGGAGGGTAAGAGACACAGGGGGGTTAGAGAGACACAGGGGAGTAGAGAGACACGGGGGGCTAGAGAGACACGGTGGGGTTAGAGAGACACGGGGGGTTAGAGAGACACGGGGGGAGAGTGACTCGAGTATAAGTCTAGGGGGCCCTTTTTAGCCTTAAAAAAGGGCTGAAAAAGTCAATTTGTACTCGAGTATATACGGTAGTTTAAGGGTGTGCATACTTATGCAACCATATTATTTTATTTTTATATTTTTTCTTCCCTCTACCTAAAAGATTTCAGTTTGCTTTTCAATTGAGTTGTACAATTGATAGGTCACATTAAAAGTGGAAAAAGTTCTGAAATTATTTATCTTTGAATTTTTTTACAGCACAGAAACCTGACATTTTAACAGGGCTGTGTAGACTTTTTATATCCACTATATATATATATATATATATATATATATATATATATATATATATATATATAGTGTATATATATATATATATATATATATACTTTATGTATGTATATATAATATATATATATATATGTATATATATATATATATATATATATATATATATATATATATATATATATATATATACTGTATGTATGTCTATCTATATATCTATATCTATATATATATATATATATATATATATATATATATATATATATATATATAAATAAAACTCACACACTTGCAAATACAAACTCAACTCAATGTATTAGTATGGTGTTCTCAAGAGCTGATGTATCCATTTAAGCGTAGCATGAACTTTCTGCTCTTCTTATATTGGACAGACAAACCATGCTGTCTTACAAGAGCTAATGGCAAGTGCCGCACACCTACAGAAATAATTCAATTCACATCTTCTATAACTGAATTGATTCCCACAGTCCATACCCAGGAGTAACAATGGGATTCCAGGCACTTCTTTTCTATAGTTTCTGCGAACAGTCTACCGGAGAAGAATTGCTGAATTCCCCAGCATGTGCTATATTGCTTGGACAGCAGGATTTTATATTCGGCTGCTGGCATGTTTTCAATAAGTTAACGACTTTACATATCAAGCTCTTCCTATTCAGCTTTTTCCCTCAATGAACTGACCATGGTATATGTGAAGCATCATTCAGTTTATTTATCAGAAGTAAATTGATTGTATACACTGTACTATTCATTCACACAAATGTTTTTTTTTTACAGCAGCCCAGCACAATGAATGTTTAGGGGCTGTTAATTAAGTTGAGATAGTCCATGTCAGTACACTATTACTAATTAAAATCTTATTGATTTGTATGTGAGTTTCCCTGCAAATCTAATCATTTGCACCTTAATTAATTAACCCATAGGATATAGATAATATTTGAAAAGTGAATGAGTTGCTGCCCACAAATACATGCTAAGTATCACTGGAATTTTTTTGTCTAACCTGGTTGGATTAGCCACTTTCCACTTGTCAAGTCTCTGTATGTGCCCATGGTTCCTTTCTACACTTCACCAACTGGAGCAAACAGCAGAATTTCAGTTGCTGTTCTGCAGATCATATAGCCACAAACAGAACTTGGGATCCAAATATCAAGGTAAAGAACACAGTTCTACCACTTATACCACTTCTTTATTTACCAGAAGATCTCTTTATTGAATAGGATACAGCATATTTATAGTAAAAACACAACAATAGCTAAAAACATTAACAAAATAAAATTAAACCGTAGAACAACTAAACAATACAACTTGGCAACATAATTAAGATCACTAGATCAAAATAAAGTAATTATTCAGAGCTGTTGCAAACTATGTGATATCTAGTAACATCTCACCACTGGGGTCTGTAATGTTAACATGTTTAATATGGTATAGTTAAAATGTTTAAAAAAAAGTAAATGTTTCATTGATCCCTCAGTAATCTACTAATAACAAAATAATATTCCTCAACTAAAACTCTATAACATTCGCACTTTTAGGACTCAACATAAGACAAGACACTCAGCACACCCCTTACAATATTTGGTGTTGTATAACCTATACTAATGCTTCATTTATTATTATGTAATGTACCAGTAATATATCATAGCTATAGCCATTCTATAAATCATGAACTTTTGTGTGCTTACTTTAAACTTCCATCCCTAAAGATTTTTCTTCTTGATCACAATGATCTACCAAACTTGCATGACGTGTTGTATGAAGATAATAAAGTTTCCATAAGGCAGATAATTTTGGCTCACATGCTTAAACCTGTTGATACGGCCGGATTACCCGTTAGGCCAACTAGGCAGCTGCCATTGGGCATTTCCCTATGAGGGGCACCACTTCTTAAAAAAAATGGTTCCTGGCTTAAAAAAATTAAATGTTGCAGTTCATAGACTGGCTACTAGAGGGTAACCACCTAGAACAAGACAGTTACACATACAGAAAAGGCAAAAATGGTTTTGTGCATACTTTGCATACTCACTCGCAGGGGCCCCTCCACTTCACTGCCTAGGGGCTCCAAAAAGGTAGATATGGCCCTGCTGCTGCATACAACTTTAGTGTGATTCATGATTCTTTTATTGAGGTATATAGAAGGATATCTTAGACATAGGATTCTTTGTATATGCAGAGTACATTATAAATATAAAGTATAAATTATACATAATAAGTTACTGAAAGCCTTAAACAACAAACCATTTTATAAGCACATATTTATAAATGTATCTAATTATTTCTATCCACTGCACCATTATATTATATATATATTTCCAAGAACTGCTTATAAACAAATTCCAAAAAAAAATGTATAACAAAACCCTTTATCAGAGTGGTGGAATGTTTATAATTAAATTGACTGTGGTTTTCCCTTTTGCATTTTTCAAAATTCTCAGTAACCTTTAATTTGGCAGCTATCCTGTTCAACGCTGGAGCCAAATATGTACTAAATGACAGGCTCTCAATGCAGCTATTATTGTCTTCCTGCCCTCAGGCACTACTCTATTAGAATATCTTGTACAGGTTCCTCTATAAGACTGACAAAGCCTCCAATGGATAGGGAAAGTATTATTTTATCACTACCACTATATGATAAAATCAAATGCTTTTCCATTTTGACACTTTGATGTTACAAACTCCTTTTAACACACAGAATCCTTTTGAAGCTACAGACTCTCTTGTACTATAGGGTTGTATAGTGTCATGCTCTATAGTGGTACAGCAGGCCAGTCTTACTGATGAAAGGATTCTAGTATTTATAATCCGATTACTAGGAAACAATTGCATTAAAACTTGTATACAGAAACATGTAGAAGTAATGAACTCTTTGCAAAATAGGAAACTTAAAATAGAAAATGAATTCAGTTCATGCCCCGAATTTTTAGTTTGACAAATGTGTTTCAATAGATCAACTAATGTCAGTAGTTTATAAAGTCTAAAATGAGTTTAGTGACGCAACTGCCTATTAATAAGAAAATCACACACATCTACATCTTCTAACAGTAGGTGTATGGCCAAACTTTCTTTAGGTAATTTGTGTCTTCCAAGCAGCAAAACAGCCATCAAATGCTGTTCATAGTATTCACTAAACTGTTTTCCAAATAATCGGTAATCCCATCTTAAACTGTGGAGTTTTATGCAAACCAAGGTTGATCAAGATACCCTAATATTTTGAATGCAAGCTTTGCTTTTTTTCATGTAATTAGACATGAGTTGTAGATATCGTTCTGTCTATACTTGCTGTGCAGTTTAGGTTTCCCACCAATAAGCTATTTTGAAGAGCTACACTAGAATATAAAATACAAATTCAATTTTCAAAATATTAACTAATACATGCAATTACTCTTCATAGAGCTATTTCAATGCTTAAACTGCTTTATTTTTTATTAATTGAAATTAATCCTACAAATGACACAGCCACTGAGGATTGCTATATTCCAATGTAAACTGGTAAACTACTCTGTATTTAAGGTCACCTCCCTCTTGCAGACACAGACATGCATGCATACATTTGTAACATCCGTGTTAATTGCATATAATAGTTAATGTTTCATGGTTTATGAATGCATCTGATAGAGTAAAATCAGTAGTGTATGCAAACATTTTTTGCATGAAAAAATACCAACGTAAACATTAACAAAATCACCCTGATGCTAAATCTCTTGAGTTTGTAACCTTTGCTTGTGTGAGTTAACACCCCTGAATATCTCTGCTAAAATTAGCATACAATTCATAATTGTTTTGGCCAATCACAGGCAGCTAATATATTTTAATACAATGTAACAATCAGTGATGGCTGGAAGGAATCATAGCATATGTAGCCCCTCTGTAGTAGGAAACAGGAGGAGCCAGACACTGATCTGTAGATCTCTGCATTGTGCTGCTGCTTGCTTGAAGGTTAGTAAAGGATTAAAATCTGTACTTGAATGCAGTGTCTATGTCGGCAGTTCCTGGGTATGGAAAGCAAGTTTTATTTTTAAATAAAATAAATCTGTATGTGCATAGAATGACTCCATGTAATGTGTGTTTCTGATATAAGCAGCATGTGTTAGATTCGAAAAATATAAAAACAGGGAAACTTAGATATATTAAATATCTTGTATTACCAATGGACATCAGACAAGGTTTTGCTGTGTGCTTTTTTTCACCTTGACTATTAAACATTGCAAAAATAGTTTTTTCATGACATAAATATTAAGTAAAACATTAAACTTAAACTTCACTGAAACAGGAAATGCAGAGGACATTTTTTAATCTGTAGGTCTCATTGACCAGTAGATAATAAGCCCCCCAAAACAGTTTTCGCTATCTGAGACCTGTATGGAAAAAAGAAAACACACTTTTTTTTTCAAATATCATCTATCTGATTCAACAAAGAAAAACATTATTTCAATATTGCTTTAAATGTCCTTTTGTGGAAGTGAGGAATAACAAAATAGCACTGACTTTGAAATGTATATAAACAAATTAGATCTATGAGGCTGGGATCTTTATACTAGAAATACTTCCATTTCCACACTTAAACCCTTCCGACATGACCAATGCCTTATTATGTTAGAATATAAGAGCTGCCATTTTTCCTCTCACATTCTCTCTCATTGTTATATTCCTCCATCTTGTTGTGCAACAGAATATGATGTGGCAATGTAATTTGCCATCCACACTGCTGGGCATTCTCCAGAAAATTACAAAGGGAACCTCTCTACAGTCAGCAGTAAGATGTGTCCCATCTAGCAGGAAAATATCATTTTATTAAACAAATAAAGTAAAATAAATTTTAATGTATATTATTGTACAGCACACAAAATTCTCTTCCAAGAATAAAAACTAATTATACTTACATAAAGTTTTGAACCCACTCATCTATATTTATTTGAATTATGCAAGTACAATTTGTGTTAATTCTCTATACAATAGTATGTATCACACTTTATTTGTTTAATGATATGCTGCTTTCCTGCTAGGAGGAGCTTGCCCAGCTGTGTGGATGCCTCTACCCTGCCCAGTGACATCATCGCTTCAACTAAGCAAGATGGAAGATTGTAACAGTGAGGGGAAATATAAAAAGCAAACTAGCTGTTCTTATAGTGGGCAATATGAATGGCAAAATAATGCAAGTGCATTATATACACATGTTCTGTATACATATATACATGTATCCTGCCTTATATTGTTTCTTTACCAGAAAGACAGAATTAAAGGAACACTGGAACCATTTTTTTGTTGCATCAGAAAGAGGGCATTTAATAATGTATCCCATTGTGTTTTCTTTTCTTTTCCAATGATGCTCTTGAAGCAGAATATCAAATTATTCAAATGTTTAACTGATCTGCAACTTGCCCCTGTCAGCCAGTGAGCAGTATTATAGCTGTGAGAGTCAAACTTGTCTGCCAATGAAATGAAATGTATACTCTGTGCATACATTTGTGTTCTGTTCTCCTGACAAGTGTTTTCTGTGATGGCGGATAGTTAAAATTGGTATAAAACAATGTCTGTGACATCTTAATATTGCTTAATTATGCTGACATATGGGAATTGTTATTAGTATAATTTGTTACTATCCACTAACGAATCTCACCTAGCACAAAACAGTCAGAAAGAAAGTAATGTCAGATAAGAGAAGGGTGTTCCACCCACAATATCCACTAAAAAGTTAAGACAAAGAAATAGTCAATTTTTTTGCTAGATCAGCTACAAGACATGAGGGTTACCAACTGGATGCTTGACTTATTAACCAGAAAATCCATCTCACAGCCTAGTAGCTCTAAAAATATGTAGATCTATATTTTATTCCTTTTTGAATAAAAAGCAATTGTATTTGATAGATTGTGTTTCCATCAATTATTTTAAATATACTGCAAACATACAGCCCTATTAAATTCCCCCAACGTGAAAACCCATTGGGCTGCCGAAATCAGAACTCAGTAGCCACAAAGCCTTTGATCTGTCAAGCCTGTAAATGTTATGTTCTAAAATCGCTATTAAAATCGCTATTAAATTGCAATGAGACGCACTGGCTTTCAAACACGTTACCCGGCGCTCCATGCCAGCAACTGAGGCCCTTGGCCGCAGCCCTCGCAAGCGGTAGCAACAACTCGTACGCTCACAACTATATATGTGATATGATATATATTATTATATATCTAATGTTATTATTACTATTATTATTGTTATATGTATTGATCTATTGCATAGTAGCTAGGGCTCATTAGTTTACATATATAGGAATGTTCCAAAGCCTGTTTTTAGAAGCAAAACTGTTTTTAGGAGTTTAGGCTTTGGCTCAATCTGTTAATTATTAATCAGGAATAATATCCTTTCCTTTATTATTTTTAAATAAGAGCCGTTCTCTGGAAGGATGTAATTAGTACATTGAATTTACAACAGAAGAAAGAAAAGACACCCTTTTTTTCATAGATAA
This sequence comes from Discoglossus pictus, assembly GCA_027410445.1. NCBI lineage: Eukaryota > Metazoa > Chordata > Amphibia > Anura > Alytidae > Discoglossus > Discoglossus pictus. The sequence continues at coordinate 255,603,411 of CM050167.1, read as the reverse complement.
CTCCACTATTGATTAAATAGAAAAAAGAAATGGAATCATTTAAACATTTTACTTTTTATTAATATATGCATTTAAAAAAAGGGATTAAGACATAATTAAAAAGAGATAGACACATAGTAAGCTTCTTCCTGAGTTTTTTATAATAAATCTAACTGTGCTCTTAAATAGAAAACGCTAATCTTATTACAGTTTTTATAATCTTGAAAGATGTTCAAGCTATTAGTTGGTTTATTTTGGTATCCAATATCTCTATATATATTTCTTCAGGGGGGAAAGAAAAAACGCAGTCCAGATTTATAATAGTAAAGTGCCTGTGCAATTACAAATAGTGAACAAAATGTGCTGTGCAATAAACACTATAAATAAATTGATGTATAAAAAGATGATGATAAGAAAGGGTATGATCCCTAACTATCTTTTATGATGAAACTGGGGGCCTGCCACTTACACCCTACTAATAAGTGCTGCTAGCTATACTGATATAGTGAATTGAATACTATCTACGTGGTAGTGATGGGGGCCCACCATTTACCCCTTAATCCTATAAATGACAAACTTACTACTCTGTACTTAGCTGAATTTCACCCCCAAATATGCTGAATCTATTATTTATCAAGATAACAAAGACATATAAATGGCTGTTAATCTAAACAGGTGGCTATTACGATTGTTGTAATTCATTGGTAACACAGTTCAAACATAATTTTTGGACATAATATGACATTTTTTAAATAATACCATCTTTTAACAACGTGTATATAATAATCTTATTTTAGTCAATAGTCCACAAAGTTCAGATGGCAATGGATTGAGTAACGCCAGGTCCAGCTGTTCAGCGTGTCTCTGCCATGAAAATGAAAATCAGGAAGTGCAGACTGTGTCTACGGTGGCCGATGCGAGCATTTCGCTAATGCTTCATCACGGACCATAAAAAAAGATTATGGTCCGTGATGAAGCATTACATGGTATAAACCCCGGAAGAAGCTTACTATGTGTCTTTCTCTTTTTAATTATGTTTAAATCCCATTTTTTATATGCATATATTAATAAAAAGTAAAATTTTTAAATGATTCCATTTTTTTTTCTATTTAATCAATATATAGGCATGTGACACAAATGTGATGTATGTGGATGTCCCAAAACCCCAACCACTGAAAACACACTGACACCATGAGAATGGCATAACAAAGTTTTATTTCATACACAGAGCACAATCAGAAATGGACAAGACTGTGCATTAATATCATGGGTGTGGTGTGGGCTTGTGGGAAAAAGGGGATACCTAAAGGAGGTAATGTCATAGTCTAGAATAAGCATGATGCATAGCACCTACCAGGGTCACATGTGATCACTATACCACTGCAACCAAAATCTGATGAAAAAAATAATCATCAGAAATCACTTCATTTAATTGAAAAAAAACATTCATGTGCATAGCACTTACAACTTCTCTAGATCTGAAACAGATTATTCAAACTCTGCACTGTGTAATACAATCCAGTTTCACACAAAGTGTGGTGACAAAACAAAAATCTTAAAAAAAGTGTTCAACTAAAAAAAGGCAGAGGATAATAAAAAAAAAATCAACATGCATGTACAGTACAGTGCTAAATACTGTAACAATATATAAACTCAACTGATTCCAATATGCAAGCATTACTAACTATTATGGGGGAGGCAACCCCAGGTGTCAGCAGCACCTGCAGAGGTTCTGTGGCCCGGCTGGAGGCTGCTGCATTACGGCCAGTGGTGTTGGTGGGCCCGGTGGTGGTGGTGGTGGCCAGTCCAGCACACTGCTTTGGGGAGGAGGATGTGGTGGCTGGCTGGTCCCTCTAGTGGGAAGGCCCTGGGAATAGGCTCAGTCTCTGGAGGAGGGGGATAGTGGGGTTGAATCCTGGTGGTGTGGCCAGTGGTCCTGATGGTGACCCCACTAGCGATATTACATCCTCCTCCTCCTCCGAACCAGGGCCCTCGGCTCCACTTCTCTCCACCTTCCCCTGCGCCGGTTCCTGATGGGCGGGGGCTTGCTCCTCCACTTCCTGCTCCAATGGAGCCAACATCCCTGCCTCTGGCTCGCCACTGGACCAAGAACCTCCTTGATGCTGAAAGAAAGAAAATAAAGGTATATGTTATTAGTATGATAAATAATACATTGTAATAATACATTGTTTTGTGTGCATTCCTGACTATCTAACATCTAGGCTTGCAACTGGGATTAGCTATCATTTGCTAGATACAATCTATTCTTTGGTTCTTGGTCTTGATCGTTCCTGGCTTCTAACGCTATTGTGGTTCCGGCTGCAGTCTGAAACTACGTAGGCTGCAGTGGGTACACCAATACAAGGACTCTCTATTGGTTGATTACTGTTGTTGTGTCCAGGAATGACAGTGATTTGTCAGCTTCATGGATTTAATGATGTATCTATCTATCCCTTGTTAATTCCATGAAGCTGACATGTCAGTGTCCTTGTTGGTCATCAAGTACATGTGTAGAGTATGTGACATGTGGTGGCATGTTGGTGTTTACCTGACATGGAGGCTGGGTGCTGCTGGCTTATAAAGTCCTTGGTGACCCTCTCCCACTCATTATAGCTCACAGTCACATTCTTCTCCTCCCTGGCCATCCTCCTCCTCACCTTGTCACCTTGCCACTGATGTCATCAAAACGGTGCTTGACGAACCTCACATCCTTTGGCGCTGTGCCCACTGCTGCTACCTCCTTCCATGCCTGAGCCCTAGGCCCTGGCCTAACTTCCTTCCCCCTCCCAGGATCACGGGGCGGCCACGGATAGCACCAAGAAGACCACATTCTCCCGGTGCGTATAATTGTGGGCCCTGTGCTTGCCCTTAGCTTCTTGCCCTCCCGACTGTGTGCTGCGATCCTTACATCCCTGACCTGTCTCTGAGGCCTGTTCCTCCCCCAAACTACCACCCCTCCTGGGATCAGGCCCCACCCCCTCTGTCCCTCTTCTACGTGTGCCTGATGATAGGGCCACTCTGCCACCTCCAAACTACTCCTCTACACTCTCCTCCTCCACGTCCACCACCTCTGGTGGACCTCCTCCGCCTCCTGCTTCCCCTCCGCCACCTCCTGTCCCCCGCCACTCCCACCCTCTTCCTCCTCTCCTCTCCACCTCTCCTTCACTCCTCTCCTCCACTACTCCCCAGGGCCACCTCTCCCTCCTCTCTCTACTCCTCACCTCTCCTCTTCTCCCCACCTCTCCACTCCTCTCCCCTCCTCTCTCCACCCTCCATTATAATCCCAAAAATAAAATAAGGATAAATCAATCAAAGTTTGGCTGTATGTGTATGATGGAGAAACAAAAGTGTATATTATGTGTATTTAATAATTGTTGGGGGATGGGGGTGTGGTGTGGGAGATAGGGTGGGGTTGTCACAACCTGTATGTTGAATGGGATATGATAAGAGCCTATTGCGCAAACCTCTCCCCACAGGTGTGACCGGTTCATTTTACCTCTGTACAGCAGGAAGAACTTTCAGCCCTTAGGTTAGACGGTGTCTGTGGTCTTGTGTAGCATAAGGATCTTTATAAGTTCTGAAGAACTTACTCCAGCAAACAGAATTCCCAGCATCAAAAACAAAATTCCCTCTTTAATTATGTGAACCAGTATCTCATCTTTATTACTGAAACCATCAGACATATTTGGCAACAGTGTCCCTGGATGCCATTACTGGTAGTCCAGGCTAGCAGGTACTTGCAATAATTCCCCAGTTGGAGCAGTAGTAACCTGACCTGCTGAATCCACGCTTGTGCCAGGCCCCAGGGAACAAAATGTGGGCCACAATTTCTTTCCCAGAGCAACCTCCCCCCACCCAGCCAGTCCCCACAGCTGTGCTGAGATATCTAAAACAGTCTCTGGGCCTAGGTGACCACAATTAGGCAATCTAGCCCCCCTCCCTAAGTCCACTCTCTCCCCTGACCAGTGTCTGAGTTCAGGTGTGTCCATTGGGCCATTTGGTTTCCTCAATCCAAACAGTTTCCTGGGGGTAACCAGTTTAGGTGACTGCTCACCAGGTGTTATCACCACCCCATTCCCCAAAAGCCAGGGCCAATGCCCCTTCTTTTCCAATCCCTTAGGGAAAACAGTCTTGCCATTATTCCCTTGTACCAATTCCAGGCAAGAAATAAATGCCTGGGGCAACCCCTGTGGATTCCCTGTCAGCACAAGCTCCACAGGCCAGGGCATGTGCTCATCCCTGGCTATCAGGCCAGAAGCATAGTTGCTCCCATCCAGACTGCTTGGCCTGGGTTCTGCCAACAGTCCTCTGTGCCAAGGTAATCAATGCAGTCCAAGGGTGCCATTGCCATCCTCCAGTACAAACAGCTAACTTTCAGCATCTTCAACAGTCCTTGGGCCTGCAGTGCCTTGCAAAAGTATTCACCCCCCATGACTTTTTACCTATTTTGTTACGTTACAGCCTTAAGTTCAATGTTTTGTTAATCTGAAATGTATGTGATGGATCAGAACACAATATTCTAAGTTGGTAAAGTGAAATGAGAAAAATATATACATAAAACTATTTTTTAGAAATAGAAAACAGAAAATTGGCATGTGCGTATGTATTCACGCCCTTTGTTATGAAGCCAAAAAAAAGCTATTTTGAAACCAATTACCTTCTCAAGTCACATAATTAGTGAAATGAGGTCCACCGGTGTGCCATCTAAGTGTCACATGATCTGTCATTACATATACACACCTTTTTTGAAAGGCCTCAGAGGCTGCAACACATAAGCAAGAGGCACCACTAACCAAACACTGCCATGAAGACCAAGGAACTCTCCAAACAAGTAATGGACAATGTTGTTGAGAAGTACAAGTCATGGTTAGGTTATAAAAAAATATCCAAATCACATATATAGTTGTGAGCGTACGAGTTGTTGCTAACGCTGCGGGCTCGCGTAGCGAGTCGCGGCTCGCGCAGCGAGTCGCGGGCCTCGCGAAGCGAGGGCCGCGACTCGCGCAGCGAGTCGCGGGCCTCGCGTAGCGAGGGCCGCGGCTCGCGCAGCGAGTCGCGGGCCTCGCGAAGCGAGGGCCGCGACTCGCGCAGCGAGTCGCGGGCCTCGCGTAGCGAGGGCACTGTGCCAGGTTCTCAGTTGCTGGCATGGAGCGCCGAAGGCGCTCCTTGCCAGCAACTGAGGACCCTCGCGAAGCGAGGGCCTCAGTTGCTGGCATGGAGCGCCGCAGGCGCTCCTTGCCAGCAACTGAGGACCCTCGCGAAGCGAGGGCCTCAGTTGCTGGCTTGGAGCGCCGCAGGCGCTCCATGCCAGCACCTGAGGACCTCGCAAAGCGAGGTCTTCAGTTGCAGCAACTGCGACCCTTGAAAAAAAAAGTTTACGTCCAAACACATTACGACACTCGCAAACAACATACGACACACGTTGAAACACATTACGACACTCGCAAACAACATACGACACACGTTCACACACATTACGGCCTCGCAACACTCGGACGCAACTCGCGAACATTACAAAATTACAAACACAATACATACACACAGCACATACATAAAAACCTTACCTACACAAACAGGAAGCACCCAGGACCTCAAAAATGCAACTTACAACTTAATTGCACTCAAAATAAAAGAGTTTCGACACTAAATACTTTGTTAAGCGACAAAAAAAATGGCCGACGAATAAAACGAAAACGAGGCTACACACGCAAACACCATGCTACACACGCAAACACCATACGAGACACGTTACCACACATTACGAGTTCGCAAACATCGGACGCAACACGCCGACATACAAACATTTAAAACTTAACAAAGACACACAACAAACACATAAAAAGCTTACCTACAGCAAGAGGAACCAGCCAGCACCTCAAAAAAACAAGTTACACCTACATTTAAATCAAAATAAACACTTTAGACAGTAATACCATCGCTAAGCGAGAGAAAAAATGGCCGACGAACAAAACGAAAACGAGGCTTCAGACGTAACTACACTACACTTACTCGCAATAATGAAACACATACTATGCGGAACGTATCACAATCATATTAAACACCATTTTGAACAGTAATACGCCTAAAATGGCGGATGGAACGCAAATTGTAAGCTGGAACGCAAATAGCGCATGCGTATTGCGTTCTAACGGTCTCACTTTCCAGAACTTTCTACAAGTTTATAAATACTGCCTATTTCCAACTAAAAAATACATTTCTCCTCAGGTGATCAACGGAGTGACTTCTGAGATAACTGCTGCTTTTACTTGAGAAGACAATTCTTTACTAATTTACTACTTTACATTGTGCAAATTACAACTGACAGGTAAGCTATAATATATTACATTTTATTATCAGGTCAGGTCAAACAAATAAAAAAATAAACTAGGATTTATGTAGTCATCATGTATGGCACATTTATGTGTATAGGCTCCCAAACAAAATTAAACAGAGCTTTATGTATAGTGACATCTGACACGCACATATATGTCTATAATGTATAGTGACATTTGACACACACATTTCTGTGTATTGCCCCTTCATAGTGACATGTGACACGCACGTATATGTGTATAATGTATAGTGACATGTGACACGCACATATATGTCTATAATGTATAGTGACATGTGACACGCACATTTCTGTGTATTGCCCCTTCATAGTGACATCTGACACCGACATATATGTCTATAATGTATAGTGACATGTCACACGCACATTTATGTGTATTACCAATGCAACAACATTAGCTTACAACAAAATCAGTAAACAACTACATTTTAATGACATTATATGTCATGTATACTGATATGTCACATGCACATATATGTGTATCATCTATAGTTACATCTCACACACACACATTTATGTGTGTTGGAACAAATAAATATAATGTTAATTTCACCATTTAAATTTGACTCATGTATACTGATATGTCACACGTACACAAAATAATTACATTAAACTATGTAATGTGCTTCATGTATGTGAGATATGTGTGTAGCCCCCAACAAAAATTAAGGTTAATTGAATTAATTTACTGCAATTCAATACATCAGATAAAGCTGAATCTTTCTATTTCGTTTCATATTCAAACAGACTCTGCATCAACAGCGTCTCTCAACAATTTGCACCGTGCACTGTGAAGCACAATCCCTTTTAAAGAACACCAACAAATTTGAAGAGGTAAGATACAAGAACACATTACATGCTCAAAAGGACATGCTTTGCTAGATGACAAATTATAAATATACAAATAACTATTTCACTTTCTTTTTCAAACAGACACTAAAAGAAGACCGGCGGATTAAGATTGGCAGGAGGGGACCGTCTGTCATTCAAAACTTCTATCAAGGTAAAGTATTAAGTATAAACAAGAAATAACCATGAGCCTTATTCAATTGCAACTTCCTCATTTGAATAGGGCTCTATATAAGCACATAACATTTTTTTTATACAGAACTTTTTAGTTACTGAAATTCTAACCACAATCAAGGTTTTCAATAACTAAAAACTTTGCTCAATAAATATGTTATGTGATTATATAGAGCCCTCTTCAATTGGCAAAATTGCAATTCAATGAGGACCTATATGTCTTTAATGGCCAAGGGCCTCAGTGAAATGTGATTTGCCCATTTCAATAGGGCTCTATATAAGCACATAACATATTTTGGAAACAGAACTTTTTAGTTAATGAACTTCTAACCACAATCAAGGTTTTCAATAACTAAAAACTTTGCTCAATAAATATGTTATGTGATTATATAGAGCCCTCTTCAATTGGCAAAATTGCAATTCAATGAGGACCTATATGTCTTTAATGCCCAAGGGCCTCACTCAAATGTGATTTGCCCATTTCAATAGGGCTCTATATAAGCACAGAGCATATTTTTTAGGAAATTTTTCTTTTGTGAACACGTTCCTTTTGGATACAAGTTCACTAAATACAAAATTCCGTACAAACATATGCTCTGTGATGATATTGAGCTCTATTCCATTGGCCAAAACACAATTGAATAAGTAGCTCACAATATAACAAATGCAGTAACCAAAGGCCCTTATTCAATTGCTATTTTGGAAAATTAAATATGGCTATTTTAACAAATATATGTGATGTGCTTATTTAGAACCCTATTCAAATTTCTACATTGCAATTCAATTACGGCCTTACAGTACTATTATATTGTAAAAAATGCAATTGCATGAGGGCCAAACTATGCAACATATGGTACACACAAAGGCCCTCATTCAATTGCAATTTGCCCAATTGAATAGGGCTCTAAATAACAACATAACAATAGCTTAAAACTAAGGTTTTAGTTAATAAAAAAATATCAAAAATACAGTTTTTCAATGACTACAAAATTATTTTAACTAATATGCTAATATGCTATGTGCTCATTTACAGCACAATTCAATTAACCAAATCGCAATTCAATGACACACAAACTGCTACACACAAAACAGCATTTCTTATTAAGGCCCTCATTCAATTGCAATTTTGCCAATTGAATAGGGGTCTAAATAAGCACATCACATATATTTTTTAAAGAAGTTTTTAGTTATTAAGCATCTATCCAAAACCACGGTTTTCAATACCTAAAAACTTCTTTAAAAAATATATATTATGTGCTTATTTAGAGCCGTATTCAATTGGCAAAATCGCAATTCAATGAGGGACTAAATGTTTAACAACCTATAAGCCTTACAAATAACCAAAAATAAGAATAACAAAAGTGTTGTGCACCTAATAGCATTGTATAAAAAAACACACAAACTCATAGCAAACTATATTAACATTCTTCTTTAATGTTTAACAAATTATAACCTGTACAATCAAGAAGAAATTAGTTTTGCACAAGTGATGTGCACCAAACAGGATTGTCAATAACTAACACAAACACATAGCAAACTACATTAATTATATTATTTCATGTTTCACTAACTATAACCATCCAAATAAAGGTTAAATAAGTATACCACAAGTGGTGCGCACAAAACAGGATTGTACAAAAACTAACATAAACACATAGCAAAATAAATTCATATTCTTATGTAATATATCACAACCCACAAGCCTTACTAAGAACCTTAAATAAGAATAACAAAAGTCTTGGGATTGTACAGAAAGTTAAAAAAAAATTTTTTAAAAAAAATAAACATAACTGATACAATACAGCAAAATTAATACATTTTTTACTTATTTAAAAGACATTTCACTCAAACAACATTTTCTATTTTACATTACAACAGATACTGCGTGAAGACAATCGGACGAGGACTTTTTCCACAGGACCGGACCGGACCATCGGACGAGGACTCGGACCAGACCAGCAGACGAGGAATTTCAACACAGGACCAGACCAGCAGACGAGGAATTTCAACACAGGACCACACCATCGGACGAGGACTTTCACCAACGGACAACAACATCGGACGAGGAATATCGCCACAGGACCACAATATCGGACAGGGGCTATCGCGACAGGACCACACCATCGGACGAGGACTTCCGACAGAGGACCACACCATTGGACAACGATTTGGAAACGAGGAGCAACAAACATTCGGATTTAAATCACACTTCAACCAAGGTAAACTATAATAACTACTAAAGAATAACACTAAAGAAACTGGTTTCAGTTGCATCCGTCTCAACAGAAAAATAAATTAATTAATTTACTATCTCACTTATTTTATTTAAATTGCTACTATGCAATACATAGCTCAATAACCACATCACTTTTTTTTTCAGCAAAGAAGTTTTGCAGTGGTAAATATCTATCCACAAACAAAGTTTTTAATAAATACAACCATTATTTTAAATAAATATGTTACATGCTTATTTACAGCAGTATTCCATTAAAAAAATTCGGAGCCACTGAAGACAGGAATTATAAATTTAACTAAATATCAATGATACATTCATGATTTGCCTTTTATTTCAACAATTGTGCACAATCATCTTTAACAGGAATTACAAATTTAAATATACACAATTACATTTATTTGTTTCCGTTTACAGATTAATATGGCTGATAACGAGACCAAAGAAGAGAAGAAAAGACGTCAAACTAGAGAAAGACAAGAGAGATGGGCCGCCCAGCAGACACCGGAGGAGAAAGAAATTAGAAGAGAAAAAGAACGCAAAAGACTTGCAAATAAAAGAATATCCGCTGCAAAAATGAAACATACAACCAAAATAAATAAAAAAATTATAAAGCATTTACAAACTGTTCCTAAAACATCAGATGACATTTTACAACATACCAGTCAAGACAGACCAAAAAAAAAAACTACCAAAAAAAAGCATTTACAAACTCTTACTAAAAACTTACAGGAAATTTCAACCGAACAAGTCCAACATATACCAAGAAAATCTACGAAAAAAACTAAACATTTAGAACCTGTTGTTGAAACATTTCATGACTTTTCATCTGATGAATATCAAAGTCAACATCCAATATGCATTGCAAATTGTCCTTTAATGAAGTCTTTAGCAGTAGAGGTTCATAGTTGTGGGGACATGACTACTCAATGTCAATTTTGTGAGGCTTATTATTTTAAACAGGAGAGACCCCGAGATGGACAATTTATTAGTTGTTGTCAAAAAGGAAAGTTCAAACTTCCAGAAAGGAAACAATTTCCAACCTATTTACTAAATATTCTGACTGAACCTACTTTTCCAAATTACAAAAATTTTAAGACAAACATAAGATCCTACAATAGTGCCATATCATTTGCATCTATGGGGGCAACATTGGCTGCTAATGTACCAGGACATGGTCCTTACTGTTTTAAAGTCCAAGGACAAATTTATCATCGCACTTCCCATTTACATCCAGAGGAAGGAAATAAAAGAAAATTCGCTCAACTATATGTCCTAGATACAATGGAAGCTGTTGACCAACGTATGCAGATGGAAGAAAATAAAAAATGCTTACCCACTGTTTTCATAGAGCTAAATAATATTATGGACAACAATCCCTACAGTAAAGCTTATAAAAAATTGGCAGAAGTAGAAAATGAACAACTACTTCATTCACAAACACATCAATTACCAATGCCGAAGGTTAATATGGTGCTTAAAAGAGACAGACATACTGATAAACGTCGTTATAACTTGCCAACAACAAATGAGGTTGCAATGGTGTTTCACAATGATGAAGGAGAACCACCATTTCAAAGAGACATACGAATATATCCTAGAAATGAGGACCAACCGTTTATTAATATGAGTATCTTAAGTCCAAATTTAGATCCAATGACATATCCCATCTTTTTCCCACACGGAGAAGCAGGTTGGCAACCAAAATTAACTCTTCCCAGTTACCCAAATGCTAAAGGCAGAATCCGAAATAATGTTTCTATGCTTGAATTTAAAGTAGCTCAAATTGCCATTCGCAATGTATTTAATCCAATTTTATGTGGTGGGAAACTAACACAACAATGGATTATTGATTCATATTTGCAAGTTGAGGCAAATAATTTAAACTTTATCAAATATCAACAAGATAAACTCCGTGTAGAACAATATTCTGGACTCATGGACTATGTTGCTGACGTGGCTACAAGCAGAGACATGACAGCTGGCAAAGCCATCATTTTACCATCTTCCTTTCAAGGATCTCCTCGGAATATGAGAGAAAGATACAATGATGCTATGGCTATTGTGACAAAATTTGGCAAACCCGATTTATTTGTGACATTTACATGTAATCCACAATGGCCAGAAATTACACTAAATCTACTTCTTGGACAAACTGCTTCAGATCGACCAGATTTAGTAGCCAGAGTTTTTAAGATTAAATTAAATGAATTAATACGTGACTTCACTATAAATCAGTTATTTGGCAAATGTCTTGCTTATGTATATACCATTGAATTTCAAAAAAGAGGCCTTCCACATGCACATCTTCTAATAATACTTCAAGAAAAAGATAAATTAGATACTTCAGACAAAGTGGATGCAGTCATTGTTGCTGAACTACCAGATCCAGAACTATATGGTAGACTATATGAGATTGTTACTCATCGCATGATTCATGGACCCTGTGGTGACCTTAATCCACAATCACCATGTATGGAAAATAATAAATGTTCCAAAGAATTTCCCAAAGATTATAGAGACAAAACCTATGCCAATTGTGATGGATATCCACTTTATAAAAGAAGAGAAGGAGATAGTGCCATTATTCGTGGGAAAAAAGTGGACAATAGATATGTAGTACCTTACAATCCACATTTACTCATGAAGTACAACGCCCACATCAACGTAGAAGCCTGCACTTCCATCAAATCAATTAAATATGTCTATAAATATATTTACAAAGGTTACGATGCAGCTACTGTAGTCGTCAAAAGTGCAGACAACCCTGAAAGTAGTGAGTTAGTACATGATGAACTTGCATCTCATGTAGATGCTCGCTATGTCAGTGCGCCAGAAGCTATGTGGCGGCTTTTAAAATTTGAAATGCATGATAGATCACATGCAGTATATAGGTTAGCAGTACATTTGCCACAACGACATTTAGTCTATTTCCATGCTGGAAATGAAATGAATGCATTGGCCCAAAGTGAAGATCGTCACACTACACTAACTGCATGGTTTGCATTAAATTCCACTGATGCTGAAGCAACACAATACTTATATATTGAAATTCCATATCACTATGTTTTTGTGAATGGATTATGGAGACCAAGAAAAACCAGAGGCAATAAAATTATTCCAAGAATTTACACAGTCAGTCCAAGAGATGTTGAACGTTTTTGCTTACGGATATTACTTTTAAATGTTCCTGGAGCACAAAGTTTTGAACACTTAAGAACTGTTAATGACATTGTATATGAATCCTTCCATTTAGCTGCAAGACATAGAAACTTACTCGCTGATGATACAGAGTGGGAAAGATGCTTAGAAGAAGCAGCACAATGTCAAATGCCGCGACAGATGAGAGAACAATTTGCTTTTATTTGTATCTTCTCAAATGCTCCAAATGCATTAGCTTTGTGGGAGACTTTTAAAAGTAATATGGCTGAAGACTTTATGCGACGATACAATGAACCCATTGCACACTTAAAAGCGTTAATGGAAATCCAAGAAGTCTTTTTAACTCATGGATTAAGTTGTGCAAGTTTTAATTTGCCTGATCCAGGTCTTATAGATGACATTAACTTTGAAGACTATGACATTCAACTACAAGCAGAAAGAACAGAAGAAAGACTTGCAACTTTAAATACACTACAATTGCAAGCATTTCATGCCATTAAAAATGCTATAGATGATGACATGGTGACAGAGCGTTATTTCTATCTTGATGGACCTGGCGGATCAGGAAAAACATATTTGTACAATTTATTAATGAGTTCAGTACGAGCACAAGGAAAAATAGCAATGGCGTTTGCCACTACTGGAATTGCTGCACTTTTATTAGAAGGTGGAAGAACTGTTCATAGTGGATTTAAACTGCCAGTGCCTATTTTAGAAAATTCTGTGTCAGATATTCGCATGACATCCTTACAAGCAAAGAAATTGAAGAAATGTAAATTAATTATAATAGATGAGGCCACAATGATGTCATGCTATGCTCTCCAATGTATTGACCGTTTGCTTCGTGAAGTCATGGAGAATACTTTTCCATTTGGTGGAAAGGTAATGTTGTTGGGTGGCGATTTCAGACAAACATTACCTGTCGTTGTACATGGAAATCGAACTGACATTATCGAAACATGTATAAAGTCAAGTATAGTATGGAAACATTTTACCCATCTTCAACTGCAACAAAATATGAGATCAGAAGGCCAAACTGATTTCAATGATTGGCTTATTAAAATTGGAGAAGGGAGAACAGAAAAAATACTACATTTACCTGATGACACTGTAGAGATCCCACCTCATATGATTTGTCAACAAGATATTATATCGGCTATATTTGAAGGGAGCATAAATAACGAAGAATATTCCGAGCTTGCCAACCAAGTCATACTGACGTGTAAAAATAAAGATGCATTAATCCTCAATAATAAAATCTTAAAAAAAATTTATGCACCACAAAGAAATTATCACAGTGCTGATTCTGTACTTGCTGATGACAATGAAAGTCAGGCTAACTTTTCGACTGAATTCATAAACTCTTTAACTCCTTCTGGAATGCCACCACATATTTTGCAGCTAAAGAAAGGTGCAATTATCATGTTACTGCGAAATATGAATCCCAAAAAAGGCCTATGCAATGGCACAAGATTAATTGTTCAACAATTAAAGGACCATTTTATAGATGCTGAAATTTTAACTGGGACCCATAGAGGAGAGAGAGTTTTCATACCAAGAATAGATTTAGCACCAAGTGAAAGTAGTCTCCCTTTTATACTTCAAAGAAGACAATTTCCCATTATTATGGCATTTGCCATGACCATTAATAAATCACAAGGTCAAACTTTCAAATCTGTGGGTATTTTCTTGGAAGAACCAGTTTTTGCACATGGTCAATTGTACGTTGCGTTGTCAAGGTGCAAAAATCCACAGGCTATTAAAGTTTACATTGAAAACAATGAAAGTCAAGGTGATTTATTAGAAGATGGACGTATTTTTACTAAAAACATTGTCTACTATGAAGTACTATAACTTTGAAGGATACTAATTAAAGATGCCAAGATTTTTTAAAAGCATTGCAAAATACATAACAATTGGTTGTTTAATTCAGTCATAATTAATGGAAGTCATGTTTATGAATGATTCGCCTCACAAAATACTTGCCTTGCATTGTTAGTAAAAATTAAGTTAAAATGTTAAGTCACTATGTTAATGTTTCTAATGTTACAAGTTTAAAAAATATATTTTCAAGTTATTTCATTCAACATATTACAAAGTGGATGTTAAGAGGTCAAGCACCTTTTAAGTCACAATGTAAATATTGTCTGTTATCTTAAGATTACTACCTACATTAATGTTTATCGCCAATTTATGTGCTCAGTAATAAATTAGTTTAATTACGTACGTTTTAAGAAGAGTTTGACTGTATGCCTTCCTCTACATTCAATGTATATTCAAGTTAACAATTATTGTGATAGAAATTGAATTTTAATACTGATTAATTTAAATGTCAATTGTTTTTACATTCAAATGTTAATACTTTTAATAAAAAATTACTTTACAAAATGTATTCACTATGTTCATGTTTATAATGTTCAAAATTATACCAATGTTTTGTCAACTTCTAAACTTACATAAAAAATAAAGTTCAACTTTAAAAATATATACTTTGATGGTTATTGCTTACATATATTTTAAACTTCATCTTAAAATTTGCAACGTTTAAAAAAGGATTTTTACTTTTGGCTTTCCTATTCATTCAATGTATATTCAAGTTAACAATTCTTCAGATACTAATTACATTTTAAAAAACCATTACATCAACATTTTACAAAAATACACGTTCATATTAAAATACTTACAAGTGTCAAAAATATATGTTAATAACTAAACAACTTGACAAACATATACATAACATTGCCGTCATTTTTTGACGGGCAAGTCGCTAGTGTATAATGATCCCCAGGAGCACCAAGGAATCTATCATAACCAAATAGAAAGAAGATGGCACAAAAGCACATCTTCCAAGACACGGCTGCCCACCAAAACTCACGGACCCGGCAAGGAGGGCATAAATCAGAGAGGCAGCACAGAGACCTAATCCTGGAGGAGCGGCACAGTTCCACAGCAGAGACTGGAGTAACGGTACATAGGACGACAATAAGTCGTACACTCCATAGAGTTGGCTTTATGGCAGAGTGGACAGAAGAGAGCCATTACTTTCAGCAAAAAACAAAATGGCACATTTTGAGTTTGCGAAAAGGCATGTGGGAGACTCACAAAATGTATGGAGGAAGGTGCTCTGGTCTAATGAGACTAAAATTGAACTTTTCAGCCATCAAAGAAAACGCTATGTCCGGCGCAAACCCAACACATCACATCACCCAAAGAACATCATCCCCACAGTGAAACATGGTGGTGGCAGCATCATGCTGTGGGGATGTTTTTCAGCAGCTGGGACTGGGAAACTGGTCAGAGTTGAGGGAAAGATGGATGGTGCTGGAATGGTTCACCTTCCAGCAGGACAATGAGCCCAAACACATTGCTAAAGCAACACTTGAAAGTTTTAAGGGGAAACATGTAAATGTGTTGGAATGGCCTAGTCAAAGACCAGACCTCAATCCAATAGAAAATCTGTGGTCAGACTTAAAGATTGCTGTTCACAAGCGCAACCCATCGACCTTGAAGGAGCTGGAGCAGTTTTGCAAGAAAGAATGGGCAAAAATCTCAGTGGTAAGATGTGGCAAGCTCATAGAGACGTATCCAAAGCCACTTGGAGCTGTGATTTCCACAAAAGGTGGCACTACAAAGTATTGACTTTGGGGGGGGTGAATAGGCATGCACTTTTTTCTGTTATTTTGTCCTATTTGTTGTTTGCTTCCCAATAAAATAAAAAAATTAAACATATTCAAAGTTGTGAGCATGTTCTGTAAATTAAAGGATGCAAATCCTCAACCAATCCATGTTAATTCCAGGTTGTGAGGCAAAAAAACACAAAAAATGCCAAGGGGGTGAATACTTTTGCAAGGCACTGTATTAGTTCACCCAGTCCAAAAGTCCCAGGGAGGTACACAGTCCAAGTCACCGTTTCCAAGGTACCATGGCTAGCCCACACCCCAACAGACGGGGCCAGTTCCCACTTCTTCCCCATGTTTTAGGGAAAACACTCCAGTTTGAAGCCCAGTAAAATGAGTGCCTCTTTCAACACCCAATGACAAATAGGGATCCACACCAGGGATTCCCAACCAAGCTGCATACTGGTTTTCTAAGTCCCTTTCCTGCACCACCAGGTCCTCCAGCAACTCTGTCAGCCCATGACCCGGCCATAGTCCCAAAAACACCATCCATTGGTTTAGAAGCGCAGTTTCTTGACCATCCATTCCAAGGACAAAAAAATGTTCTGTCTCCACTGGGGATAAGCATTCCCCATCCACAGGAGCTGGGAAAGGGCCATTGCATACCCCTCTCCTCTCCCACTGTCCCAGGACAGCACTTTGCTGATCCATGCTTACATGTGGAAGCCTTTCCTCTGGTCTCAGCTCCATCATGTCCTTGTAAGTTGTCATCTTCCTGTATTCCACAGAGGTCCCAGCACTGCCAACAATTGTCACAACCTGTATGTTGAATTGGGTATGATAAGAGCCTATTTCCAAAACCACTCCCCCAGGTGTGACTGTTTCGTTTTACCTCTGTACAGCAGGAAGAACTTTCAGCCCTTTAGACTGAGACATGTCTGTGGTCTTGTATAGCATACGGATATTTATAAGTTCCGAAGAACTTACTCCAGCAAACAGAATTCCCAGCATCAATAACGAAATTCACACTTTAATTATGTGAACCAGTATCTCATATTTATTACTGAAACCATCAGACATACTTATGCCACATTCTTAGCAACGAAAGACCAATCAATTCAAATGTGCATCCATGGTTTCACCTAGTCACCTTCTAGCTCACGTTATCAGCCCTGCCTGCCAGTCTAAGACAATCACCAATTGTTTTCCCTTTACACTGCTGTATTCTTGGTAGGGGGCAATTACATACAATAGGCATGGAGACATCAGTCTGAGGCTTGTGATACATAGAGAAAGATACTGGTGTCATGTGACTCGTAGGGTTCAATTATCTCCCTAATCTTGTTAATAAGGGACTAGTCCAATACTATTAAATATTGGGCATCTATAATATTTCCCTTGTAAGTGCTAGCCCCCCCAAAGCACAACACAGACATACATCCCATCACTTCCATCATGTTCATACGCACACCCCAACTATAAACATGGGTATCATAGTATGGGCCCAGTGGTACCCAGGCAACTTTAAACAGGCATAACAATGAATAACACATAAATCACAACAGCCCCAATGTTAACCCATCTCAGTGGGCCCCTTTCCCCTGGCACAACAAGCCTATATTATAAGGCTGAGGGCATCAGCCTGTAAGGTATTGCACGGCTGGTGCCTTGGCAGTGACCTAGCTCTATGTGTGCTCTATGTGTGTTCTTTAAATTATGTGTATTGCAATAATGTGTAATCTGTAAAAAATTGTAATCAAGGATTAAGTGTAAAATTGTAAATAGTATAATAGAAATAAACAAAGCTGCAAATTACTGCTCTCAAAATACTTCTAGTCTCTCTCTATCTAGACCCAACCACCAACTCCGGGACCTGCGTGCTACTTCATCAGAAAATACAACACAGTCAACGCATGGGCAGGTGGAACAAAAATGTATAATCTCCCTCTGTCAATCATCTCTTGCTAGACCTCTTGGCTGAAAGGCCTGTATTGCACTATGTTATACCAGGATTGGATCGTAACGGGGATCACATCTCGTCCAGCTCCTTGACAGCTTGCAGGCCAGAAAGGGTCTATGGGCTTATGCCTCCGGCCCGTTGGTCGTGGCATGGCTGAATGTAATAGCTCTGTAACGCCGCAGAATTTAAAGCCCACAGGCTTTACAGGTGTACAGTTACATCGACGGACTTGGAATTTAATATGGCCCATATTCTGTCTCAGTGCTTTAAGGACAATTGACAGCTACAGCATCCAGAAACATGTAGGGTCTCCCTGACATAGGCGATGCTTTCAAGGACGCCTGTGAGCCTATACCGATTGCTTTGGTAAGGACACATTTTAATAATGGTCCAGCTTATGTATGGTATATATACTAGAGCTCCTAAATAAACAAGTATTCATACCACAAATTTGAGCTTAGCTATTCTGTTCCAGTAAATTTTTACAATAGAGAACAATTTGCAATTTAACACATTTTTACAACATGAATTTCTTCTTTTAGCTGATTATTCACATAAGAAATGTGTAAGATTTTGAACTTTAGCACTCTTGCCAGATTTAACACGTTTATTCTATTTGAAATGTTTAGGGATTTGGAATAAATATATGAAAGTGACAAACGCTTCTTTTAGGGTCAGAACAAAGTAGGTAGGATGAATGTATTGTTGTTCCATTTGTGATTGTCAAATAGTATCAGCCGACCAAAGTATTTTTCCACAGAGAAACTCATTTGCATTTGTCATGTGGAATGTAGAATATATTTTCCTCGTCAATGTCTATTATAAAGTTTTATTTAAAACATCTTTAACATTGTTAAATTTAAAATGAGTTAACAAATCAATTCTATACTTTAAAGGTTAAAAGGCAGGATCTTTGTAGAGATTAAGACTTTAGCATTTTTTGGGGTTATTAAATAAGTCTGTGTAGTTGTATACTATTATGCCCCCATTCTTAAGATCGCTCTAGTTAACATCACGTTAAATATTACTATTTTTACATAGCATGACTTCTTCAATCATTTTCCTTAAAAAAGTTTTTTTTTTTTACTGAATTATTTGCATGATGTGCTCCATGTATCAAACAGGTAAGGTTTATACTATTTGAAAAAATACCTATAGAAAGTAGATGATGTTGTGGTATTATGTGACCTATTATGTAATTTATTTGTATTCTTTTATAGAAAATAAATATAAATTTTAGAGCACACTTAGTTGTGATTTGTCTTTGTGGTAAGAAACACATTTATGCCCAATGTATATATAAAAAAAATCACCAATGTTGAACTTATTTAAATGTATGGGGGTGGCTTAAATATAGGTGCCTATGAATATAGCTACATAGTCTGTTCCATTTGAATCTTGCAAAAAAGATATCACAAAATGTGTCTTATTTATAGTGTATATTGCATTAAATGTAATCTTACAAGATTAATTCAAGCTAGAAGTAATAAATTGCTATTCTTAATTGTAATTGAACCAGCCTTAAAGCAATAGCAGTGTACTGTCTTCAAAAATGTTCTGTATCAAGGAAAGTCTTGACCTTGGGATTGTTCAATTAAGGGCATATTTAATTAAAACAAGAACACAATAAAAACACTGAAACTTGTACAGTGGAACCTCTAAATTTGTCAAGAATCCATTCCTGAGGGAAATAGTGAATCGGATAAATATAGAATCACATTATAATTGAATTTAAATTTTGATTAACATGTAGTGAATTACTTTTCATGATGAATGTTGGATTTGACGAATATAGGGCCTGATGAATAATGCATTTCTACTGTTTATGTTTTGGGTGATAAGGCCACAGCTTCTTTATTAACACATGACATAACAACCCTAGGGGGCCTGTGCCCCAAAAGTATTGACATTCTATGTACTACACCACATGCCATAATATGGGCATGCACTCCCCCCATAAAGAAGCTATGACAATAAAGATATAAAAGATAATACTTATTGTACCATTTTTGATAATATTTGTTCCAATTTAAGCCCACACATTCCATACCAATTTTTTTTATTTGATCTGTTGAAAATCTGAGTTGAACACCATCATATTTCACCTCTGTAGTCCTTCTTGCCCAATATATGTACAAAGGTCCAATAATTCATAACAAAGAGGGGCCCGTGAAGGAATGAAAATACAACTTTTTTAAACAACTTTTAGTTCTGATGAATATACGTTTTAAATCTAAGAGAATTCTTTCTACCAGTTTTCCTAACCCAGTCATCTCCTAAACCTAAGCTAAAGCTAACTACTACTTTCATATTGAGTATTAATACATTATTTTGTACATTTTTTGATACCCTGCCATTTAAAAATAAATGTTAATGCAGCTAAATATTATCCCACAATTAACCTCTGTCTTGATAGAATAAAATAAAATAAAGGAATGCCTCAAAGTCTGCTCAACATAATACATTCTTCTGCAGATAGCGGAGAACAAGATGTCTCAAAAATGTGACCACTGGGAAAGAAAATGCACTTATTTTATCAATAGCTGTTACCACTCCAAGGTTATCACAAAGAAAAACAATAGATTGATCTCTCAATCGTCACCCCCAAAAAAATACTACTTTATCAACTGAAAATAATTCTAAAAAGGTTACATTTTTTTTCAGTTTAAACGCCAACTAGCCACGCACCATTGACCCATGAAATAAGCTCCTACTGGTGCATCTGTATAAAGGTCCCAATTTACATTGCATATTCTTTTTGATTGAAACACTGTTTTTCCATGAAACTTTATCAAACAAGATTGTCAACTCACCAGATCTCTTAAATTATTACATTTTCTTCCAATGGTATCATTTTACAAGTAAAATTACGTTGTCCTAACAATGATTGAAGCTCATGAAGTGTAACTTTTTTATGCCCTGTTATATAATTCAATTATTATGCAAATCTATAATTTTGCTCATTTGAAGGTGATATTCACATTTATTTGAATCAATTACTATGCCCAAAAAACTAATGACTGGTCAGGTTTACTGATTTATTAACAGCTAATGCAATTGCAAATTACTTGGCCATGGCAAGGAAAGTGTCCATTATAGTATAGTAGCATTTAAAGCACAATTACCTACAAATAATAAATCATTTAAATAGTGACCGAAAGACTTCAAAATAAGCACATGAGAAGGAACAGGTAATGGGAAGACAAAGATTAACAAAATCTCCTCCTTGGAGACAGCAACCTAGTAAATGATGACATGTAGGATGAACATGAAGCAAATTCAATATCTACCTTCAGCATAAGTGCCCCAAAGCCTGCCAAATTAACTATTTCAATCATTTGTGAAAAGATGAATAACTAACTGATTATAAATTATAGTCAATATCATCATTATTTTAATGACCTTTTAGATTTAATAAATGGCGAACAAGACTAAATTTACCTTGTCCTTTTTTGGGTACAGCTCTAAAACGTGAAATACATAAATTATCAGTTGGAGGATGACTAAATAGGCCAATCATTCTCCCTAAAGTTTTTGAAGAACTCCTGAAAAAAAAATTGCTTGGCTGATAAACGATTCCCAAAACAACCACGATGAGAAGAATCTTTAAAATGTATATGAAAAACAGAACTGAAACCACAAGTTACCTTTTTTTGGCCAAACCATGCTTTTTACCGTACTGGTTTAACCAAGGCACCACCTTTTTAATTTGAATCAAAATCTAATTCTCTTAAAACAACATAACATTGGGTGTTGGTTTTCACATTCTGAACATTCATGTCTGAATCTACAAGATGATCCCCAACAACATACACTTTCAGTGTATAAGAAAAAAATAGCCTTTCTGTATAAAACTTGTTTCACTAACTCGTGATGATTTTCCAGATCCATGAAAGGACTTACCAAATCTAAGTGGCGTAACTATTTTTTAGCAATTCCCTACATCCATAACATCCCATCTCATATATTCAGATACAGCTATCCTTTGCCTACCATGCTTATCATAAGACCACCAAGTCATCCCTCCATATTTATACGAATGCTGTCAATTTCACAGTAAAAAAGTGACAAACAAATTTCTGGGAGTTTCTTTCCAATGATAACCATCAAAACAAATGATTGTAGTTAATTAGATAAATGTTTTTGGGACCTTTCCTTTCCTTTCCTCAACCTCTTTCTTAGATTCATCCTTCTTTCCAACATCTTTTAATTCAAAATAATTATCAAGAGGAAGAAGGGAAATAATTCTATAAACTCACATTTACATATTTTTTATTTTAATTCAATTGGAACATGCATTGTAAGGGGACCTAATTGACATAAAGATGACTTAGAATGTGCTGTATCAGCTAATACTAATAAATCATATTTCTGTGATTTTAAAGAAAACAGGGGACGTTTGTACTGATGCTAAGGGCAGCGTCACTATCTACTGATGAAGATATAGTAATAGGCATATTGCCTGAAGTTAAATCAAGTTAAGACAAACCTACCCCAGCTTTTGCTAAACTATCACCTACCTACTGGGTACCCTCAAACTGAGAAACTTTTGACTTTATTGCATTAATAAAAGATTGTACAGTAACAGTATGATTCATACAATTTTTATTAAGAACAACATTAGAATTGTTCAAAGACTCACCCATGGGTCCTGAAGTAGGAGTTTTAAAGGCAACTGCCACTTCTGCCATTGGTGGTACCTCGGGTACCAGTCCCTTTCCTGTTGCTTGAATGTTAAACCTCTTTGGGAAGATCTAGATCGTTTTGATTTTTTAGAATGAGAGACATCATACTCCATTCTTCCTTACTTTCATATTTTTCATCTGAAAAAGATTGTTTTTAAATTATGTATGATGAAATTAGTAAAAATCCATATCAGGTCCATAAGTGAACAATCTGCTCCTGTTTTCTAGTCTGGAACCTCTCTAATGGTATCTGTGATTAGATCCTCTGTTCTCTAGATCTCAATCTAAAAAATATTTTTTGCCCCATTATATTTTTAGAAGGGGATGCATTTTTCATGCCATGAATATTACTTACATTCTTAAACTTTTCTTCTTTAAATAAAAAGCTCTACGAGCTCACTACCAGGCCTTTATTGTTTTACTAGACAGCCTAAACTGTTGAGCCCTCATGTTATCAACTACATGGTCATAAACTTCTGCCTTTTTTGTAATTATTTTTCATTCTTTTGTGCATATATCTTTCTCTAGATATACTCTTGGATCAAATTCATCACTTAGATCAATTAAATTTGAATGACTATCCATGCTTCTATCAGATGAGGATATATAAATACTCTGATCAAAATCCTAATATTTTTATTACATTTGTTTTCTGATAGTTGTGAATTATCCACATTCATATCCTTTTAAGAGACAGATGTACTGTTAATTCTAATTTTCTATTTTTTCCTCTTTTTAATAACATCCACATCCCTCATTGCCATGTTCTCAGACATTTTCCATTCATAATTAATTTCTTTACAGCTGATGTCTATTTTAGCCTTTTCTGGCTTCTTTTTATACATAACTCTTTGTATACATAATTTTCATTATCCTCCACTTTTGTAGCATCTGCACCATATTCCTTCACCCCTTGGCATTATTGCTTACTCACACTCCTCACCAACACCTTTCTTCTTCTCATCATCACATTCTTAACTCCAGACATCAGACCATTAGCATCCTGGTAGCAACAACTAATATCATTAGTGGTCAGTGGGCCACGTTATGTCAAAATTGATGCTCTTGCGAGACGCAAGATTTTCTTCCACAACGGGTCTACCTCTTCACAGAGTGACAGAAGATCATCACGTTGAGCTCTGAAGGGAAACTTTTCTGCCTGAAGCAATGGAAGTTGCAGTAGGAGCAGACAGTCAACTAAGACAGGCCACAGGTAAGTTAATTTTTGATCCTCTATTAAGTGGAGTAAGGGTTGAAGCCTCTCTGGGGCAGCTTTGTGGGCTAGAACGTAAAACGTTAAGCAAGCCCGTAGTTACGGGTTTAGATGGATCCAATGGAAACAGAGATCATCAGCATTGCGTCACAAGAAAATAGAGGATTGATTTCATATTCTATCTCATGCGAGTTACAGTATATGTATTAACACATTGATTGCCGGGATCAATATAACACAAAAAATATACATGAAATTAAATATTTTTCTGAGACGATTTGCGGGGTTGAAAATGTTGTGCTATTAATTCTAAGACCTAACATCACTTTCACTTTTAATAAAAGTACAGTTGTGTGTTTTACTTGCATTACAAGTTCTACGTATTAGACTTTACCCCACTTGCGGGTCCTCTCGAGCACATGTTGGGCTTTGGGCTCCATTTGTGTGTTACAGGCTTGCTCGGGAGTAACATTTGTTGCAATTTAATAGCTACAATGAACAAGTAGCGGTTACGGCTTGACAGATCAAAGGATTTACGGGCGTGAAGTTCAACGTTGCTCAACACGTAGGCTTTTCTTGGCCTTGCTGCATTTTAATCTGCAAGCTAAGTTATGGGGCTAATTTAATAGCAAAAAGCCCTAAGATCTATGTTACGGGCTACGTTTTAACATGTAGTCCGAATATAATGTGGCTGTATGTTGCTTAGATTGCAGCTGATTCGATATGCATTGATGTTTTTTTTGTTAGCTTGTTTGTTTGTTTGAGAGAGTGTAATTTTCCCATGTTGCCCATAGATAAACTATTTTCAACCTTAATATAAAATTTACTGGATGTTCTAAAATGAAAGTTTGCTGGTTAAAATTTAAATTTCCTCATGTACTCAGGCAGAGCAAAATGATCTCAGCAAGCGCCTAACATGTTTATCCAACATAAAATTAATTCGAAGACTGTACCCCTTAGTTAATTAGTAGTTTAAGCTTTATTGGGACAAATGAGCCTTGGTACTTTTGTGGTGCTTGGCTGTGCATACTGCAAAACAGCAGGGAGCCATCTTGTTTCTGTTGTGTGCTATTCCTCACTTTGAGGAGCAGAGATTTTCACCACTCCCCCCTTCTAGGTCCACACACTATCTTTTTTTTGTCAAGCAACACTTCAGACTTAGAATCAGTGAAATACAAAAGGGTCTCTGCTCCCAAACACACTTTAGTAATGTAAACAAAATAAAAACAACCTTTTAATTTATGTTTGCAATGTACATTGTCCTGGCCATCTTTATTGTTGTCTTCTATTGCCTTCCCTATTGGTTAGTATGTGGGCCCTATTAAATTGTCAAAATCATAATTACCGAAGCCCGTAATGTAGCTCGCAAAAGTTACTGATATTTAATTGGCCTCCTCTAGCTATCCGCAATATATTTGCGAGATGCAGGCTGAAAATTCCTATGGGTTGTAAAAACAGGCACTCCGCCTCTTCTAAGCCTTTGATCTTTCAAGCACGCAAATGTTAGAATATGCTAGATATGCTAAAATTGCATATCGAGATTTAATCGCAACAATTCCACAAGCTCACAATTGCCTTCAAACCCGTAAATGGTAGCAAAAAATACTATGAGTACTAGAGAGGACTCACAAGGGGGTTAAACACCTGTTCATAACACTACAAAAGCAAATAAAAACAAAATACAAGGAAAGAGATTTCCTGCCTTTAGGGGATTTGAAAGACAGAGGACAGACATATTGTGTTTACAGGAAACGCATTGCAAGCATGGACATATCCCTATGCTTCAACACAATTTGTTAAAATTGACAATGAGGGTCGTTATATCTTGTGGCTAGGGAAAATGAACAACAAAAGATATAATATTATGAATGTTTATGCTCCTAATGAGAATCAGAGTAAGTTTTTGAGTCATGTACTTGGAATATATAAAAGATTCTCACAGGGTGCATCAATATTGTGTGGTGACTTTAATATTTTGCTGAACCTGTTCTGCCAAACCCCTAGCGCACAAAGCTACATTAAAGACCAAAGCTGATCTCATCTGCAGGAAACTGGTGCAACTCGTCTCTATATCTTGTGGAGAGTTCTTCACACAGAGCAGAGGGACTATTCCCATTTCCAATCATATATCTCATTCCCAGTCCTATTCAAGAATTGATCTGATACTGGTTGATCTTGAAAGTACAGTTGAGGCTAGTATAGACAATATCTCATGGTCTGACCATGCCCCTGTAGGGATAAAAATCTCCTCAGGAAGGATAGAGGGTCATAGACCTCAATGGAAAATTAACAATTCTCCTTTGGAAGATGAGGTAGAACGCAAACTATTATGTGATGAGATAAAAAAACTTTCTGCTAATAAAAGAAAACTCAGTTGTATCAAATGTTACCTTATGGAATACATTGAAGGTATGTATCAGAGGTTATCTGATTAATCTAAATAATATGGAAATGAAACAGAGAGGTCTTTCATTGAGAGCTATCCCACAGACGCAAAACAAAATAGTTCCAACTCGAAAACTAATGGATGAGATAAGGTCAATCCAGAGTCAAATTAGACAAATTAATCAGATAATCGCTGACAAATCTCTATGGCGATTTCAGCAAAACTTCTTTCACCAGGGCAATAAAATAGGGAAAAATGTAGCCAAAAAACTTAAGTGTAACATTACAAACAAAAGAATATCTGCCATTAGACAGGGTAAAAAATTAGTCTCCTCTCCAAAATTAATAGCAAATGCCTTTGAAGATTATTACGAAAAATTGTACAATCTAAATCAGGATAGAAGGGATGAGGGTCCTTCGATTGGCATGATAACATTTTTTTTAGAGAAGATAAATCTGCCTAGAATATCTGGGAGCCAACTAGAGGCTTTAAATATTCCTATATCTATTGAAGAGATCTCTGCTGCAGTCAAAGATTCTAGATTATACACAGCATCAGAGCCAGATGGTTTTGGCAATCGATTTCTTAAAGTCTGTCTTCTGGTAATTGTAGTTCCCTTGATGAACATTTTTGACGAAATTAAAGACACAGGTAAAGAAATGTTAGTAGCCAATATTGTCACTATTCTTAAACCGGATAAGGAGGAATCCTTATGTAGTATTTCTAGGCCCATTTCACTCAATACAGACGTAAAAATTTATGCCAAAATCTTGGCTGTGAGATTAAATCAGGTAATAAATAATTTGGTGTCTTTGGATCAAACAGGTTTTATCTAAAAAAGACAGGGGGAGGAGAACTGCAGGAGCTTATTAAGTCTGATCTCCTTTGCCAGATCCAGTAAGGTCCCTGCAGTCTTCCTCTCCCTAGATGCTGAGAAGGCATTTGATTAATAAATTGTCTCTATATGCATGCAGACGCTAAAGAAATTTGGTTTGGCTGAATTTGGAGAGAGATCTATCGGTGCTCTATATTCCAACCTCTCTGCTGCGGTGGGTGGTGTGGGATTTACATCTAGGATGTTCCATATAACTAATGGGACGAGACAGGGTTGCCCTCTCTCACCCCTATTATTTGCCCTGATGATCGAACCTTTTGTACAATCGATCAGATCTTCCGTTGAAATTAAGGGATTAAAAATGAATAACTCTGAATATAAAACTATATTGTTCACCAATGACACAGTTCTTTGCTTAACAAACCCGCTGGATTCCCTCAAAGCAGTTCCGAATGAAGTTTATAAGTATAGTGTAGTTTCAAATTATAAGATCAATATTCCCAAAACAGAAGTCTTATCAGTTAGAATAATGCATGAACAACTTAATATACTAACCCAGACTTTTTCATAGAAGTGGTAGACTAATAAAGTGAAGTGACCCCCTTGGGTATAGACTTCCTTGTTAAGATAAAAGCAACAATGGTGAATAACTAAAATATATTGTATAAAAAATGTATGGCTTTAGTACATGAATGGAAACACATGAAGGTCTCCTTTGCGGGGCGAATAGCAATAGTGAAAATGTCTATTCTGCCAAAGATCAATTATTTGTTCCACTGTCTTCCGCTAAAGATCCCAATTATCTGATAAAGAAATGTCAGACTTTAATTGACAAATACATACACCTAGACAAACAAGTAAGGGTCAAAAAGAACAATATGTTGAGACATTTTGACAGATGGGGGCTGGGATACCAGACCATAAAATTATATTAATAAGCGACTATGCTCTCTCAAATTCTCAGATGGTATGACCCTCTTTATACTTATGCTTGGAACTCGATAGAAAAAGAGATGATCTTGGGTCAGAACCTTAAGAAACGAATTCTAACCGAGTTCTGAGTAAGAGATTTAAAGGAGGGAGCTTCAGTTATCGTGGACTTGCAGAAACTTTGGCATACCCTTAATGATAAATACGATTTAATTGCTTTTCCTAGTCCAAATTTACCTCTTGATTGCATTGTCACAGACCCTGAAACAACAACAATTTAAAAATGGAATAAGTGGAGTTTATTCCACCTGAAAGATTTGTATATAGGAGGCTTTCTTGCATCTTTTGAGGCTTTATCTATTAAATATGGTCTTCCAAAAAAGCTTTGGTTGGACTATACCAAAATAAAAATGTATCTTGTCTTAAACAACTTAAAGCTTACACCCAACTTTATAGAGAAGCCCTTTGAAAAACGAATTATATCTCCTGATAGGACCTACTTAATTTCTAAGTGTCATAACCTCTTAAAACAAAGACTGGAAATGGCTTAAAGCAGGTAGGCTTACCTGTAAATATATAAAAAACGCGGCCTACAGAGAGACTCACTTCAAAGTTGTGAATAAGTGGCATTTAGGCTGAGAATTGCCACACAGTGATTTTCAATGTTCATTTATATATTATAGACAATGGTCTTGGCTTAGTGTTCTTCAAAAAGCAACGAGCCATGAAAGTTGAGACATAACAAATAGGGGAAATATTTACAAGACAATGATTGAGATGATCAGGCCTGCATATACTTGCATATGATAATTGGTAAATTAAAGGTACTTTTTTCAAACAGAGCACTGCAAATGTGTGACTTCACTGCCCTTTAAAGGATATTACAAATCTTTTCTGTGTGCTATATCAGGAGCTATGAGAAGTTTTTGTAGTCACAGAGTTGCAGATTCAAAGAGCTCCGTGCTGATTAGTGTGGGGTGGTATGTATCATGTTCTATATGCAATGTAACTCCACAGTGGCAGTTTCCTTACAGAACATCACTGCTTAATTATACTTGACTGTTGAACTACATTTATTTCATGGATTTCAAATATTCAGATGAACACATAATTGAACCATAAAATTATACAAATCAGTTTTACACCCGTTCCAATATCTCAATACTAAACCTTGACATTAAAGGGCTAGTGTGGCTTATTAAAAAAGGTACTTGGTTGTGAAGTATGTAATAAACTAATAGCATTAGCAGTTGTGTAAGCCATGGACATAAACAATTTTTAGAGGAATCAGAATTTCTGAAGACTGTTTATCAATATGCTTGTTACAACAATTTCTCAAAGCAAGAGCACAAGGGTGTGATTATGTACAGTATGAACAAGTGGTGGGGGAGGGAACATGGAAAGGATCAGTCCCAAAGTTTTCCAATATATGTATTTTTTCATTGTGCAGTGGCCCTTTAATCAATATACCATTTTAGACTATGTATCACAATACATATATGTATCACAATGTATCACAATTCAATGGTAGTAAGCAGTATTGTACATTTCATTTTTTGTTTCTATTTAACAGAGCATGGTTATTGCTATTGTTATTATCTATTTGAATAGAAACATTGCTGTTGTTAGTCATTCAGTCATGTTTGGCTCTCGGTGACTAAGATCTCTTACTCAGTGCCCCTCTCAGCTCCATCAAGTTAATGTTCATTGCTTCAGCGACTTCATCTATCCATCGTCCCCTTCTTCTTGTGCCTTCAATCTTTCCCAGCATCAGAGTCTTCTCTAGGGAATCCTGCCTTCTCATGATATGCAATTAGTAATTTACTTCCAGAGTAAATATACAGTGGCGCTAGGTCTCAAAGGACAATATGTCAGAGTGCAATAATCCAATAGTTGTTTTAATATATAAAAATAAAAAAAAAACATAATAATTCAGTCAGCTCCTCAATTTTAGCCTTTGATCTTTCACTTCTGCAAATGTAGGAGAAACTCCCATGAGTGCTAGAGAGGACCCGTAAGGGGGTTTAACCCCTGTCTGTAGCACTGTAAATGCAAATAAAAAATCAATACAGCACTGCAAAAGACGGGGAAAGTGATGAAAGACGTTAGAATTAATTGCACAACAGTCTCAAGCTCGCAAATCGGCATTAAAAAAAATATTTTTTCATGTGTCATTTCGGGGTTATATTGATCTCGAGATTCAATGCGTTAATACATATCAGGTCACCCATATGGACTAGAACAGTATTGCATTCATTCTTATAATCTTGTATTTTGAGGATTTGCGAGTCCCGTTGCATATCTGACTCCCAAACCTAATTGATTGACATGTAACCTCTATGTTTCACTGACGTAATAATGTCGGTCTCATTTTCTATTGGCTCTTTTGAAATGGGAGGTTACGGTCTTGCTTAATTGATCATATTCCCGCCCTGAACTGCTACGGACGAGTGCATGGCTTACGGAATCAGCTTTTGGCCCATAACTTGAGGGCTCCTTCAATTGAATAGCACCGGAATCGGAGACGAACAGAAGCCCACAGCACGCCCACAGACATATAGCCATTATCCCGTGAGATGTGGGCTTGCAATTGAATCGGGCTCTTAGTTTGTTACATACTTGAAAAACAAGTATCTTTTTTTTTTAACTGCATTGATCCTTTAATGCACATCGGAAACTGATGCATCATCAAATACATACAATGATACAAAAGGAACTGAGAGCTGGTATAAATTAGATAAAAAATGAACTAAGTGTACAAGTGGAAAACAATATAAACAATTCAGAGAGATTCTTTTCACCAGCGATCCCTCATTAATGTTAAACTAGCTGGAAGACCATGAAAATATATCATGATGAAGTAATATCCAGACATGGATTCATTGCTCACTGTGACATGGGGAATTTTCAGCTACAACCTACTGACGAGGCCCAACTAAATGTACATCTGGGGTTTGCTGTATTATGTCCATAGAACTACCCTATTAAGGTTAGTTTGTCCTGTGGTTGCACAATTCTGACTTTGTTTTTTAGGAGTCTGTGCAATAGTATTTAGCTATAAAAACACACCTGAGAAAATAAAACTTATCTTTAAAGAATAGTTCCAAGGGTGCACAGGGTACTGGCTAAACAAATAAGCCTGAAACTACCAAGGGACATAATAGTCTGTTTCCATTATTTTGAAATAAAGGAATTCAAAATACAGGCTTCTCTGAGAAAAGAAAGAAATCAATCTGGACAATACTGTAAGACATGTACAGTCAGGTCCATAAATATTGGGACATTGACACAATTCTAAACTTTTTGGCTCTATACACCACCACAATGGATTTGAAATGAAACTAACAAGATGTGCTTTAACTGCAGACTTTCAGCTTT
The DNA here is from genome assembly GCA_027410445.1 of Discoglossus pictus. NCBI lineage: Eukaryota > Metazoa > Chordata > Amphibia > Anura > Alytidae > Discoglossus > Discoglossus pictus. The sequence continues at coordinate 255,571,658 of CM050167.1, read as the reverse complement.
AATTTGAGGGTATTTACATCCAAATCAGGTGAACGGTGTAGGAATTACAACAGTTTGTATATGTGCTTCCCACTTTTTAAGGGACCAAAAGTAATGGGACAATTGGCTGCTCAGCTGTTCCATGGCCAGGTGTGTGTTATTCCCTCATTATCCCATTAACAAAGAGCAGATACAAGCTCCAGTGTTCAATTCAAGTGTGCTATTTGCATTTGTTGCTGTTAACTCTCAATATGAGATCCAAAGAGCTGTCACTATCAGTGAAGCAAGCCATCATTAGGCTGAAAAAACAAAACAAACCCATCAGAGAGATAGCAAAAACATTAGGTGTGGCCAAATCAACTGTTTGGAACATCCTTAAAAAGAAAGAACGCACTGGTGAACTCAGCAACACCAAAAGACCCGGAAGACCATGGAAAACAACTGTGGTGGATGACCGAAGAATTCTTTCCCTGGTGAAGAAAACACCCTTCACAACAGTTGGCCAGATCAAGAACACTCTCCAGGAGGTAGGTGTATGTGTGTCAAAGTCAACAATCAAGAGAAGACTTCACCAGAGTAAATACAGAGGGTTCACCACAAGATGTAAATCATTGGTGAGCCTCAAAAACAGGAAGGCCAGATTAGAGTTTTCCAAACAACACCTAAAAAAGCCTTCACAGTTCTGGAACAACATCCTATGAACAGATGAGACTAAGATCAACTTGTACCAGAGTGATGGGAAGAGAAGAGTATGGAGACGGAAAGGAACTGCTCATGATCCAAAGCATACCACCTCATCAGTGAAGCATGGTGTTGGTAGTGTCATTCCGTGGGCATGTATGGCTGCCAATGGAACTGGTTCTCTTGTATTTATTGATGATGTGACTGCTGACAAAAGCAGCAGGATGAATTCTGAAGTGTTTCGGGCAATATTATCGGCTCATATTCAGCCAAATGCTTCAGAACTCATTGGACGGCGCTTCACAGTGCAGATGCATAATGACCCGAAGCTTACTTCAAAAGCAACCAAAGAGTTTTTTAAGGGAAAGAAGTGGAATGTTATGCAATGGCCAAGTCAATCACCTGATCTGAATCCGATTGAGCATGCATTTCACTTGCTGAAGACAAAACTGAAGCTAAAATACCCCAAGAACAAGCAGGAACTGAAGACAGTTGCAATAGAGGTATGGCAGAGCATCACCAGGGATGAAACCCAGCGTCTGTTGATGTCTATGCGTTCCAGACTTCAGGCTGTAATTGACTGCAAAGGATTTGCAACAAAGTAATAAAAAGTGAAAGTTTGTTTTATGACTGTTAATCTGTCCCATTACATTTGTTGCCTTAAAAAGTGTGAGGCACATATACAAACTGTTGTAATTCCTACACCGTTCACCTGATTTGGATGTAAATACCCTCAAATTAAAGCTGAAAGTCTGCAGTTAAAGCATATCTTGTTCGTTTCATTTCAAATCCATTGTGGTGGTGTATAGAGACAAAAAGATTAGAATTATGTTGATGTCCCAATATTTATGGACCTGACTGCATATCCAGATCTGGCCACAACTACATTATCAAGGAGGGAAATACATTAAACCAGTGACTTATACTTTAACCCAAGTTAAAATCTTCTGTATATGGGGATCAGTAAAATGCTAGAAGAAGGTTTTGTCTCTACTTCAGAAGCTTAGAATTCTACAGGAAGGTGACCAGCAGGCAACAAAAAATATTACCCCTGATTAATAAATCGGAAAACATCAGTACAGGGTCACGTAAAGAAGAAGGGGTAAATAGGATAATCTCAAGTAAACTCCTCATGGATAGATCATAATGTGAGCCTCAGTTAGAATGGGCTGAAGTTCACATGAACATTTGGAGTAGTTTAACATTATGGACATATCCTTCCTTCCCCCCTCTCTAATGAGCTTCTTACCTTGATCTACGGGAGTATCTGAGCCTCCCCTGCCGGCATGTTCTGTTGCAGAAGCTGGGAATCCCCAATGACGTCAACGCAGATGGCGCTATTTATTTTCTTAAGCTATTGTATTTAAATAAGTAACATGAAAATAATTTCAAAAATAAACATTTAAATTGTAAAATAAAATGTTAATGATAATAACAGCAATAGCAGTAATATCAATCAGCTTTATAATACATTTAATAGTAGTAACACTATAGTAATAATAGTAATAATTATAATTATATAGCCAAATAGCCCTTTACTATCGTGTTATAATTCTCCCATTGAATACCATCACTAGATACGCTATATATTGGAAACCTTTTACATATGCCATCCATTACAACATGCAATAAACCTTTTAAATATTAATAAATCCACTAATATTCATTCACATACAACATTTGATACATTTCCGATTTCAAAGCTGAACTCTAGTGATGTGTTGCATGAATTGAGGCACATCAATACAACAAAATGCATTCACCATTTGATATTTCTGGCCCATAGTTGTGTTACATAAACCCAAAAAAGGTGATAATTTCTGCACTAACTACAGACCCATATCCATAATAGCCTATGAGATAAAAATATTACTAAAATCCTATCCAGTAGAATAAACAGATACATTTAGCAACTGGTACCCCCCAACCAAGTGTATTTTATGCCGTAAAGAGAGTCACAGGACAATATTAGAAGGCATTTAGGGCTAATCATCCAAGCCAGACAGCAAAATATTCCAGTTCTACTCTCCTGTCCTTAGATGCAATTGATAGGGTTGACTGAGAAAACGTATTCACACGCTCTCCAAATATATTTCAGACAACATTATTCAGACAATATTTGACCTATGTATTGAACCACTAATATGTAATTCAATCAAGAATACTAATATAAGAGGCATTCAAGTGGGAAAGGAGGAATTTAAAATCAGCCAGTTACGCGGATGACTTCTTACTCTGCTTCACCTCTCCCTTGAAATCACTTCAAAACGTATATAAGTTCATACATGAATACTTAACAAATCAGATTATGCTCTAAATGAGGATAGCTGTGAGGTACAAAATATATGCCTACCACAGAATACTGAAAAAATATTAGTACTAAATGTTAACTTCAAATAATAAAACTTTGCAAGGATATATTTATAACTTGGCAGTTAAGTTACTCAGAAATATCAAAGTTATATCAGCTCAATAACAAACCCTTGACCCAAAAGCTCATGGCAGATATTAAGAAATGGGGAGAGCACAGGGTTTCATGCATGGGTAGAGTTATATCTACTAAAATGAACACTATGACAAAGATCCTCTACTTATACAGAACCTTACCCATACCAATACTTAAAACAGACATAAAAACCCTTCAGGGGCAGAATAAAGGAATATTTTGCAAGATGTATAGCCATATGATACTCAAAAATGCTCCAAATTCAACCATCTTCTTAAATCGGAAAGAGACCTAGTCTCAGATATTTGGTCAGATATTTTTTTATGTGGTTTTAAATATTTACCACAATGAAAATTAATACAAACCAATGTTAAGATGGTACATGGGCCCAGTCAGACTAAATAAATCAAAAGTTATTCCTAACAACCTATGCTTCAGTGTATGTGGGGAATTAGGAATCTATTTTCATATGTGGTGGGAGTGTCGGAATGCTTATTTTTACATGAATTAATGACCTCCTAAATGTGAAATTGCAACTAGATCCATTGCCCTCCTGAACAAAATAATTAGAAAATAGTTCCTTCTCCACCAACAAATTAACCTCATAAATTTGCATGATAACTAGATATATTCTAGGTAACAATCAAAAGGCTCCAGCTCTTTCCACTCAACAAAAATTGTCAGTAAGATACAATATATTCATGACATGAATGCCATAACTGCAGAAATCAGGGGCAACAAATACATTTATTTTATTTATCTATATATTGATCACCCCCACACTGATAGTTCTATGAGTACTAGCCAACCTGACTGTTCAGGGGGAGCGTCTTGGGAAGCAGCCGGGGGAACAAAGGTTATCGAGTCTACTTAGAAGGTGACCTGCTGGCTTGAGTAACTTGGATTGCGAGGATCTGGCACAAGGATCATGCTTTTTTATGCACTTGTTAGCAATATCAGTGTCTGATATGTACTGGGCCCTCATTCAATTCCAATTTGGCCAATTGAATAGGGCTCTAAATAAGCACATAACATATTTTTGTTAAATAAGTTTTTAGTTAGTAAACATCTATCCAAAAGCAAGGTTTTCACTAACTAAAAACTTCTTTAAAATAAATATGCTATGTGCTTATTTAGAGCCCTATTCAATTGGCCAAATCGCAATTGAATGAGGCCCATGGTATTTCTAAATATTGTATATTTACATTATTGTACAAATAAATGACATAATGTAATGCAATGTGCTCTGGCTTTTAAAAAAATTCACATGCACAATATATCATCACAGGCATTAGCATGTATGGCAATTTTAAATCAAAATTATTATTTGTGTAATTTGTTGAATTTAGTTGTCATTTAAAAATAAAATGACCAGTTTGTGAAATTGTGAATTTAGTTATACAGAAAAGACAAAAATATTTGCTGAACTGTTTAGTAAAATTTCAAAATGAATTGCATTTCTTGCCAACCTATGATTATTTTGCTAGTTTCCAACAGATACATTATTGTTATGATTATATATATATATATATATATATATATATACTGTATATATATATATATATATATATATATATATATATATATAAATATAAATATATATATATATATATATATATATATATATATATATATACTAAATGATAAAGCTCCAAATAAAATTATGAGAAATCCCCCTTGAAAGTTTCCCATGTAACCCAGCCTTTGCCATTATCACCAGAGAAACTACAATTACTGGCTTGATCCATACACAGGTGAAAATGCTTGAGAGCAATCCAGTCTATCTTGCAGTTGCTGCTCCAAACTCTAGTGGTTGCACCTGCATAATTTATACACACAACAGTACCTGGATCCAAATTGTCAGTCTTTGCCTTAGTCTGATTGATTAGCTCTCAAACCACAATGGTTGGATAAAGTAAATAAAAATCACAGCATATTATTTAACTTTCTGTGCATTGCAGTTAGCTCTAGCTGTGTTCATGTTAATAAAATGGAAATTACTCCAACACTACTGTTTTGTTTAGTCTGCTCTATCATCACATAACCTGTGATTCTGATACTCAATGCAGAGTCTTGGCACGCTAATAATTACTGTTAGCCATGCTTAATATAAAGACATGAAAATCATAATGTGTGCACTTAAAGGGCTCCAGAGGCAGTAAAACTAGAAATGTTAACTGCAAACCCACTTCTGCCAATGTTTCTTGATTGATGAGCTTCACATAATCTGAATTTGAAGTTAGCTAAATGACAGCAAAACCCAAAAAATGAACGTTAAATCATTATTATTAATAATAATATTAGGTACTTATATTGAACCAACATATTTTGCACTACTCTATAACATAGCAAAATAGCCACTCATCATAATGATACACAAAATGACTGTGTCACAGATTCCCTGATCCCCTACATGACAATGGATTACCACGATTGCTATTGTAGATCTACGGATATCTATGGACATCTGAGTGAACCATCAGGTTTGTGCTCATGGAGAAATATTACCTATTCACCATTTTGGAATTATTATCCTCCCTAAACAGCCCACAGGCCACGTACTAGAGTAACTATGTAACTATGTAACTCAAGTCTGCCACATCCAAGATGCAAATACCTGCTCTTTCCCTGGTGCCTTTAATATCTATTATTGTTTATTTGTAAAAGGCAACATAGGCCCCCCAATTAATTCCACGCCTCTTATTACCTTCATACAGTCCATATGTTTGCAGATTGAAAATTTGCTACAGTTACAGACAAATGTAATTGCTCAAGCTCACAAGTACAGACTCACAGCCCCAACATGCAAACCATGAAGTTGTACGTAGCATTTCAGGGCATGACCATGATCAATTAAGTAAGCCCGCAAGTTACAATTTAGACAGAGCCCATAGTAAATTAGACCGTCATCATGATGTCAGTAAAACATGGCGTTTAGACTACAATAAAATACTCTTTAGTAGTTCGATTTACGATCAGACTCGAAATTCATAAATGTAGAAATCCATAATAACTAAAAAATCATCTAGTTCTAGTCCATTGGGTGGCCTGATATATTAACTCATTGATTACTGGGATTAATATAACAGGAAATAAAATGTAAACAAAATATAAATTTTTGCTGATTTCGGAGCTTGAGACTGTTGTACAATTAATTCTAATGCCAGTATTTTGATGTACAGTAGTGTGTTTATATTTGCTTTTACAGTGTTAGCAACAGGTGTTTAACCCACTTGCAAGTCCTATCTAGTACTTGCATAATTGTTTGGTACATTTGCCATTTACGGGTTTGAAGGCAATTGTGGGCTTGTTGAATTGTTGCAATTAAATATGGATTTTGCGTCTTTAGAATTGGTAACATTTGCGGTCTTGATAAATCAAAGAAGGAGTTACGATTTTGACCTGTAACTCACAAATGGATTGCAAAATATAGCCAATTAAATATCTGTTACTTTTACAAGCTCTATTACACGCTCATGTATTTGCGATTTGGACAATTTATAGGGACCATATTCAGTAGTGTTATACATGGGTTAAGTTCAAGGCAAAAACAATTGTAATACATTGCAAAGTATGGAGGGCCCTGTCTCTGAGCTTAGAATAGTGTGCAAAGTGCTCTCCGTATAGCACCTTACAAAATTTGGTGTTGTCCTTTTATCAGATCCATGCCTAGACGCTATTTATCTGATAGACTTGCAGCACTCCAGCTTTAGCCTCCTTTCTGAGCTTTGTAGACTGCCTTGGTAGACTGTTGTTGCACATTTAAACCAAAATGTTATATATGTCCAATGTTCATCTCAGTAACGTGACTGGTTTGGGTTGTACTGTGACCTGAAAACTATAAATTCATCCATGACTTTATATAGATCCAAGTCCTATCAGCCTCAGAAAGGCTTGGTTCTGAACTCTTAAAGTTCCAGCCATTCTAGTTACTCTGACCCTGTCACAATTAACTGGCAATAGTGGATTTGCAACTTAACTTCAAGCAATAGGATCATTTATCACTCAGAAGGAGAGTCCAACAATGAAACCAAGATGGCATGAGGCCCTCCTTAACCTGTAAAGAGAACACAACACATTGAAGTAGCTGGATGAATTACTTGCAAATCTGCTGTTGGAAGTGGGTTTTTTTGAATACTGCTACCCTGTCTTATTGCTGTGGATGCAACTCCAACTTCAACATCAGGACTACTTGATGCTCCCAGCTCAGTAATATAGTCTCTTTATCACTCTTGGGATTTTATATACGAGGCACTCAATCAATTTGGGATGATAGCTGACCAAAAACTCAAGCATCCTGGAGGATTCAGCAGGATTTGAAAACATTCAGCTTCTTGTCAATATCTGGATATATTGAGCATGAACTCTGGGTAGTCCGTGGAGTTGTTGCTGACCAAAGAAATCTACAAAAGATATAAGCAGTATTTGTCAGGGCAAGCACCTATCCCCAGCAAGTATCCAGTGGCAGGGGGAATCCATAAATCTGTATTTCCATGTCAAATAACTGGCAGAACGATGAGGCATATGATATCCCTCCATTCCCCACATTTGATCCCTAGTGTCGTTCCTAGGAATAAGATATGTAATGAATGGACTTTTTTTTGCCAATATGAATCCAGATACATTCTCCCTGACTTATCCCATTGAACCCTGATGTTCTGTACAAGGCTTATGACTCCTGTGGCCAGCCTTCTAACATTTGTATTATAAAGTAACAGCCTGAAGCTATTCCAACTAGTAGAATTAGCCAACAAAGGGTTTGTTGCACACTCACGAGTGCCAGTGCACTTCTAAGTGTGCACAACAAAGACCCACTAATTGCACATTAAGAAGTACTATAATCTGTTAATAATTTTTGCATATTTTACCCAGTGGGGTACCAGACTTCATGCACAGCTTCCTTTTACTAATTGAAATGATGATTACTTGTTTTGTACATATATATTTGCAACAAAATGTTGTAATCATTTTCTACCACAAACATTGGATGTATATTTGAAATTACAGTACAACTATAATTCAGAGAGCAGTTAAGAATATCCACCATATATCTGTTTACCAAGAATATGTATATAGCACTATGAAATATAATGTCACAATATAAATCAATAACAATAATAATATGCTCTTGATATATAATATTCACTTGCTATATATATATATCTATATATATATATATATATATATATCAATGCAGATATAGCTATGCATCAACTATAGCTTTCAATACCTTGGGAATATCTAGGTTCTACTAGCATATACAAATATAATTTGTCAATGAAATGTTATCAATTATTAGACTTGCATGATACCTATGATTGCATTACCCACATCAATTTAATCAGCTGAAATAATATGTTATTGTAATTTGAAAATTACAAAAATGTTTCAAATTAAATACTGAGTTATCAAAGCTCCTTAATCACTGCTTTAATGAATTAGAGGCCATTCATTTCATTTCAATTTAATTTAGAAAATAAATTAATTAAAAAAAATATGAGAAAATATGAAAGTTTAAGTTCAGCTTTTATGAGTTCAATTCTTTTTTTTGTCTCAGTTTAATAAAATATTGTTGTTGCCATTTTATCTTCCATACACAGTTTTTAAAGTAACTTGGAACTCATGAAAACTGCTGTGTACCATCAACATTTGAAAATCCTGCTGAAAATCTGTACATGTTTTTTAAAATAGTCAAGTATTCACCAAGCTATAGGCATTTATACTTACTGCTGGTATAGTCCATGAAGCCCTCCTAAAAGCAATTACATAGATAATGAGAAGGGAATCTTAGCCTCACAGTCAATAAATAATTTCATGTGACCTGGTATCCATGTGTGGTGTGTATCAGCAGCCAGAGAGATAAGCAACTTCAGAATTGAGCAGTCTAGAATCTGAGCTCTGTCTTTGTTGCTCATGAGCTTCATGGGGGTGATGCATAGATATTTTAAGTGAGTTATCCTGTTCCAGCTCAGTAGGGGAGGTTTGTGTTAAGCTGCAATACTTTGCAAGTGGTGGAAATGTGAAGCAGAGGGAGGGAAAGAGGAAGAGACATCCTGTAATTTGTGTAAGTGGTGAGTAGTGATGTTGCAAACATCAAATTTTCGGTTCGCGAACCACGGACGCAAATTCCATCAAATGTTCGCGAACGGACGAACATTTGCGAACCGCCATAGACTTCAATGGGCAGGCGAATTTCAAAACCCACAGGGACTCTTTCTGGCCACAATAGTGATGGGAAAGTTGTTTCAAGGGGACTAACACTTGGACTGTGGCATGCCGGAGGGGGATCCCTGGCAAAACTCCCACGGAAAATTACATAGTTGATGCAGAGTCTGGTTTTAAGCCATAAAGGGCATAAATCGCCTAACATTCCTAAATTGTTTGGAATAACATGATTTACATGTATCGATCAGGTAGTGTAAGGGTTACACCCGCTTCACAGTAACAGACCAATATCCCCGTTTAATGCACCGCAAACAACCGCAAACAGTCCCTTTGCACAACCGCAAACTCCCCATTTGCATAAGGTTGGATACCAAGCTAGCCATGTCCCGTTCCTTGTCCTCACTGATGTCATTGAAGGTCTCTTCCTCCACCCAGCCACCAAGGGCCCCTGAAAGGTGACAACTAGCCCCCTGGGACTCCTGCTGTGTTTGGTCTTCCACCTCCTCAAAGCCACCTTCCTCCTCTGACTCCTCTTCTTCAGACTCCCAGAGGCTGGGGGCTTCCACTGTCCAGCATGGAAGATTATACACAGGTCAGAGTCTGGGGGCTTCCACTGCCCAGCATGGAATATTATACACAGGTCAGAGTCTGGGGCTTGCACTGCCCAGCATGGAAGATTATACACAGGTCAGAGTCTGGGGGCTTCCACTGCCCAGCATGGAAGATTATACACAGGTCAGAGTCTGGGGGCTTCCACTGCCCAGCATGGAATATTATACACAGGTCAGAGTCTGGGGGCTTCCACTGCCCAGCATGGAAGATTATACACAGGTCAGAGTCTGGGGGCTTCCACTGCCCAGCATGGAAGATTATACACAGGTCAAAGTCTGGGGGCTTCCACTGCACAGCATGGAAGATTATACGCGTTGCCTCTGTCTGCGTTATTATAAGGTGTATACTGTTAAGTAGTACTATTCCTATCGGTTTAATCCCTGTTACATCCACTATTAGGGGACGTGTATATGGCATGGATTTTTGGAACAGGGAGATGGAAAAAGATGCTTGGTCGGACCTCCTACTTCGAATTTGGGGCACTGCACGTGCAATCTAAGGTGCCACTAGATAGGAGTGGTGTATTAAGTTGTACTACTCATTCCTATCGGTTTAATACCTGTTACGTCACCTATCAGGGGACGTGTATATGGCATTGATTTTTGTAACAGGTAGATAGGAAAAGATGCTTGGTCGGACCTCCTACTTCGAATTTGGGGCACTGCACGTGCAATGTAATGTGCCACCAGATAGGAGTGGTGTATTAAGTTGTACTACTCATTCCTATCAGTGTAATACCTGTTCCGTCACCTATCAGGGGACATCGACACAATTCTAATCTTTATGGCTCTATACACCACCACAATGGATTTGAAATGAAACGAACAAGATGTTCTGTAACTGCAGACTTTCAGCTTTAATTTGAGGGTATTTACATCCATATCAGGTGAACGGTGTAGGAATAATAACAGTTTGTATATGTGCCTCCCACTTTTTAAGGGACCAAAAGTAATGGGACAATTGGCTGCTCAGCTGTTTCATGGCCAGGTGTGTGTTATTCCCTCATTATCCCATTTACAAAGAGCAGATAAAAGGTCCAGAGTTCATTTCAAGTGTGCTATTTGCATTTGTTGCTGTTAACTCTCAATATGAGATCCAAAGAGCTGTCACTATCAGTGAAGCAAGCCATCATTAGGCTGAAAAAACAAAACAAACCCATCAGAGAGATAGCAAAAACATTAGGTGTGGCCAAATCAACTGTTTGGAACATCCTTAAAAAGAAAGAACGCACTGGTGAGCTCAGCAACACCAAAAGGCCCGGAAGACCACGGAAAACAACTGTGATGGATGACCGAAGAATAATTTCCCTGGTGAAGAAAACAACCTTCACAACAGTTGGCCAGATCAAGAACACTCTCCAGGAGGTAGGTGTATGTGTGATGAAGTCAACAATCAAGAGAAGACTTCACCAGAGTGAATACAGAGGGTTCACCACAAGATGTAAATCATTGGTGAGCCTCAAAAACAGGAGGGCCAGATTAGAGTTTGCCAAACAACATCTATAAAAGCCTTCACAGTTCTGGAACAACATCCTATGGACAGATGAGACTAAGATCAACTTGTACCAGAGTGATGGGAAGAGAAGAGTATGGAGAAGGAAAGGAACTGCTCATGATCCAAAGCGTACCACCTCATCAGTGAAGCATGGTGGTGGTAGTGTAATGGCGTGGGCATGTATGGTTGCCAATGGAACTGGTTCTCTTGTATTTATTGATAATGTGGCTGCTGACAAAAGCAGCAGGATGAATTCTAAAGTTTTTCCGGCAATATTATCTGCTCATATTCAGCCAAATGCTTCAGAACTTATTGGACGGCGCTTCACAGTGCAGATTGACAATGACCCGAAGCATACTGCAAAAGCAACCAAAGAGTTTTTTAAGGGAAATAAGTGGAATATTGTGTAATGGCCAAGTCAATCACCTGACCTGAATCCGATTGAGTGTGCATTTCACTTGCTGAAGAAAAAACTGAAGCGAAAATGCCCCAAGAACAAGCAGGAACTGAAGACAGTTGCAATAGAGGTCTGGCAGAGCATCACCAGGGATGAAACCTAGCGTCTGGTCATGTCTATGCGTTCCAGACTTCCGGCTGTAATTGACAGCACAGGATTTGCAACCAAGTATTAAAAAGTGAAAGTTTAATTTATGACTGTTAATCTGTCCCATTACTTTTGGTCCCTTAAAAAGTGGGAGGCACATATATAAACTGTTGTAATTCCTACACCGTTCACCTGACTTGGATGTAAATACCCTCAAATTAAAGCTGAAAGTCTGCAGTTAAAGCACATGTTGTTTGTTTCATTTCAAATCCATTGTGGTGGTGTATAGAGCCAAAAAGATTAGAATTGTGTCGATGTCCCAATATTTATGGACCTGACTGTATATTGCATGGATTTTTGGAACAGGGAGATGGAAAAAGATGCTTGGTCAGTCCTCCCACTTCAAATTTGGGGCACTGCGCGTGCAATCTAAGGTGCCACCAGATAGGAGTGGTGTATTAAGTTGTACTATTTATTCCTATCAGTTTAATACCTGTTCTGTCACCTATCTTGCCTCCCAATAGCACATTCTATATGTCATCAACCTGCCTGTGTGTATTTAGAGAACCACACTTTAAGGCCCTTAACCTGGGACAAGGTGGCTTGGCTATCAGAATTGCCTCAGAGCCTTAAAAACTCGCCAAACCTCCTAATCAGACGCTCACTATCATACTGCAAATGGGCCAAGAAACACACGGGTTTGTTCCCTAGATCCACCCAAATGACCCCAATTCTTGACCACCCTCAGGCCCCAAAACACATGAGCACAACATCACAACACTGGTGGAGGTCAAGGAAACTAGATAGACTGGGAGACTGGTTAGTAAAGGGCCAGATGCTCACCTATGAGTAACTGAGGTACAAGCATGAGCTACCGCTGTCAGAACATTATAATTACTGTAGGCTGAGGCATTTCACACACTCCCTGACCCAGAAACAGAGGATACCGGTCTTAAATTGGTTCTCCAAAATTTGTAAAGATAAACCTCTATCAAGGGGGATCATTGGGTCGCTTTACAAATATAAAACATTTGTTACTGGTTGAAGTGACACTGGGGGAAGGACCGGAGTGGGGGAGCCCTGGAGACCCTTCAGAAGCAACCGGCGGCAAAATCATCCCAGGAAAGGAGAGGTCGCTCACTGAAGCCTGCCCTAGGGTAACCCAAGGGTGATTGCCCAGGTTAGATATTGTAAATAATAAGCTAATACTGCTGCAGGGATGATAGCTAATAGGACTTTGGTGTTCCCTGCAGATATACTCTTTACTATTGTGTTTTACCATGTTTTAGATATCTCTTAAATTGCAATCACAGTAAAAAATAAGAAAAATTATTAACCTAAAAAGTAAAAATAAGAGGGAATAACCAGCTAACTTTCACAAAATGTCTTTATTGTAAATATGTATTTTTGCACAACTGTTATGCAAGACTGTTCAAAAATGCTTTATTTTTCATTACATGCTGTACGCCTTCTGACAATAAAATAATTTAAATGCAAAAATTAGGTATTGTTGCAGCGACCAGAAAAATTTATGTTAGTTTGTGGACCATTATTAGCTCAAGGCAGCTCATCTATCAGGCCTTTTTTAATCGAATATATCGCCCACTGTCAGTCCCTTCGGGATCTATCCCTCATTCATCTTAATAAAGGTGAGGTAATCTAGACTTTTTTGACCTAGGCGACTTCTCTTTTCAGTGGTAAAACCTCCTGCTGCACTGAAGGTCCTTTCTGACAGGACACTTGAAGTGGGCCAGGATAGAAGTTCTATGGCAAATTGGAATAGCTCAGGCCACAGGGCAAGCGTGCACACCCAGTAGTCAAGGGGTTCATCGCTCCTCATAGTGTCGATATCTGTAGTTATGGCGAGGTAGTCTGTTACCTGACGGTCGAGTCTTCTCTGTGGGTGGACCCCGAAGGTCTGTGGCGATGCATAGGACTTAAAAAGCTCTGCATGTCCTCCATCAACAACACGTCTGTAAAGCGTCCTCTCCTTGCCGGCGTGGTCGTGGGAGGAGGAGGATTATGTTCACCTCTTCCGCTGTTAGATTGTTTTTGTGCTGTGACATCACCCTTAAACGCTGTGTAAAGCATACTTTTTAATTTATTTTGGTAGTGCTGCATCCTTTCCGACTTGTGGTAATTCAGTAACATTTCAGGCACTTTCTACTTATACCGGGGGTCTAGTAGCATGGACACCCAGTACAGGTCGTTCTCCTTCATCCTTTTTTTACGAGGGTCCCTCAACAGGCACAAAAGCATGAAAGACCCCATTTGCACAAGGTTGGATGCTGAGCTAGTCATGTCTTGTTCCTTGTCCTCAGTGATCTCACTGAAGGTATGTTCTTCCCCCCAGCCACGTACAACACCACTAGTACCAGATAGGTGACAACGAGCACCCTGGGATGCCTGTTGTGGTTGGTCTTCCTCCTCCTCCTCAAAGCCACATTCCTCCTCTGACTCCTCTTCCTCACAATCCTCTTGCAGCGTTGACGCAGGTCCAGCAAGCGATGCTGATAAGGCTGTTTTTGGCGGTGATGGTGACCACAACTCTTCCTCTTCACGCTCATCTACGGCCTGATCCAGCACTCTTCGCAGGGCACGCTCCAGGAAGAAAACAAATGGTATGATGTCCCTGATGGTGCCCTGGGTGCGACTCACCAGGTTTGTCACCTCCTCAAAAGGACGCATAAGCCTACAGGCATTGCGCATGAGTGTCCAGTAACGTGGCAAAAAAATCCCCAGCTCTGCAGAGGCTGTCCTAGCACCCCGGTCATACAAATACTCATTAACGGCCTTTTCTTGTTGGAGCAGGCGGTCGAACATTAGGAGTGTTGAATTCCAACGTGTCGGGCTGTCTAAAAGCATGTTGTTTTGCAGCTGGATATCTGTAAAGTGCGCCATGGCCGTGTAGGAACGCCTGAAATGGGCACACACCTTCCTGGCCTGCTTCAGGACGTCCTGTAAGCCTGGGTGCTTATGCACAAAGCATTGTACAATCAGATTACACACATGTGCCATGCACGGCACATGTGTCAACTTGCCAAAATTCAATGCCACCAACAAATTTCTTCCGTTGTCACAAACCCCTTTGCCGATCTCCAGTTGGTGCGGAGTCAGCCATTGATCCACCTGTGCGTTCAGGGCGGACAGGAGTGCTGGTCCGGTGTGACTCTCTGCTTTCAGGGAAGTCAACCCCAAGACGGCGTGACACTGCCGTATCCGGGATGTGGAATAGTACCTGTGGAGCTTGGGGAGTGCCGTTGATGTGGAGCAAGACATAGCAGCAGCAGAAGAGGACTCAGCCAAGGAGGTTATGGAAGAGGATGGAGTAGGAGGAGTAGAGGAGGTGGCAGCAGGCCTGCCTGCAAGTCGTGGCGGTGTCACCAACTCCTCTGCAGAGCCACGTATTCCATGCTTGGCAGCCGTCACCAGGTTTACCCAATGCGCAGTGTAGGTGATATAACTGCCCTGACCATGCTTTGCAGACCAGGTATCCGTGGTCAGATGGACCCTTGCCCCAACACTGTGTGCCAGAGATGCCATTACTTCCGTTTGCACAATCGAGTACAGGTTGGGGATTGCCTTTTGTGCAAAGAAATTTCGGCCGGGTACCTTCCACTGCGTTGTCCCAATAGCTACAAATTTTTTGAACGCCTCAGACTCCACCAGCTTGTATGGTAAAAGCTGGTGGGCTAAGAGTTCAGACAAGCCAGCTGTCAGTTGCCGGGCAAGGGGGTGACTTTGTGACATTGGCTTCTTACGCTCAAACATGTCCTTGACAGACACCTGACTGTGGGCAGATGAGCAGGGTCTGCTCAGGGCGAGACACGGAGTGGCGGATGGTTGAGAGTGGGCAAGCAGGGCAGCAGTGGTTGACGTGGCTGAAGATGCTGGACCAGGAGGAGGATGGCGGCTTTGACTTTGTGTGCTGCTTGTACTCATGTGTTGATCCCATAGGCGTTTGTGATGTGACATCATGTGCCTTCGCAAAGAAGTTGTACCTAGGTGGGTGTTGGACTTCCCACGACTCAGTTTCTTGCACTAGATATGAGTGTCACTGTGCACTGGCAAAAGTTGGCAGACTAGATGCAATAGGCCTCACAAACACGCCTGTAGGCAGGCAACTGATATTCAATCGATTACAGTTAAAAAAGGGTTGTTTTATTTCACTGCACACTACGGTTGCACTAGATATGAGTGTCACTGTGCACTGGCAAAAGTTGGCAGACTAGATGCAATAGGCCTCACACACACGCCTGTAGGCAGGCAACTGATATTCAATTGATTACAGGAAAAAAAAGGGTTGTTTTATTTCACTGCACACTACGGTTGAACTAGATATGAGTGTCACTGTGCACTGGCAAAAGTTGGCAGACTAGATGCAATAGGCCTCACACACACGCCTGTAGGCAGGCAACTGATATTCAAACGATTACAGTAAAAAAAGGGTTGTTTTATTTCACCGCACACTATGGTTGCACTAGATATGAGTGTCACTGTGCACTGGCAAAAGTTGGCAGACTAGATGTAATAGGCCTCACACACACGCTAGCAGGCAGGCATATGCAATTAGATTACACAGAAAAAATAATAAAATAAAAAGGGCTTTTTGGGTTGCTGTCCTTATATATCAAAGGAGTCATTCAGGTGTGTAGTGAAAGCTAAATACACAGCCTGGCTATCTATTTCCCTATTAAATCAGCAGAAAAAAATAATAAAATAAAATAAATGATGTTCTAGCCCTAAAAGGGGCTTTTTGGGTTGCTGTCCTTGCAGCAGATATCAAAGGAGTCCTTCGGGTGTGTAGTGAAAGCTAAATACACTGCCTGGCTATCTATTTCCCTATTAAATCAGCAGAAAAAAATAATAAAATAAAATAAATGATGTTCTAGCCCTAAAAAGGGCTTTTTGGGATGCTGTCCTTGCAGCAGATATCAAATGAGTACTTCAGGTGTGTAGTAAAAGCTAAATACACAGCCTGGCTATCTATTTCCCTATTAAATCAGCAGCAGGTAGAATAATATGTCCTCTCTCAACGAATGTAGCTTCAGAATGATTCTAAAATGGAGGCTGTCATTCAGATGGAAGGCTCTGGAAGGGAGTGTATGCTGCTGATTGGCTGGAATGTGTCTGCTGACTGTAAGGTGCAGGGTCAAAGTTTCCTCAATGATAAAGAATAGGGGGCGGACCGAAAAGCGCATATGTTCGCTGTTCGTTGCGAACGCGAACATGCGAAAATCGCCGCAAATAGTTCTCTGGCGAACTGTTCGGGACGTCACTAGTGGTGAGAAGTGCTTTGGTCCTGTGAGTTCTGCTGGTGATGTAGTAATTAATGTTCAGTTGCTTCATGAGAAAACAGCAAGTCTAGGCAGATAAACATATTCTACCTTTTCTATATGTTGCATATAGAAACATTAAATTATGGATAATTTTTCTGTCTGTAAATCTGTAAGTTCACCTATAGATTCTTAAAGGATTTATAGAATCAGGACTTATTACAGCACTGGACTAGTGTATATTGATCAGGCCTTATTCTTCCAGATATAAGTGAATAAGTTATGCAGCCAAGTAATATACTGCCATGGAATATTGTCATGGTGGGCCTTTCTACACACATAAAGAAGGAAGACAGATTATAGAGTTATAAAAATAAATAAATATAGACTATGGGCTAATGGAGAGATGAAACAAACTAGACAATGAAGGAAAGACAAAATGAGGGAAAGGGAGAAGGAAAGGAATCATGAGGTGAGAGCAAAGCATGAGGGCAAGGCAAATGAGGAACTAGGATGGACATGATAGTGCAGTTAGATGGGGGTGATATGAGGGTAAAGTAAGGCATTGGAGAGAAATATGATTAGAGAGTGAGTGATGGTGTAATTTGTGGGGACTGACATAAAGGGAGAGAGAGGCATGGGGAGAAAGAAAGTGAGGCATAAGGTAGTTTTAGGCATGTGGAGAGAGCAAATAATGCGAAAAATGAATGAGAGAGCAAAGAAATAAATGCATAAGGAAGTGAAGATGTCTTAAAAGGGTCAGAGAGGTATCTTCACCCTTTGTAATATATCAATTTTACTTTGCCTTGTATTTAACCCTTGTACAGCACTATGGAATATGTTGGCTTGTAGAAGGGGGCATAGTGGGTAGGGTGTGGGGAGAATGGATCATAAATATGACATCTGAAATCTGCTACGTACAGATACCATTGTGGAGCTTATATTTGTCACCAACATAGGTGGAGCTACCGCCGGTGCCGTCGGTGCAAGGCACAGAGGCCTCTGACCTCTGAGGGGCTCCCAAGGACCTCCAGCGCCCCCGCAGATCTTCTGCACCCCCTGCTGATCCCCTGTGGCCCATGTGGCCCCTGTGGATCCCATGTGGCCCCCACAGAACCTCTGAAGACATGCTTGGCCAGTCCATCACTTTTACCTTCATCTTCTTTAGCAAGGCAGTGGTTTTCTTGGAGGTGTGTTTGGGGTCCTTATCATGTTGGAATACTGCCCTGCGTCCCAGTCTCCGAAGGGAGGGGATCAAGCTCTGCTTCAGTATGTCACAGTTAATGTTGGCATTCATGGTTCCCTCAATGAACTGTAGCTCCCCACTGCCGGCAGCACTCATGCAGGCCCAGACCATGACACTGCCACCACCCAAAGTATACATCTATACTGAGGAAAGGTAGTTGAAATAATCACTAAATGACAGATAAATGAATAAGGCACAAAGAACACAAAAACACTGAAATTAGATAAAACCCTCAAAGAAGCTGAAGGTAAAGGTGATGGACTGGCTAAGCATATCTCCAGACCTAAACCCTATTGAGCATCTGTGGGGCATCCTGAAACAGAAGGTGGGGGAGTGCAAGGTCTCTAACATCCACCAGCTCCATGATGTCATCATGGAGGACTGGAAGAGGACTTCAGTGGCAACCTGTGAAGCTCTGGTGAACTCCATGCCCATGAGGGTTAAGGCAGTGCTGGAAAATAATGGTGGCCACACATTGTGGGCCCAATTTGGACTTTTCCACCTAGGGATATACTCACTTTTGTTGCTAATGGTTTAGACATTAATGACTGAGTGTGGAGTTATTTTGAGAAACAGCAAATATACATTGTTATACAGGCTTTACATATACTACTTTACATTGTAGCAGAGTGTCATTTCTTCAGTGTTGTCACATGAAAAGATATAATAAAATATTTACAAAAAAAAAATATATATATATATATAGTATATAGATTTAAGTCTTGACTGGCTGACTTTGTAAACTATTTGTATGTCTAAAGAGACTATTTGTATGTCTAAAGAGACCACAGCTGCATCCAACTCTTCTCCATATTTCTGTGATATACTGGAAATAGAGTCATATTGTTGAACCAGAAGAACATTGCTCAGTTAAGTAATGATTTTATATTTGCTTTTCCTTTAATGTTATACACATTTTCTCATGTCCTACATAATGTAGTTTAAACCCTTAGTGGTATTTGCAGATGTAGTTTTATATACGTATGTGTTATGCCCAGCAGCACTAAATAACTAATCTTAACCATCGCCCTCACTAGCAGACTGCTGATGACTGTATAGCTTGCTGCTGGTTCATTTCAGGTCACTGCCATTCACAGACATGACCATTCTTTTTTGGCTTCATGCTGTTTCAGTGAAATGCTTCAAGACCCTTACGTAGAATGTGTTTACATTAATCCAGCGCAGGCAATAAATCTGAAGCGTCCTGGCACAGAAGCACACTCATAAATCACTTCCGTTGCAGCAGTTTTGCTGTACATTACCTTTTACATCATGACAGAATGGGTGCAACCTTTAGTTTACGTGCAAGTCATACAAGATGCAACACAAAAGAAAATCTTTGCTTTTTCAAATTAATTCAAGTGCCTTAAATATTTCTTGCAGTTAAATTAAATCATTGATAATTTATTATTCTGTACATATTAAAAAAAAACATAATTTGCAAAAAATATATATTGATCAGAATTAAAAAAGATTAAGATCAAAGCTTCTATTACTTATTTCCATAGCTCAATTCAGGAATCATTCTAAAAGAAAAAAGGACTTATTGAATTCACAGTACATATGCCATCCATATGTGGTTGCAACATTTCCCTCTATATCTGTTACTAGTATTTAGGAGTTTTGCACATTGCACAAGGAAATACTTATAAATTCTTGTTAGAGAGTTTGCACTAAACACAGCATTTCTTAGCTTATTTGTAATTTATAAGTGTGGAAATAAGGACAGTTCCCATTCAAGTTAGATCTGACTTATTACCACAAGAAGTCAGGATAGGGGAAGGCCATGGCTAATAGCCCAAACTGAGCAGACTGGTTGTCCAATTAACATCTTGTCCAGGTTCACTCAGGTGGGAACCATACATGCAGGAAGAGTCCTGGATGGGGTTAAGATGTGTACATTGGCTAAAGGGATCTGTCTGTGTTTGGGCAACTGTCGCTTAGGAGAAAGAATGGTCACTTCAGGAAAATAGCCTCCAGACTACCTGGTATTTGCTAAATCTGCCTTTAGCAGGTAGAGGTGAGTTGCTCCTCAAAGTGGTAATAAGTGAAATGCATACAGACTACATGGATCAGTGGGTCAGTATGTTAGCCTTTGATGATAAAAGGCAAACAGACCTAGAAAATGGTAGGCCCAGCTCACAGTATGACCGTAATAATGTCCCTTTTCCCGTAATAATGTCCCCTTTCCTGTCTCATGCTCCATTTTAAGCCACTATTGGACACTGTGAGTATGCTGTATGCATAGCATTTTGCTTATGTTAGTAGATGTGTAGAAGTGTTGACAACAGCCTGATCGAACCAGCAACATCACCAGCTACCATTAACAGACTGACGTGGAGTTTTTCATCTGTAACAACTACTGCCTCTCACATTTGGCTACGGTAAGTCTGTCTTTCAATCTTTAGTATTTACTGTGTCTCACGTGCCCTGTTTATTTATTTACAAACAATGATGTTAGCCTGCAAATGTAACCATTGTAATAAAAAGTTGCACTATTTAAAACTTTGTAAAAATCAAACATGTCCATTAAGAAGTCAGTGCAAAAGTTAAGCAGATCTTAACAATTAGTTTGCCTAGATATCCTTCATTATTTACTCATCAACAATAACATGAGAAAAACAAGTATTATATACGTGATTTCATTTAGTTGCTTCAGCCTGCTCCTCAATATCTTAATTATTTAATTTGATACAGTGGATACATGTGATGTACTGCAAGCCAGCCTCCGAAATATTACGAGTGACTCCTTCTTACTTTTACCCCAAATCAAATTAGGGCAACTAAATTAGGGCAACTAAATGAATTTCTCAATGTAAATCTATGGGTACTAAACTTGCAAATTGTTTTAAAACCATTGCTGAGAGCTGGAGCAGCACTTTCCAGAAAGTGGAAACACTTGGCCATAACAACATCAATTACTAATCAACAGATGTTGACTTACATAGCCACCACCAGTTCCTATGCCACTGCCTCTGGGAATTATTGTAAACCAGGAGATGCAGGATCCACAGACATGATCCAGCTTCTTCTGGCAACAGGAGAAGGCGGAAGTGACGTCACTGCACAGTTATGTTGCTACTTAATGCAGAATGCACTGGCGAGCACCCTTTGCACACAGCTGTAGAAGCACTGAACAGTACTTTGATATCTAGCCCCTAAGAGGGCTTAGACAGAGCCATTTCCAACCCCAAGAAGTAGATTTCATCTTTTAACTAAGTGTACTATATATTATATTTATTATTAACAGGGAGAAGTACTATTGCCCCTGAATAGGATTTTTACATTTGTGTCTCCAGAGTGCAGCTTTGTAGTGGAGAATAGATATATGGCATATACCCACTTTATTTACATGTTAATCTAATGCATTATCTTTATTAATATTATCCCACATATCTGCTCTATTGCATTTCTTTATATATGTGCTTTATTACATATGATAGACATTTTTGACATTTTGTCTGTATATTTGGTAAAGTCCTGTACTATAAACTATCATATTGTGTAAAGGCCAAATTTTTCAGCCCTTTTTTTAAGGCTAAAAAGGACACCCTCGGCTTATACTCGAGTCACTCCCCCCCCCCCCCCCCGTGTCTCTCTAAAACCCCCATATCTCTGTAACCCCCCGTGTCTCTCTATCCCCCCCATGTCTCTCTAACCCCCTGTGTCTCTTTCCCTCCCCCAACTCATCCTCATCCTCAACCCCCCCTCATTCTAACCCCCCTCCTCATTCTACCCCTCTAAATACCTCCCCCTCTCGCTTTCCCCTCGCTTATTTGCAACTGAAGCTTCTGCTCCGGCCTCCGCTCCTTCCGGCGTCTTTATGTGGCGCGCATGTGACGTCACGTCATTAGCATATACCGGGTGCCGGCACCCGGTATATGCTAATGACGTGGCGCGCATGTGACGTCATTAGCATATACCTTGTGCCGGCACCCGGTATATGCTAATGACGTGACGTCACATGCGCGTCACGTCAAGACCCCGGAAGGAGCGGAGGCCGGAGCAGAAGCTTCAGATGCAGGTAAGTGAGGGGAGTGGGGGAGGTATTTAGAGGGGTAGAATGAGGAGGGGGGTGAGGATGAGGAGGGAGGTTGAGGAGGGAGGTTGAGGAGGGGGTTGAGGAGGGGGTTGAGGATGGGGGGTTGAGTTTGAGGAGGGAGGTTGAGGAGGGGGTTGAGGATGGGGGGGTTGAGGAGGGGGGTTGAGGTTGAGGATGAGGAGGGAGGTTGAGGAGGGAGGTTGAGGATGAAGAGGGAGGTTGAGGATGAGGAGGGAGGATGAGGAAGGGGGTTGAGGATGGGGGGGTTGAGGAGCGGGTTGAGGATGAGGAGGGAGGTTGAGGATGAGGAGGGAGGATGAGGAGGGAGGTTGAGGTTGAGGAGGGAGGTTGAGGATGGGGGGTTGAGGTTGAGGAGGGAGATTGAGGAAGGGATTGAGGATGGGGGAGAAGGTTGAGGAGGGTGGTTGAGGAGGAAGGTTGAGGAGGGAGGATGAGGAGGGGGGTTGCGGTTGAGGAGGGAGGTTGAGGAGGGGGGTTGAGGATGAGGAGGGAGGATGAGGAGAGGGGTTGAGGAGGGGGGTTAAGGTTGGGGAGGGAGGTTGAGGAGGGGGTTGAGGATGAGGAGAGAGGTTGAGGAGGGAGGTTGAGGAGGGGGGTTGAGGATGGGGGGGTTAAGGTTGGGGAGGGAGGTTGAGGAGGGGGTTGAGGATGAGGAGGGGGGTTGAGGATGAGGAGGGAGGTTGAGGATGAGGAAGGAGTTTGAGGAGGGAGGTTGAGGAGGGGGTTGGGGGTTGAGGAGGGAGGTTGAGGAGGGGGGTTGAGGAGGGAGGGTTGAAGAGGGGGGGTTGAGGATGAGGCGGTTGAGGAGGGAGGATGAGGAGGGAGGTTGAGGATGAGGAGTGGGGTTGAGTAGGGAGGATGAGAATGAGGAGGGGGGAAGAGACACAGGGAAGAGAGAGGGGGGAAGAGACACGGGGAAGGGAGAGGGGAGAAGAGACACAGGAGGAGAGGGGGACACAAGAAAAGGGCACACAAGAGGGGGACACAGAGGGCACAAGAGGGACACAGGGGGCAGCACATTTCCCACCCTCAGCTTATACTCGAGTCACTCATTTTACCCAGTATTTTGTGGTAAAATGGGTGCCTCGGCTTATGCTCGGGTCGGCTTATACTTGAGTATATACGGTCTATAATAATTTTTTTACCTTTTTCCTTACAGATTTATATAATACACCTCTGGATATATTCATAGTAATATCAGTGATATTCTTATTTATATGAATATATATATCATTCATAATGACTTGTATAGCCCTAAATATTATTATTTTTTTTTTTTTGCCATTATCCAACATTCCATGATACATTGATATCCCCACTTACAAATGGTCTTATTGTGGGTTGTTGTCACTATTGTTACATTACTTATTCAATTGTAAATATTCTAATATCTTCACGTACAAAGGATGTGATAATATGAAACTATGAAATGATTTAATAAAAAGAGGGTCAAACAGTAGGAGTATATATTTTGAATGCTTGTAATGATTAGAATAAATGGAATTATATTTATAATTTCAAATATCTTGTGCCACCTTTGGACCTTTGGCAACATTTGGTGACTGTATGTGAAGTAAGTTTGAATTGCATATGTTTTTTTTATATGGGTGAATTGATCATTGAGGAAGCCACGAATAGGAGTGCAGAAACGTGTCTGGTCAGCTTTACAAGTTTTTTAATTGAACACTGATGTGCGTTGTTGTTTTAGTAAATTAACAGTAAGTTTCAGTAAATGAACATACAACCACAATCAGAAGATGTGTGTTATTTCAGTACACCAAGGAAGATGTTTGCCAATAGTAGATATATGCTATTAATGAAATCAACAAATAGTTATACAATCAATAAATATATTATCACAATACGTGATACATACATTAATGTTGTGTATCGGAAATCAGAGTCTACACTGAGACTGTAACAGAATGTGAAGTACCAACCAAGTAGCAGGAAAATGTTGGGAAGCGCTAAATATAGCTCATATATTGAGGTTACCAGAGGTGACTGTTGAATTTCAATCTACATGTAGGCTGGGTTTTTTGTTCCTTGGTCATCTACATTAGGAATTGGTGTCTTCTCTCTCCCCCATCTTTCTTATTTTGCTATTACATTGCCTTATAGTCCATTCACATTTTTGTTACAGACTTCTCCTAGCAATCTGCAATAATTCGGTATATAGCTTACTTATCACAAGGAAAGTTGTGGTCAAGTGTTTTCTATTGATATTATTGCTATTTGTAAGAAATAAAGTTTTTTTTTCTTTTATGTTTTTTCCCATTTGGTGCTTTGCTAGAAAGCATACACCCTGAGTACAACCACATATTCTTGATAAAGTCCTACATTTTATAAGGATAAAATGCTTTGAAACTTGATTGAGGATCCTGGAGTTATTATTATAACAAATATACCAATCATTTAGATGGAGTTGGAGTTGTGGATTACAGTTATTTAGTTGCTAGCGACTTGCCCGTCAAAAATGACGGCAATACAATTTGAAGGCTGGCAATGCTGTTTGCCACACAACGCAAGGCTCTCCTACCTCTAACTTTTGGGCCTCGCGATGAGCACTCGGTGCTCATTGCAGGCCTAGGCCAACCCGCCACTTTCATGACTCACGATGAGCACCTTTGGCGCTCATTGCGGGCCTCTCCCCCCCTCTACTTAACGTGTTTCACGATGAGCACCTTCTCTATGTTCCCTCTCCCCCTTTCCCTCCCGTGTTTCTTTCTCCTCCCTCTTCAAGTCTTACGTGCCTCTGATGAACGCCGATCGTGCCTTTTTCACAGTCTTGCAGGACTCGCTATAAACACCTATATATATATATATATATATATATATATATATATATATATATATGAATAGTTTATAGGTTTAGTTGCAAATTAATTGTTAGGATGCAATTTTATTAACAATACCTTTGAAAATAAACATTGAGGTATGTATTCTTTCCCCTGGGAAACATCTCGGTGTTCTTATATTATCTGAGTCTGAAGAAATGCTAATAAAAACCTAGCATACAATACATGTCAACTGATGCGGTGTAATGTTTTAGACAAGTACTACTTTTGACATTTGCTCACTTTTTGCCTGCTTCTGTTACAAGGATTTTGATAAAGCATCTTAGTCTTTACTAATAGAAACATGTTTTTCTTAATTGAGTTTTCTTCCCTTGCTGACAGAATTGCCCGAGGTTATTGGGTTGTATTATCACATTTAATTATGCAAATGATCTCCCTATCTTGTACGCCGAAGGCTGTGCTATACCACACAAATTTTGTTGCGTCAAAAAGGTCCCTGGCTTCATTTAATTTCTGTGTGATCCTCTCCTGTTGCTTTTGTAGCCCTGCATAGTCTGGTAATTGTGTAAGAGAAAATTAATGCAATATCCTTTTTGAACTTGAATTGATTTTTCACTGTTCTGTTTTTTCTTCAGGAAATAATAGGAAAGGAAAATAATAGACAAAGAGACCTTGATTTTTACAGATTCCCTCTGTTGCTTGGCTTACAGCCACAATATGAAGTCTGTATTTTTCTCAATCTCTGTCATTTGCACAGTAAACGTTTCTATAATGCTCCTGTCACTAGTTATAAGACAGTTCTCCTAACAGTGATAAAAGACAGGAAGTTTTTTTTTCTTCTTAGAGAATAAATAATGTTCAGAACCAGAAAACATTTGTGCTTGCTGAGAATGTATTACCTCTTATCTTAGTATAGTGGTATGACTAAGAAGCGAAGTTCAATTTCTACCGCAGTAGGCAGAACATGTGTATCATTTTAATCTAAGTGCCGTTACTCTATTTGTTTGTGCCATGTGTTCTCTTGAAACATTTCTTGAATGCTGTATTTGTTTATTATTTGAGCACACAGCCACAATTGTAAAGGAGATTTGGACAAGTGTATGTAATTCGTTATGATTGGGTCACTTGGGCGACATGAAAAGAGCAAAGATCTGGAATTCTTACAGTATCTCACATACTAACTTGTTCATGTAGGATCCTGTAGGATCCACATTAATAAGCCATGAAGAAGTTTAAGCAGAGACACAGAAACGAGGGCACATATTTTTTTGGAAAACGTAGACATTAGAGTGGTAGAACATCAGTGATAGATATTTGTTTTTTGTATGGATGCACATAGATATTTTAATATTGGCATTCAAAATATCTCAGAAAAGAAATTATATACTGAAGAAGACCCAGGAAAGATGCATGGCTTGATTTATAACATATTAACAAATCTGATGAACCTGAAGTTCATAAGAAATTGGCCGTAGGTCTGTATTTGGAAACCAGTTCCTACTATTGATTAACACTGGATTAAATTGTTTGATATTGTTTTGGGACAAATATAGAATATACAGTATATTATAATATTGTAAATATAAAGAAAGCACAAATATATATAAGAAAATAATATATATATATATATATATATATACTCTCCAGATATAGAAATATAATTGAATTTTCAGTAGTATGAAGATTGCATACAAAAACAAGGTGATACTAATAACACACTGAGTGGTATCCTCAGGAATACTAGTGTTTTGAATAATAGCGCAAATATAAAACTTGCTGGTCCTATGTCGATAAATGGAGTATCCATGTGATAGACAAACAATATAATCCAATAGATATACAGGAACATAATCCACCAGCTGATATAGTGGATGTGGTAGAGAATACAGTCCCTGATGCTTCCTGGAAGTTGGTGTAATAAATATCCCAAGCAGATTCCAAATGGACACACATAGTATCATTTGCCAATGCAAGTGATTTGTATGAAGATTACAGTCTAGCAAACTATAAAGAACTCCTTAAAGTAGGTCGCTGCACTCTACTCACTCTCTACTACACTCAGTCTAGTGGCTGCACAAAATAACCTTTAGCAATCCTTCTGTTATCACATAATTAAACATGATTTGCAGAAAATTCACCATTAACTATCAACTTATTATGATATGCAAAGTTATTAGAATGTGGTCCTTGTATCTGCCTGCATTATAATGGGCACTGTCTTCTATAACCTTCAGTGTGCAGTAGTACTGGGTGACTGTGCATCATGTCAGAGAAATCTTTTGATAAGAATGCCTCATCCTAGTGAGAAGCATGGTTTGTTTTTGCCGAGTGATGCTGAGAGTCTAGGTGCAACCTTCATCTAATAAACGTCTTTGGCAAACATGTAGCCATTGTCTGTATCCTGCTTCTATTCAGGTTGCGTTCCAGTTGATGTTTCTTCAATGCTAATTGCTTGGATGCTACTTTCTCTTTTACTCCTGCTCCTTTGTTATTCTGCTGATTCTAAATGTATGTCCTTGTGATTCCTACCATTATCTGTTGCTGTCTGCTGTGATCCATTGCCTGTGACCTTGAACAAAATTCTTGCTACCCGTTTCAACTTTTTTTAATTTTTTTTATTTTATGAAAGTTTTCAATATATTTACAAGACAAATAACAACAAACATAAAAAGTAAGACAAAGACAAAAAGCAACCATAAATCATAAATACATATAATCTTTTCTAATGGATCTAGAGCAGAGGGGAGTGGAACTCTATGTTCAAATCATACTAGTAAAAGCTTTATCCCTAAGAGACCATTTAAGGTTGATCATTTCCCCCCAACCTTTGTTTACATGTCCATAATCTATCTCAATCTGTCTATTTCTGTTCATCATAACTTCTATCTTGCTCCATGATGGAATTTTACCTTTTTTCCAATGTAAGCAATTTCGCCACAAGTAAAGCATGGATAGAAATTTCTCTAATTTTACAATCCATATTACGTGGAACCATATGAAACAAGACCAATTCCAGGGTTAATTCAATATAGCTATTACTTATGTAATAAATTTGGTCTAAACATATTTTCCAATGCTTCTGAATTTCGGGGCAATGCCACCACATATGAGCATAAGTGCCCGTCTGGTCACATCCTCTGCAGTATTTACTTTTATCTTGTTTTGGTGCTATTTTATTTAGTTTTAACTTCTAATCTGTGAGCTTAATTACCCTGACTGCTGCCTGCTTTTAACATTGAAACTCTGATGACTATTCTACTGCCAACCGGACTGGATCATTGGTTAGATGGGTGGCCTATAGTCTCTACTTCAATAACCTGGGTTCACTTCTTGTTGAGCATTTCAATAAAAGTTCTTCAGAAAAATAGTTACAAATATTTATTTCATGGCTTGCTTCGTACCCCTGGCTGACAAAATGTGTATCATATTCCATAATATATAACAGTTTAGGAGCTTTTTATTTGTCTTTCTGATCCATTAGAAGGTTTTACACAAAGTTCACGTTTTTAAACATGCCCTTTGTAAATCCATTCCCTGCAGAAATATTCAAATGAGGCACATTTGATGCCACATTAGCATGTTGACAATGAGAAACAAATGAAATATTAACCCATGTACGTATTAAAGGATTCACGAGTACATCATTAAAATACTATGAACATCATTCAGTTGCAAGCCGGTAATTACCTGTAACCTGACATTTTGGCTGCAAGTTATATTTTTCTAAATATTTAGATGAATTCAATTGTCTCTAACTCACAACTGCCCTCTCACAGCCTCCACACGCAAACCAACAATTTGTGATCGGGCTAGCAATCCAACAATGTAGAAATCAATCAAAATAATTAAAGCAACTGTTTTAGTCAATGCGGATTCCATGATATGTATGAACCCTTTGATTCCCAGGATCGATATAACACGGAGATAAAAGTTAAAAATAATATTTTCTTATTGCAGATTTATGAGCTTGAGACTCTTGTGCAATTAATTAAAATGCCTTTCATTGCTTTCCCAGTATTTTAAAATACAGTAGTATGTGTTTATTTGCTGCTGCGCTTATACGAACAGGTGTTTAACCCACTTGCGGCTCTTATCTAGTACTCGTACAGTTTATTTCATACATTTGCCATTTACAGGTGTGAAGGCAATTACGGGCTTGTTAAATGTTTTGTAATTGAATATTGATTTTGCATCTTTAGCACTGGTAACATTTACAGGCTTGAAAAATGTATGTTTTTGACAACCACAGTGATTTTTAGCCTGTATCTTGCAACTGGAATGCGAGTTGCTAAATGTAGCGAATTGAATATCTATTACATTTATGGGCTACATCATAGGTTCAAGTAATTGTGATTTGGCCAATAGAATGACGAGCTATGATTACTCTGACTATGCACAATTTTTTAAAATGATTTAATGCCAGGGTTGCCAAAGATCATTAGCTTATATTAACCAAACTTTCCTTCCTTTTTATATAAAACAATTTATTGGTCATTCTAAAAAATATAACAGAACAGGTTGTAAGCATCCCTTGTTGTGAAAAAAAAAAAGCTTATTTGCTTTCAGAATCTTAATTGCTTTCAGAAAATATGCTGTTAGTAAACATACACTCTGTGCTTTTACTATATTAAGAGTCATATTGAGTCATTGATTGCTGGCATGAGGCTATATAAATAAAGAATACTATTCCTCAGTTTGCATGTTTGAATGAAAACATAAAGGCAGACTTGTTTCTCAGTTATCCTCATCGGCAATTAATTAGTTAATGGAATCCTTTGCTCAAAAAAACCTCAACACAAATTGATTGTTTTTTGTTGTTGTATTTTTATCTTTCTTTTTTATAATTATGTTTACTATGTAGGCATAATTGCAACAAATTGAAGCTGAGAGTTTGCAGTCTATATGAACTGGGTTTAACCATAATCCTATTAATAAGGATGTTCCTCCTTTACATGTTTTGTTTATATAAATCATTTGAAGCTATAAAATGTAGTAGTGAAATGAGTGACAGTAAAAAAAGGTTTAATACTTGGGAAAATATACACCAAATTAAAAATGGATTTGTTTCAGTAGATGAATGCACATGGCTTATTTATAGTGTATTCTGTATCTTGCAAAGGGCAGAATTCAACTCAGGAAATTAGAATACACTAAAATCAGATAACGTGTATGTTAGACACAGTAGATGGTTGAGCTTTGGATGTGCTTTAAGATGCAATGATAAAAGACATATAAACCATGTGAGTTGAGTGCATATCAGGGGCATATTTAGCATTTTTGCTACCCTAGGCCAGTTCATATCTGTGTGCCCCCCAGTTCACAATTAGTACTGCGGCCTTTCCCTGTGCTATGTATCTATCTTAAGATTATCACAATCACATCTAGAGAAGTAGTTGTGGTATGTGTGTTTATGTATATATACATATTGTACTTAGAATGTCTATGGTACATTTATAGACAAAAATGTATCTAATATAGACATTTGTGTGCATAGGAACATACTACAGCTTCACTTCACCAGCAACTACTGCTTCATAAAAATGTGCCGCCCTAGGCCATGGACTTGTTTGTCTAGGCAGAAATACGCAACTTTACAAATACAACAAAATTATTCTGTTGCTGTTACCTCCAAAAATATATATATTAGTTCTTAGGGGGCTATGAAATGTATCCCAATTATTAAAACAAAACAATGGAAGGATGTTATAATCAGAGTTAGTTATTACCAGTTTTCAAATCTGCTTGACCTATAAATAAGTCATTCCTCTAAGTCACTGTATACTTTAAAGAATAGACTAATTGTGTTTTTTGGCTTGGTGTCATAAAGTTGCATTGGTCACAGTAACAACAGGTGATTGTGGAGTATTCTTGACAACTGACATTCTTGACTGAATTCTAGTTCATGGCACTGATCCTTATTATATGTGTATATTCTTATATTGATGAAATCAGTCCTTAAAAAAGGCACTAATATATCATTGAGCTTGTATAATCAAGTTAGAAGTTTAAGTTGGCTTCATTATCTGATTGGCAAGAAAATAGTCGTGAGAAGATTCAATGTTGGGAACACACTGAAGACAGGGTAATCTGTGTCAAAGGCAGAAGGTTGGGGCAACAGGATTCAGAATGGTCAAGGACAAAAGAAGTTGGTTAGAGCAGGAAGGGAGCAAGAGAATGGTCAGGGTCATAAGGCAGGGGAAATGCCCAATTGATCAAGCATGGTTTTTAGTAAGGATAGTGAGAGTAATTATCCTTTAATTATCTGCAATATTCGTATCAATTCAATGCTTTAACTTCAGCTCTTTAATATATAAAAACTAGCGACTTGCCTGTCAAAAAAATGACGGCAATGAGATGTGTATGTTTGGAAAGTTGTTTAGTTATTAATATACAAATTTGACACTTGTAAGATTTTAGTTATGATGAAATAAGTAGTATTGTGATATTAAACATGTTTAGTTTTGTAAAATGTTCTCTTGGTGAACAGTAACGCTTAAAGCATTTGAATGTAAGAACAGTTGAACTTTAAATTAATCAGTATTGTAAACTTGAGGTAATGGTTTTTTAACATGCAATTTCTATCTGAAGAATTGTTAACTTCAATATACATTGAATCCAGAGGAAGGCAAACAGTAAAAACCCTCCTTGAAACGTACCCATTTTTAACATGAACTTTGTAAGATATTTAAGTAAGAAACTTGACATTATATTTTTTTAAACTTGAACTTTCTTATCTGTGTAACTAAGGAACTTGAAAAAACATTTTTCCAACTTGGAACATTATAAACAATAACATAGTGAAATAAGATTTTTATTATTTTTTTATGAACTTTAAACTAATCAGTATTGTAAACTTGAGGTAATGTTTTTTTAACTCAAGAATTGTTAACTTAAATATACATTGAATCCAGCAGAAGGCAAACAGTAAAAACCCTACTTGAAACATACCCAATTAAATTAATTCCTTCCTGACCCCATGAACTGGGGATAAACATTAATCCAGGGAGAAATCTGAACATAACAGACAATATTTACATTGTGACTTAAAACGTGGTAGAGCTCTTAACATGAACTTTGTAATATGTTGAAGTAAAGAACTTGAAAGTATATTTTTTTAAACTTGAACTATTTTATCAGTCTAAATAATGAACTTGAAAATATTGTTTTCAAACTTGTAACATTAGAAACAGTAACATAGTTAATTAACATTTTAACATAATTTGTAAAAATAATGCAAGGCAAGTGTTTTGTGAGGCTAATCATCCATAAACATTACTTCCATTAATTATGACTGAATTGTTTATTGTTTTGTATTTTTCAATGTCTTAAAATTTGTTTTGCATGGGTTTTATTTGTTTAATGAAAGGTTATAGTACTTCATTAGTAGACAATGTTTTTAGTAAAAATCCGTCCATCTTCTAATAAATCACCTTGACTTTCATTCTTTTCAATGTAAACTTTAATAGCCTGTGGATTTTTGCACCGTGATAACGCAACGTACAATTGACCACGTGCAAATATTGGTTCTTCCAAGAAAATACCCACAGATTTGAACGTTTGTCCTTGTGATTTATTAATGGTCATGGCAAATGCCATAATAATAGGAAATTGTCTTCTTTGAAGTATAAACGGGAAACTACTTTCATTTGGTGCTAAATCTATTCTTGGTATGAAAACTCTCTCTCCTTTATGGGTACCAGTTAAAATTTCAGCATCTATAAAATGGTCCTTTAATTGTTGAACAATTAATCTTGTCCCATTGCATAGGCCTTTTTTGGGGTTCATATTTCGCAGTAACATGACAATTGCACCTTTCTTTAGCTGCAAAATATGTGGTGGCATTCCAGAAGGAGTTAGTGAGTTTATGAATTCAGTAGAAAAGTTAGCCTGACTTTCATTGTCATCACATCAGCAAGTACAGAATCAGCACTGTGATAATTTATTTGTGGTGCATATTTTTTTTTTAAGATTTCATTATTGAGGATTAATGCATCCTTATTTTTACACGTTACTAGGACTTGGTTGGCAAGCTCTGAATATTCCTGGTTATTTATGCTACCTTCAAATATAGCCGATATAATATCTTGGTGACAAATCATATGAGGTGGGATCTCTACAGTGTCATCAGGTAAATGTGGTATTTTTTCTGTTCTGCCTTCTCCAATTTTAATAAGCCAATCATTGAAATCAGTTTTGCCTTCGGATCTCATGTTTTGTTGCAGTTGAAGATGGGTAAAATGTTTCCATAGTGTGCTTGACTTTATACAGGTTTCGATAATGTCAGTTCGATTTCCATGTACAACGACAGGTAATGTTTGTCTAAAATCGCCACCTAACAACATTAACTTTCCACTAAATGGAAAAGTATTATCCATGACTTCACGAAGCAAACAATCAATACATCGGAGTGCATAGCATGACATCATTGTGGCCTCATCTATTATAATTAATTTATATTTTTTCAATTTCTTTGCTTGTAATGATGTCATGCGAATATCTGACACAGAAATTTCTAAAATAGGCACGGGCAGTTTAAAGCCACTATGTACAGTTCTTCCACCTTCTAACAAAAGTGCAGCAATTCCAGTAGTGGCAAACGCCAATGCTATTTGACCTTGTGCTCGTACAGAACTCATTAATAAATTATATAGATAAGTTTTTCCTGATCCGCCAGGTCCATCAAGATAGAAATAACGCTCTGTCACCATGTCATCATCTATTGCATTTTTAATGGCATTAAATGCTTGCAATTGTAACGTATTTAAAGTTGCAAGTCTTTCTTCTGTTCTTTCTACTTGTTGTTGAATGTCATAGTCTTCAAAGTGTATGTCATCTATAAGACCTGGATCAGGCAAATTAAAACTTGCACAACTTAATCCATGAGTTAAAAATACTTCTTGGATTTCCATTAACGCTTTTAAGTGTGCAATGGGTTCATTGTATCATCGTATAAAGTCTTCAGCCATATTACTTTTAAATGTCTCCCACAAAGCTAATGCATTTGGAGCATTTGAGAAGATACAAATAAATGCAAATTGTTCTCTCATCTGCCGTGGCATTTGACATTGTGCTGCTTCTTCTAAACATCTTTCCCACTCTGTATCATCAGCTAGTAAGTTTCTATGTCTTGCAGCTAAATGGAAGGATTCATATAGTATGTCATTAACAGTTCTTAAGTGTTCAAAACTTTGTGCTCCAGGAACATTTAAAAGTAATATCCGTAAGCAAAAACGTTCAACATCTCTTGGACTGACTGTGTAAACTCTTGGGATTATTTTATTTCCTCTGCTTTTTCTATGACTCCATAATCCATTCACAAAAACATAGTGATATGGAATTTCAATATATAAGAATTTTGTTGCTTCTGAATCAGTGGAATTTAATTAAAACCATGCATTTAGTGTAGTGTGACGAAGTTCACTTTGGGCCAATGCATTACTTTCATTTCCAGCATGGAAATACACTAAATGTCTTTGTGGCAAATGTACTGCTAATCTATATACTGCATGTGATCTATCATGCATTTCAAATTTTAAAAGCTGTTACATAGCTTCTGGCGCACTGACATAGCGAGCATCTACATGAGATGCAAGTTCATCATGTACTAACTCACTACTTTCAGGGTTGTCTGCACTTTTGACGACTACAGTAGCTGCATCATAGCCTTTGTAAATATATTTGTAGACATATTTAATGGATTTGATGGAAGTACAGGCTTCTACATTTATGTGGGCGTTATGAGTAAATGTGGATTGTAGGGTACTACATATCTATTGTCAACTTCTTTGCCACGATTAATGGCACTATCTCCTTCTCTTCTTTTATAAAGTGGATAGCCATCACAATTGACATAGGTTTTGTCTCTATAATCTTTTGGAAAATCTAACAATCTCATATAGTCTACCATATAGTTATGGATCTGGTAGTTCAGCAACAATGACTGCATCCACTTTGTCAGAAGTATCTAATTTATCTTTTTCTTGAAGTATTATCAGAAGATGTGCATGTGGAAGGCCTCTTTTTTTAAATTCAATGGTATATACATAAGCAAGACATTTGCCAAATAACTGACTTATAGTGATGTCACGTATTAATTCATTTATTTAATCTTAAAAACTCTGGCTACTAAATCTGGTCGATCTGAAGCACTTTGGCCAAGAAGTAAATTTTGTGTAATTTCTGGCCATTGGGGATTACATGTAAATGTAAGAAATAAATCGGGTTTGCCAAATTTGGTGACAATAGCCATAGCATCATTGTATCTTTCTCTCATATTTAGAGGAGATCCTTGAAAGGAAGATGGTAAAATGATGGCTTTGCCAGCTGTCATGTCTCTGCTTGTAGCCAGGTCAGCAACATAGTCCATTAGTCCCGAATATTGTTCTACACGTAGTTTATCTTGTTGATATTTTATAAAGTTTAAATTATTGGCCTCAACTTGCAAATAGGAATCAATAATCCATTGTTGTGTTAGTTTTCCACCACATAAAATTGGATTAAATGTATTTTGAATGGCAATTTGAGCTACTTTAAATTCAAGCATAGAAACATTATTTCGGATTCTGGCTTTAGCATTTGGGTAACTGGGAAGTGTTAATTTTGATTGCGAACCTGCCTCTCCATGTGGGAAAAAAATGGGATATGTCATTGGATCTAAATTTGGACTTAAGATACTCATATTAATGAATGGTTGCTCCTCATTTCTGGGAAATATTCTAATGTCTCTTTGAAATGGTTGTTCTCCTTCATCATTTTGAAACACCATTGCAACCTCATTTGATGTTGGCAAGTTATAACAACGTTTATTTGTATGTCTGTCTCTTTTAAGCACCATATTGACCTTTGTCATTGGTAATTGATGTCTTTGTGCATGAAGTTGTTGTTAATTTTCTACTTCTGCCAATTTTTTATAAGCTTTACTGTAGGGGTTATTGTCCATAATGTTATCAAGCTCTATAAAAACACTGGGTAAGCATTTTTTATTTTCTTCCAGCTGCATACATGGGTCAACAGCTTCCATTGTATCTAGGACATATAGTTGAGCAAATTGTCTTTGCTCTCCTTCCTCTGGATGTAAATGTGAAGTCCGATGATAAATTTGGCCTTGGACTTTAAAACAGTAAGGACCATGTCCTGGTACATTAGCAGCTAATGTTGCCCCCATAGATGCAAAGGATATGGCACTATTGTAGGATCTTATGTTTGTCTTAAAATTTTTGTAGTTTGGAAAACTAGGTTCAGTCATAATGTTTTGTAAATAGATTGGAAATTATTTTCTTTCTGGAAGTTTGAACTTGCCATTTTGACAGCAACTAATAAATTGGCCATCTCTGGGTCTCTCCTGTTTAAAATAATAAGCCTCACAAAACTGACATTGAGTAGTCATGTCCCCACAACTATGAACCTCTACTGTTAAAGACTTGAGTAAAGGACAATTTGCAAAGCATATAGCAGTTTGACTTTCATATTCATCAGGTGAAATGTCATGTGATGTTTCAACAGGTTCTAAATGCTTTGTTTTTTCCTGGCTTTTCTTGGAATATCTTTTATTGGTTTAGGTAAAATGTCATGTAATGTTTCAGGAACAGGTTCTAAATGCTTTGTTTTTGCTGGCTTTTTTTGGTATCTCTTTTATTTTTTCAGGTAAAATGTCATCTGATGTTTGAGGAACAGGTTAAAAATGCTTTATTCTATTTTATGTGTGTGTTTAGGTTTTATGCTTAATATTGTACATTACGACTAGTAATTTTAATGAAATGTTATTTAGTCTATGTTTTGTGGACTATGCTGTTTTCTTTTTTTTTTTGGCTAGATTTAAGTTTGGATTTACTGTTAAACATTATTGTCCATAAAAGACAAATAAGAGGTAAATAAGAAATGTGTCAGTTATATTTTTGTAAAATTTATAGGCCCTCATTCAATTGCGATCTGGCCAATTGAATAGTGCTCTAAATAAGCACATAACATATTTTTTTAAAATAAGTTTTTAGTTAGTGAAAATTTTGTTTGTGGATAGATGTTTACTAACTAAAAACTTCTTTAAAAAAATATGAGATGTGCTTATTTAGACCTCTATTCAATTGGCCAAATTGCAATTGAATGAGGGCCATAGTTAGTGATTGTTCTTTTTTTTCTGTTGACATGGATGCAGAGCAAACATGTTTATTTAGTTTTCTCTTTTTTTACTTGTTATACTGTACCTTGGTTGAAGTGTGATTTCAATCAGAATCTTTGTTGGTCCTCTGTTGAAAGTCTTCGTCCGATGGTCTGGTCCTCTGTTGAAAGTCTTTGTCCGCTGGTCTTCATGCAGTGTTTATTACATATTTCATTATTTTAGTCTATTTTATCTGTTATGGTGAATATTTCTGCTATGCTGTTTTTTGTGCAACCTTTTAAAAATACTTTAAATATATTTGTATATTCCAGTTATCCTTTTTTTATACTGTAATTATTAATGTTTTTCTTATTTTGGATATGATTGCAATGTTTTTAGCATTATCCTGTTTTGTGTCCACCACTTTTGCTATACTAATTTAGACTTCTTTGTAAGGCTTTTAGCTTCGTAAACAGTAAATAAGAATATTAATTTACTTTGCTATGTGTTTGTGTGATTTTTGGTACAATCCTATTTGTGTCTACCATATGTTGCATACTTTATTTGCTTAATTAATTTTTTTATGAAGGTTAAATGTTTTACCTTTTTTAGATATGATGGCTATGTTTTTAGCGTTATCTTATTTTGTGTCCACCACTTTTGGTATGCTTATTTAGGCTTCTTTGTAAGGCTTATAGATTCTTAAACATTAAAGAATAATATTAATTTACTTTTCTATGTGTTTGTGTGATTTTTGGTACAATCCTCTTTTGTGTCCCCCATATGTTGCATGCTTTATTTGCTTAATTAGTCTATTTTATAAGGATTAAATGTTGTTGTACATTGAAAATGAATGTTTTTCCTATTTTGGATATGATGGTTATGTTTTTAGCATTATTTTATTTTGTGTCCACCACTTTTGGTATGCTTATTTAGGCTTTTTTGTAAGGCTTATAGGTTCTTAAACATTAAAACATAATATTAATTTACTTTGCTATGTCTTTGTGTGATTTTTGGTCCAATCCTATCTTGTGTCTACCATATGTTGCATACTTTATTTGGTTAATTAGTATTTTTTATGAAGGTTAAATGTTTTTCTACAGTGAAAATGAATGTTTTTTCTATTTTAATTGAATATTATGGCAATGTTTTTAGCATTATCCTATTTTGTGTTCACCACTTTTTGGTTGCTGCATTTGTTATATTGGCGGCCATTAAACATATATAGTTCCTTTATTTTTTCTACTTGTTATACTTTACCTTGATTGAAGTGTCGAATGACAGAGGGTCCCCTCCTGCCAATTTTAATCCGCCGGTCTTCTTGTAGTGTCTGTTTGAAAAAAACTTGAAATGGTTAATTGTATATTTCTTCTTTTTGATTTAGCAAAGCATGGTCTTTTTCAGCATGTAATGTATTTTAATTAACTAATTAACATTAGTTTGTTTTAGGGTGATACACATATATGTGCGTGTCACATATCACTATACATGAATCACATTTTAATAGTTAAAGTTTTTTTTTTTTTTTTAAGTCGTGCGTGTGTGTTCACAGCTGGCGTTGGACCTTCCACCGCCGCAAATGCGGCCGCTCGCTTCGCGAGGGTGCGCATTTGCGGACAAACACAGCCGACGTGCGATGCTCCACCACCGCAAATGCGGCCCCTCGCTTCGCAAGGATCCACATTTGCGGGGAACTGCGTCCCTCGCTTCACGAGGGAAGCAGTTCTTGCGGGCTCGCGTTAGCAACAATTCGTATGCTCACAACTATATATGTGATAGATACATATCACAACACTTTAACATTATATAACTTTCTACAAATTCCTACACATATAGGGCCTCATTCTAATCGGAGCCGTAAATCAGCCGCAAGTCTGCGATTACTTGCGGTCGGCTTATGGTCCCGAGTAGCGATACGTCTATGCTGGTATTCACAGGGGCGGCGCCGCAAGGGGGTCCCTCTTACGGCAGATCGCAAACCATGCAAGCGATGTATGCACTTTCGTGCTTGAACAGGATCGCGGCAGCAGGGCCGCAACTTGTGTTTCAAGCCCGCAAACATTGTAGAAATGTAAATGCAAATATTAATTCAAGACAGCACTGTAAAGCACTGTAAATGATGGGGTACACAAAGGGTGAAATGAGGATTAAAGGGACCCCATTCTCAAATTGGTACATCAACACAATACAATACTTGATTTCACGTTTAAGTTATGTCCAAAGTCCGACATGCTTGAATAACGA
Organism: Discoglossus pictus; assembly: GCA_027410445.1. NCBI lineage: Eukaryota > Metazoa > Chordata > Amphibia > Anura > Alytidae > Discoglossus > Discoglossus pictus. Next base: position 255,532,016 of record CM050167.1, on the reverse strand, counting down.
GTTACGGGCTTGGAGGTTGTTCAAGCCCGTCGGACTTTAGATATAAATTAAACATGAAATAAAGTATTGTATTGTGGCGATGTGCCATCTTGAGAATGTTGTGCCTTTAATCCTCATGTCACCCATTGTGTACCCCATCATATATATTTCTTGAATTTATATTTGCATTTACAGTTCTCCGAGTTTACAAGCTTGAGCCACTAGTCATGGTCTCGCGGTCGTGAATAACGAATTACGGGCTTGGAGGTCATTCAAGGCCGTAGGTTTTACTGTCAAGTTGTAGCACTTTATAAGCAAATAAAAAAGCCATCCTGTACTTTTATTAAAAGAGAAAGTGATGTTAGGTCTTAGAATTAATAGCACAACATTCTCAAACTCTCAAATCATCATAAATAACTACTTTATTGCATGTTAAATTTCCGCAACAAAATCCTAAGGGCTTCAACCTCCAAACCCGGAGATTGGAATCCAGTGTTCTAGGCGCCTGGATATTGAAGCCCGTCGGATTTTATGACGAAAATGTAACATTAAATCATCTTTATTTGCAAATTTGAGAGTGTGGGAATGTTGTGCTATTAATTCTAAGACCTAAAATCACTTTCACTTCTGATAAAAGTACAGGATGGCTTTTATATTTTGCTTAATTGGTGCTACGTATTTTAAGTAAGAGCTATGCGGGATCTCTTTAGTGTAAGTAAGCTGCGGCTCGGTTTTGGCAATGTTACAGCTTGACGGAAGGGTGATCATAGCATTTGAATAGAGATTTGGGATTTCTTGCGGCTGCAACGCTTGCGGACCTGTAAGATCAAAGGCTTTGATGGAAGTAAGCACCAATTGAGCTAATTGCAAGGGATTGCAGCTCGAGGGTTGTAAGCCGCCAGAGGCAACAAATAGAATGGCAAAGTAGCTTGTGGTCTCCCCTTTACTTATTTAAAACTTAGGATTAGAATGAGTCCCATAGTTCATAAGCAAGCCACCATTAAATGTATACTTTATGTAACATACATGTTTTGTATGGCACACTTGATGCATCTTAGTAAGTATTTGATCCAAGGAACAGAAAAGGGGTATAGTATATAGTATAGTGATCCTGGGAGAAGATTTTAATGATTTGGCCAACTTTAGACTGATCTAGGCTCGGTAGAACACACCAATTAGTACAATCAAATAACAATGACAAAGCTTTAAAAATTTGGTTGGGGGATTCTTCGTACATAAACCCCTGGAGTATCTATAATCCAAAAGTAAAAGATTTTATGTTTTACTCTCATACACATGATACTTATTCAAACTCTATAATATTTCTTGGTGGTTCAATCTCCAAATATAGTGTCAATAACGTGGTCTGATCATTCTGATATTAGTCTGTTTTTTAACCATTTGACGCTGAATTATAAATGACATTGGAAATTTAATGATTATCTCCTCTGCAATCATTTTCATAAACAGAATATAGAAAATCTTCTCAAGGATTACTTTATTTTAAATAATATGCTACAAACCTCAGCTGCTACTCTCTGGATGGCCCATAATTCTGTTATGAGGGGTCATATTATCTCTTTTGCTTCTCACATTATCAAAAAAAGAAGAATTAATCAATCTTAATCAGAAATAACTAAAGTTAGGAATGATCTACAACAGATCTTAATTATTATAAGTGTTATTAAGCAGTTACATTTGGCACAAATTGCATATGCTATGAAACATACTAAACACATTTACTTCCAATAAAATCCAATAAATGCCTCGAGATTGAGACAAAATTAATAATGACTGTTTTAGGCATTCATGACTCCCAAAACAGACTTTTAACAAGCCACAATCAGATTGCTATAATGTTTGAGAAATATTATTTAGCTTTATATAACCAATAATACCAAAATAAACATTATTATACTTACCCCACAGTTTGCCAAATCTCTTGAGTTCAAAAGCAGTTGATTTTCAGGGTTAACACCCCTGGATATCCCTGCTAAAATTTGCATACATTTCATAATTTGTGTTGACCACTCACAGGCCGCTAATACATTTGTATCAATCTGTGATAGTAGTGTGCATCAAAGAATCATAGGATATGTTGTCCTGTTTTTACCTGGGAAAAGGAAGTAAGGAGCAGCCAGACACTACTGTGTGGATCTTTCCATAAAGCTGCTGCTGGCTTGAAGGTTAGTGAAGGGTTTAAATCCATACCCTAATGCAGTGTTTCTATTGGAAGGTTCACTGTGCTTATGTAAGCAGCTCTGGGGGAGTGAAAAACAAGTTTTATTTTTAAATACAATAAGTCTGTATGTGTTTAGAATGACTCAATGTAAAGTGTGTTTCTGATATAAGCAGCATGTGATAACTTAGAAAAGGGTAAAAACAGGTAGACTTACATATGCCTTTACAGTGCCTTGCAAAAGTATTCACCCCCCATGACTTTTTACCTATTATGTTACATTACAGCCTTAAGTTCAATGTTTTGTTAATCTGAATTTTATGTGATTTATCAGAACACAATAGTGTAAGTTGGTGAAGTGAAATGAAAAAAAATATATATACATAAAACTATTTTTTAGAAATAGAAAACAGAAAATTGGCATGTGCGTATGTATTCACCCCCTTTGTTATGAAGCCCATAAAAAGCTCTGGTGCAACCAATTACCTCCAGAAGTCACAAAATTAGTGAAATGATGTCCACCTGTGTGCAATCTAAGTGTCACATGATTTGTCATTACATTTACACACCTTTTTTGAAAGGCCCCATAGGCTGCAACACCTAAGCAAGAGGCAACACTAACCAAACACTGCCATGAAGACCAAGGAACTCTCCAAACAAGTAATACACAATGTTGTTGAGAAGTACAAGTCAGGGTTAGGTTATAAAAAAATATCCAAATTTTTGCTGATCCCCAGGAGCACCATCAAATCTATCATATCCAAATGGAAAGAACATGGCACAACAGCAAACCTGCAAGGAGACGGCCCCCCACCAAAACTCATGGACCGGGCAAGGAGGGCATTAATCAGAGAGGCAGCACAGAGATCTAAGGTAACTCTGGAGGAGCTGCAGAGTTCCACAATAGAGACTGGAGTATCTATACATAGGACGACAATAAGCCGTACGCTCCATAGAGTTGGGCTTTATGGCAGAGTGGCCAGAAGAAAGCCATTACTTTCAGCAAAAAAGTTTCAAGTCCATAGAAAGATCTCATCAACTTTCCTTTCAATCTCAGAGCTGCTTGCCCACCACCATCAGGCATGGAGGAAACCATGGAAATTGTGCCATCCCTTTAGCTAATATCTTTAATAATATCCCTACTGTATGCATGTTATTATATCTTGGCTGGTAGAAATATTTCTAGCTTTTTGTTTTCAATTCCTAACTTTTACTATACCTAGCTTGGCTCTCTCCACCTCTCTCTCCTTACATACTGTACCTTCATTCTCTCCAGTCTCCTAAGGTCTGTCACACATTCCTCTCTCACTCCCCTCTTCCTGTACTTTCTGTCCTTCAATCCATGCCTCCATTCTTTTTCAGTGCAAATTCACCCTGCCTAATGCCTACTACATCTGTGAGAATCTCAGGAAACTGTGCTCCCTCTCTACCCCTGACTCAACCACCCCAATTCAGATTCTATTTATAGAGCCAAGGAAAACACCTGACTTCCTACTTGCAGGTATATCATCTCAACACTAGGGGTCAGCCAACATACTAGTCTTTCACCTCAGATCCCTCCCTTCTCCCACTAATTAAAACTCTTTCTATCTTTCACTTGTTTCCTAACCATTGCTATTCCTTATCTCTTACTCTTCCCCAGGTCTCTGCCTTTCTCATTCCCAAATTTTAAGTCTGGTAGGGTGCTTTGGAAAAAAGCACTTTCTGCTAAGTTCAAAATCGGGTCCTTCAACTTCTGAATTTGTTAAATTTGTATTTCCCTTGTTCTTATCCCTTGTACAGCGATACGGAATATGTTGACGCGATACAAATAAAAGATAATAATAATAATAATAATAATAATAATAAAAATAGTGTCCTATTGTCCTAACTTTTTCAAACTTTGCTCAATTTTGGCATCCCCATCTCATTTATTACAGTTATATAAAATGGTATGATCTGATTTCTTCAGCTGGGCTTGATAAGACTGTTATGGCCAAACCTACCCAGCAGATCTCTCAGGTTCTCTTGATTCCCTCCCCAAAGTAGCAGATGTCTCTAAAATCATCTTCCTCTGGATGCAGCATTCAAAAATGTGAGCACACAGGATCAGCATATAGGATACTTCCTCCGGACAAGTTGTACTGGAACTGATTTTATTGTGGTGGAGACTTCATAACAGATGCATCTTTTTTATGTATCAACTATTCTCAGCAAACTTTACTAACTAACTCAGATTACATAACAGTTACTGACTAGCAATGGAGCTTCAGTTTGAATTTAAACTGTCATCAGAGTGGACACATAATCTAACATCATAAGTTAAACATACATAGAGAAGCATCATAACAAACAGTAATTAATATACATAGTGTGATCAACATAACAAAAAAAAACATATTAAATAATTATAACAACTACTGAACCCAAAGGGTGGTCAGGGGGATTATAATACAAAATGTATACAATAATCAGTCTGCAACATGGTCTGTTGAATTCCTGTTTAAAAAACATAATGGCACTAGACATGGTTGTCCCCTCTCTCCCTGACTAGTTGATCTTTTGCTGGAACCCTTAATAAATAAAAAAGCAGCTTATGCGTTTATTGTCTGATTTACTTTAATCAACAAAATCAATATTAAAATCCACTAACTTTAAATCATGCCACAATTTCCTTAAATATTTAGGCATTCATCTCACTAGATTGTATTTATCATTTTATTTATTATTCATTTTTCCTTAATTTGAAGAAGGATCTTAATAGAAGGAGAGTCTTTCCCATTCAATGGCTTGGTTTAGTTGCTTGTAACTCTATGTCCTCACTTACTTTGAAATGGTCTCTGTGGTACATGTTTTTTCCACACTGAGCTGCATCCCACTCCTCTTTGAAAGCATGTTAGGGGATACTTTGCACATCCTTCATAATGTAGAGATAGTATCAGTAGCCTATCCTTACACTTCCCTACCTCCCCTTTCTTCCCTTATTCCTGTTTACCTACTTAAACATCATTATGAAGGCTATGTCTTTAATATATATATATATATATATATATATATATATATATATATAGTTATACAAATTATTATGCTATTGGTAATATGTATGCTATACCTAGAAAACCAAATAAATAAATAATTAAATCAAAGTGTATGACAATTGCATCTAGATCTAGTGGTTCACTTGGTCCAGTGCTTAGACACCACACAAAGTATCTGATTGCTAACCTAGGTTCATGCTCAGCCTGTATTTAAAAACAGACATAGAATGTTACATCAATCTACTTTTTTAATTTTATGTTACGCTCCCATGTTTTTCAACTGTTCTGAGATAATGAAGTAATTCTCATATATAATGCTAATTACATGCTATGGGTTTTGTCATCATCCATAAACAAATACAATGGCTAGCTTTTCTTATAGAATATGATATGATAGATGGCATGATAATAAGATTTAAAATTATTTTTTCACCATTCATTTCATATCAAAATAGTTTTACAATGGATTGCACCATTCAAATAGTGGCTTATGAAATAATACTTCAACATGTCTCTGCTTGTTCTCTTAGCCAAACATCAAAGAATAGTAGCATAAGGGGACATGGAAAGATTTGGTTTCTTTGTTGTGTAAAAGAGAGAGTTATTTATAATACATTACACTGTGTTTTCTTTTTTCAAATTAAGCTTTTAGAGCTCAAACACACATTCATATTTTTAACTGTTCTTGCAGGACTTACCTTCTGTCAGCCAGCAAGATCTACAGACTAATGTATGCTCTCCACATTTCCTGTTGGTTTCAATAATGTTTACACAGGCTTTCTAAATGACTTTTGAAATGCTTAAAATCTGATCTTATGCATGTAAAAACGTTGTGAACCATGTCTATTTAATGCATTTTCTACAAAAGGTTTCTGTTCAAAAAGCACGAAAAGCTACTGGAAGGCAGACAAAAAACTGCTGTGATCAGCATGCTTCTCAAGTCTAAGTAACATGTCACATCACTGGAAGTGATGTAGTTATAAGCTCAAACACATTTTGTATTCGCTTCATCAAAATAAGTGTTACTGATGTCATCCATGAGAACAGTCTAAATAATCTGTTAAATAATAATTAATGAATAATGAATCATTGACTGATGTTTTTTCTTTTCCATAGACTTGACTGAATAATCAAGCTCCATAAATGAACTTTGGATCCCATATATAAGCAAATGGACATAAGGTAAGTCAGACAAAACAAACAATACTACAAACTATAATAATGTGCTATCCCCATAAAAATAAAAGCATAGAGAAAGATATTCATGTTCTTTGTGGTAAAAATATTAAGAAGAGCATTCAGATTCTAGAAATAGATATTCTAATATTGAGTTCATGATTTGTGATAAATGCAATTAAAATAAACCAAAATAACACATCACAAGCAAAAACCCATATTGAAAGTTTGATAAAAGGAAACGTATTATGTTTACAGTTTGTATGAAAAAATATTCACAATTCAAAAGGACATTTTTTTATTAATCACATATATAGTTGTAAGCATACGAGTTGTTGCTAACGCTTATGGGCTCGCAAAGCGAGGGACGCAGTTCCCCGCAAATGCGGGTACTCGCAAAGCGAGGGGCCGCATTTGCGGTGGTGGAGCATCCCACGTCCCCGCAAATGCGTATCCTCGCGAAGTGAGGGGCCGCATTTGCGGTGGTGGAGCACCCCACGTTGGATGTGTTTATCCGCAAATGCGGCCCCTCGCAAAGCGAGGGGCCGCATTTGCGGTGGTGGCCGATCCAACGTCGGCTGTGTTTGTCCGCAAATGAGGACCCTCGCAAAGCGGTGGTGGAAGGTCCAACGTCGGCTGTGTTGTTAACAAACACACGCACGCACGACTTAAAAAAAAAACCTCAAAGGCAGCTCACACGGGGTTAACACACATACGCACGACTTAGAAAAAAATCAACTGCATCGTACACGTAAAAACCAACTGCGTCCCTCGCAAAAAAAATACGGCTATTACGCAAAAAAATACGGCCACGAAACGACCCATTCCCAACACTCAAAACCGTCTGAAAATGGTGCGCATGAAAACATCAGAAACACAAGAAATAAACACAACAAACACATAAAAAACTTACTTACAGCAAGGGGGGGGCATCGGGCACCGCGAAAAGTTATTTTACACGTCCATTTAAGTCCAAAAAAACGAGTTTAAACTGCCGAAAATCCCCTAAGCGAGAGAAAAAATGGCCACCGAACAAAACGAAAACGAGGCTTTAGACGTAACTATACTACAGTGTCTCACAAAACTGAAACACATACTATGCGGAACATACCACACTGATATTAACCACCATTTTGAAAACTACTACGCATAAAATGGGGAAGGAACGCAAATTGTAAGTTGGAACGCAAATAGCGCATGCGTATTGCGTTCTAACGGTTTGAGGCACTTGAAAGTTTATAAATACTGCCTACTTTCCAGAAAATTCTACATTTATATTCAGGTGAGGAACGGAGTGACTGGATAGTTAACTGCTGCTGTTACTTGAGAAGAGAATTGTTTCCTAATTTCCTACTTTACATTGTGCAAATTACAACTGAGAGGTAAGCTATAATATATTACATTTTATTATCAAGACAGGACACACACATTTATGTGTATAACCCCTACAACAAACTAATTTTAACCCAAAATAATTAAACAAGTATATTTAAATGACATAAAAAAAAAAAAAAACTTTAACTATTAAAATGTGATTCATGTATAGTGATATGTGACACGCACATATATGTGTATCATGTATAGTGACATCTGACACGCACATTTAAGTGTGTAGGCCCTAAAACAAACTAATGTTAATTGAAACTAATTAAACAAGTATATTGAAATGACATTAATTTACTACAATTCAATATGTAACCTAAAGCTGAATCTTTCCTCTTTTTTTACTATTCAAACAGACTCTGCATCAACAGCGTCACTCAAGAATTTGCACCGTGCATTGTGAACCAGATTCCCTTTTAAAGAACACAAAGAAAGAAGAAGAGGTAAGATAGAAAAATACATTACATGCTGAAAAAGACCATGCTTTCCTAAATCAAAAAGAAGATTAACCATTTCACGTTCTTTTTCAAACAGACACTACAAGAAGACCGGCAGATTAAGATTGGCAGGAGGGGACCCTCTGTCATTCGGACAAGAACAACTCTTCAATCAACAAGTAGAAAAAATAAAGGAACTTTATATGTTTAATGGCCGCCAATATAACAAATGCAGCAACCAAAAAGTGGTGAACACAAAATAGGATAATGCTAAAAAACATTGCCATAATATCCAAAATAGAAAAAACATTCATTTTCACTGTAGAAAAACATTTAACCTTCATAAAAAAGACTAATTAAGCAAATAAAGTATGTAACATATGGGGGACACAAAACAGGATTGTACCAAAAATCAGACAAACACATAGAAAAGTAAATTAATATTCTTCTTTAATGTTTAAGAATCTATAAGCCTTACAAAGAAGCCTAAATAAGCATACCAAAAGTGTTGGACACAAAATAAGATAACGCTAAAAACATAGCCATCATATCCAAAATAGGAAAAACATTTAACCTTCATAAAAAAGATTAATTAAGCAAATAAAGTATGCAACATATGGTAGACACAAAATAGGATTGTACCAAAAATCACAGAAACACATAGCAAAGTAAATTAATATTCTTATTTACTGTTTAAGAAGCTATAAGCCTTACAAAGAAGTCTAAATTAGTATAGAAAAAGTGGTGCACACAAAACAAGATAATGCTAAAAACATTGCAATCATATCCAAAATAAGAAAAACATTAATAATTACAGTATAAAAAAGGATAACTGGAATATACAAATACAATTAAATTATTTTTAAAAGGTTGCACAAAAACAGCATAGCAGAAAAATTCACCATAACAGATACAATACACCAAAAGATTGAAATATGTTATTCATTACAAATACATTCCAATCAAATAACATTTTCATTTTTCTTTTACAACAGACACTGTGTGAAGACCATCGGACGAAGACTTTCAACTGAGGACCAACAAAGATTCTGATTGAAATCATACTTCATCCAAGGTACAGTATAACAAGTAAAAAAAGAGAAAACTAAATAAACATGTTTGCTCTGCATCCATTTCAACAGAAAGAAAAAAATAAATAATCACTAACTATAGCACATCATTCAGTTGCAATTTGGCCAATTGAATAGGGGTCTAAATAAGCACATACCAAATTTTTTTAAAGAAGTTTTTAGTTAGTAAACATCTATCCAAAAACAAGGTTTTCACTAACTAAAAATGTATTTAAAAAAAATATGTTATGTGCTTATTTAGAGCACTATTGAATTGTCCAAATCGCAATTGAATAAGGGCCTATAACTTTTACCAAAATATATAAGACACATTTCTTATTTACCTCTTATTTGTCTGTTATGGACAATAATGTTTAACAGTAAATCCAAACTTCAATCTAGCCAAATAAAAGAAAACAGCATAGTCCACAAAAGTCTCAAAACATAGACTAAATAAAATTTGTCATTCTAAATTACCAGTCGTAATGTACAATATTAAGCATAAAACCTAAACACACACATAAAATAGAATACTACAACAAATAGTACTAAAACCCAAAGAAAAAAATAAATAAATCATTGACCGAACATGTAAGCTTTTAAATAAAATATCAAAATACTATTATGACAATCCCCTGTAGTAAAAATTACAAAGAATCATTTTTGCCCTCTACTATGCCTGTAAGGCTAAAAGTACAACAACAACAAAAAATTGACAAAACAACTAAAATATAAATTTTAATTACCTGTAGAAGAAGGTATAGTGTCAGGTCCTTCCCTGTGCTTTTCATGTAAGGCAAAAATTACAACGTGCCACAGAAAGTAAGACCAAAAAAATAAAATACACTTATTTAACAATACAAAGAAACTACCACTACAATAAACTACAAGCACATATAAACAAACTGTTGATAACAAAAAATGTAAAAAAACAAACTTAACATCTCAAACTAAACTAATTATAAATTATTTTCTTTTACAGATTAACATGGCTACTAACGAGAGCAAACAAGAAAAAAAAAGACGTCAAACTAGAGAAAGACAAGAGAGATGGGCCAACCAGCAGACACCAGAGAAGAAAGAAATTCGACGAGAAAAAGAACGCAAAAGACTTGCAAGCAAAAGACTATCTTTGTGGGTTGAGCTAAATAGTGGAGGAGCTAATTCTAAACGCATATTGGTGGGAGTATGCTATAAACCCCCAAATATAGCTGAAAGTTAGGAAATACAATTATTGTTACAGATTGGAAATGCAGCTAAGCATGGGCAAGTTCTAATAATGGGAGACTTTAATCACCCTGAAATAAACTGGATAAATGAGACCAGCAGCTCAGCTAAGGGGAGCAGGTTCTTGAGTACACTCGGGGATCATTATCTGGCCCAGGTAATACAAGAGCCTACTAGAAATGGGGCCATCTTGGATTTAGTCATCACAAGCAATATTGATATAATATCAAATGTTAAAATAGGGGAACCCTTGGGGAACAGTGATCACAACACAGTATCATTTGAGATTGAATACAAAAAACAGAATTGTAAGGGGCCAACAAAAACTCTAAATTTTAAAAGAGCTAACTTTAGATGGGCTACGGGAAGCAATACTACATATAGACTGGGACAAAGAACTTACAGGAAAAAATACTGAAAATAAATGGACAACATTAAAATCCTTACTAAATAAACATACTCATCGGCATGTACCATATGGAAATAAAATGAATAGGAGTAAATCATATCCCATGTGGCTTAACAATGACTTAAAGATCATGATGAGGAAAAAGAAATATGCATTTAAATTATACAAGAAGGAGGGAACAGAGGCAGCTTTATGTGACTATAAGGAAATCAACAAGGCTTGCAAAAGGGCTATTAGACTGGCTAAAATAGAAAATGAGAAGTCAGTTGCAATGGAAAGTAAGACTAACCCTAAAATATTTTTTAAATATATTAATAGGAAGAAGGCCAGGAAGGAAGCTATAGGAACATTACAATGTGACACAGGCCATCTGATAATTAGTGACCAGGAAAAGGCAGATGAGCTAAATAGATTCTTTTCATCGGTATACACAAGGGAGGTACCAGTGGTTGGGACACCGCAACATAATGGGGCTACACAACCATCACTAAATAATTGGTTAACGCGGGAAGAAATCCAAAAGAGATTGGAGAAAATAAATGTTAATAAAGCCCCAGGTCCTGATGGAATACATCCAAGGGTACTGAGGGAGCTGGGTTCTGTAATAGCCAAACCATTATATCTAATCTTTCAAGACTCACTCACTACAGGGTCACTACCGGATGACTGGAGAAAAGCAGAGGTGATACCTATATTTAAGAAGGGATCTAGAGCAAATCCGGGGAATTATAGACCAGTGAGCCTCACATCTGTAGTTGGGAAGCTTTTAGAAGGGTTAATAAGGGACAGAAAACAAGAATATGTCTATTTGAACAAGATCGTAGGTAGCAGTCAACACGGATTTATGAAGGATAGGTCATGTCAGACCAATCTAATTAGTTTTTATGAGGAGGTTAGTAGGAACTTGGATCAGGGCTGCTCAGTGGATGTAGTCTTTTTAGATTTTTCAAATGCATTTGATACAGTGCCACATGGAAGACTAGTGAGCAAACTAAGGGATACAGGAATTGCAGTAAATATCTGCTCATGGATCGAGAGCTGGCTAAAAGACAGGAAGCAAAGGGTTGTTGTGAATGGAACATACTCCGATTGGTCTAATGTGATAAGTGGGGTTCCTCAAGGTTCAGTATTAGGTCCTCTCCTTTTTAGCATATTTATTAATGATATAGAAGTAGGACTCGAAAGTAGTGTCTCCATTTTTGCTGATGACACTTGTGCAAGGTAATAAAATCAGATAATGATGTACTTTACCTACAAAGGGATTTGCAAAAAATTTGAGAAATGGGCGGCTAAATGGCAGATGAGATTTAATACAAATAAATGTAAGGTTATGCATTTGGGAAGGAAAAATAGCCATGCAATCTATAATCTTAATGGAGCAAATATTGGTGTATCAGATATTGAAAGGGATTTGGGAATGCTTGTAGACAACCACCTAGGTAACAGCGCTCAAAGCCAAGCAGCAGCTGCAAAGGCAAGTAAAATATTAGCATGTATTAGGAAGGGTATAGAAGCAAGGGAAGCAAATATAATTCTGCCACTATACAAATCCCTAGTACACCCTCATTTGGAATATGGAGTACAATTTTGGGCACCACTTCATAAAAAAGACATTTTAGAGCTGGAAAAAGTTTAGAGAAGGGCTGCAAATCTAATAAGGGGAATGGAGGGGCTAAGTTATGAAGAAAGACTAACCAAACTAAACTTATTTTTGCTAGAAAAAAGGCATCTACGAGGGGATATGATTACCTTATTTAAATTCATCCAGGGTCAATATAAGGCTTTGTCAAGTGAACTTTTTGTAGCAAGAGATTTTCAACTGACAAGAGGACACCCTTTGAGGTTAGAGGAAAAAAGATTTCACCTTAAACAAAGAAAAGGGTTCTTCACAGTTAGGGTGGTTAAACTGTGGAATTCTCTACCAAAGGAGGTGGTAACAGCGAATTCGATAGACAACTTCAAAAAGGGGTTGGATATATTTTTGAATAAAGAGGGCATTCAAGGCTATCCTAGATAACTAGCCAAGGAATATTGATCCAGGGAGAAATTTCTTAGCCAGTTTCTGGGGTCAGGAAGGAATTTTGCTTTTTTTCCCCTTCCGAGACAATTGGCAAAGTTTCAATGTTTTTTTTTTTTCTGTTTGCCTTCCTCTGGATCAATCAACAATTAATAATAAATAGTGCACATTAAAAAGATCAATAGAGATCTAAAAAGGTTGAACTTGAGGGACTAACTCTTTATTCATCCTCCAATACTATACTATTACTAATTATTTAATCAACAAATGAATTATTAACTAATCCGCATATTGCAGATCAGAGGAGATCTTAACAGCTTGGACTTGATGGACTGAAAGTCTTTTTTCAACCTTAATTACTATGGGCCTCATTCTATTATCGGCCGCAGCCGTTGCGGGGCCGTAAGGACCGGCCGCAAGCTATTCTGCTATTCTATTCCCTTACGGCCGGGGATTCCGGCAGGCTTGCGGCCGGTGCCTTGCTATCTCTTGCGGCCGCTCGCGCCGGAGGAAAGCCTTTGATCTAAAACGGCCGCAAGAGATTTGCAATTCAATTGCTCCGGGAAACCTCTCTGCAAGGCTAAAAACGAGCCGCAGCTTACTTGCAGGAAAGAGGTCTCGCTAGCACCAATTAAGCACATAAAATAGCTCAAATAAAGCCATCCTGCACTTTGAGAAGACTATAAAGGGATTTTAGGTGTTAGAAAAAATAGCACATAATTATCCTGTACTCAAATCCGTAAAATATTTTATTTTTAATATCCGTAAAATATCCATGTAAAAAGTCCAGAGTGCTTGGAGCACCTCAGACACACCCACGCCGCAGCCGGAAAATAAACAGTTAATTTGAACTCGGGTTTGGGCTGATGTGCAAGCTTGAGAGTGGGTTCCTTTTAATCCTCATGTCCCCCAATATGATCCCTAGCATTTACAGAGCTGTACAGTGCAGGCTTGAATTTATTTTTTTGTTTTTAGATTTCACAGCTTACGGCCGGTTCCAAGATATGCGGCCGGCCGTAAAAGGAGATCCTTGCGGGGCCGTATAATAGAATCGCGAGTTAACTGAACCCTCGCAAGGAATCGCAGCCTTACGGCCGATTTACGGCCAATAATAGAATGAGGCCCTATGTAACTATGTAACTATCAGCTGCAAAAATTAAAGATACGCCAAAAAAAGCTACTAAGCAAATAAATCATTTAGAACCTGTTCCTCAAACATCAGATGACATTTTACCTAAAAAAATAAAAGAGATACCAAAAAAAGCCAGCAAAAACAAAGCATTTAGAACCTGTTCCTGAAACATTACATGACATTTTACCTAAACCAATAAAAGATATAGCAAGAAAATCCAGGAAAAAACAAAGCATTTAGAACCTGTTGAAACATCACACGACATTTCACCTGATGAATATGAAAGTCAAAATGCTATATACTTTGCAAATTGTCTTTTACTCAAGCATTTAACAGTAGAGGTTGATAGTTGTGGGGACATGAATACTCAATGTCAGTTATGTAAGGCTTATTATTTTAAACAGGAGAGACCCAGAGATGGCAAATGTATTAGTTGCTGTCAAAAAGGCAAGTTCAAACTTCCAGAAAGAAAATAATTTCCAATCTATTTACAAAACATTATGACTGAACCTAGTTTTCCAAACTACAAAAATTTTAAGACAAACATAAGATCCTACAATAGTGCCATATCCTTTGCTTCTATGGGGGCAACATTAGCTGCTAATGTACCAGGACATGGTCCTTACTGTTTTAAATTTCAAGGCCAAATTTATCATCGGACTTCACATTTACATCCAGAGGAAGGAGAGCAAAGAAAATTTGCTCAACTCTATGTAATAGATACAATAGAAGCTGTTCACCCATGTATGCAGCTGGAAGAAAATAAAAAATGCTTACCCAGTGTTTTTATAGAGCTTAATAACATTATGGACAATAACCCCTACAGTAAAGCTTATAAAAAATTGGCAGAAGTAGAAAATTAACAACAACTTCATGCACAAAGACATCAATTACCAATGACAAAGGTCAATATGGTGCTTAAAAGAGACAGACATACAAATAAACGTTGTTATAACTTGCCAACATCAAATGAGGTTGCAATGGTGTTTCAAAATGATGAAGGAGAACAACCATTTCAAAGAGACATTAGAATATTTCCCAGAAATGAGGGGCAACCATTCATTAATATGAGTATCTTAAGTCCAAATTTAGATCCAATGACATATCCCATTTTTTTCCCACACGGAGAGGCTGGTTCGCAACCAAAATTAACACTTCCCAGTTACCCAAATGCTAAAGCCAGAATCCGAAATAATGTTTCTATGCATGAATTTAAAGTAGCTCAAATTGCCATTCGAAATACATTTAATCCAATTTTATGTGGTGGAAAACTAACACAACAATGGATTATTGATTCCTATTTGAAAGTTGAGGCCAATAATTTAAACTTTATAAAATATCAACAAGATAAACTACGTGTAGAACAATATTCTGGACTAATGGACTATGTTGCTGAGGTGGCTACAAGCAGAGACATGACAGTTGGCAAAGCCATAATTTTACCATCTTCCTTTCAAGGATCTCCTCAAAATATGAGAGAAAGATACAATGATGCTATGGCTATTGTCACCAAATTTGGCAAACCCGATTTATTTCTTACATTTACATGTAATCCCCAATGGCCAGAAATTACACAAAATTTACTTCTTGGCCAAAGTGCTTCCGATAGACCAGATTTAGTAGCCAGAGTTTTTAAGATTAAATTTAATGAATTAATACGTGACATTACTATAAGTCACTTATTTGGCAAATGTCTTGCTTATGTATATACCATTGAATTTAAAAAAAGAGGCCTTCCACATGCACATCTTCTGATAATACTTCAAGAAAAAGATAAATTAGATACTTCGGACAAAGTGGATGCAGTCATTGTTGCTGAACTACCAGATCCAGAACTATATGGTAGACTATATGAGATTGTTACTCATCGCATGATTCATGTACCCTGTGGTGAGCTTAATCCACAATCACCATGTATGGAAAATAATAAATGTTCCAAAGATTTTCCAAACGATTATAGAGGCAAAACCTATGCCAATTGTGATGGCTATCCACTTTATAAAAGAAGAGAAGGAGATAGTGCCATTATTCGTGGCAAAAAAGTTGACATTAGATATGCAGTACCCTACAATCCACATTTACTCATGAAGTATAACGCCCACATAAATGTAGAAGCCTGCACTTCCATCAAATCCATTAAATATGTCTACAAATATATTTACAAAGGCTATGATGCAGCGACTGTAGTCGTCAAAAGTGCAGACAACCCTGAAAATAGTGAGTTAGTACATGATGAACTTGCATCTCATGTAGATGCTCGCTATGTCAGTGCGCCAGAAGGTATGTCGCGGCTTTTAATATTTGAAATGCATGATAGATCACATGCAGTATATAGATTAGCAGTACATTTGCCACAAAGACATTTAGTGTATTTCCATGCTGGAAATGAAAGTAATGCATTGGCCCAAAGTGAACTTCGTCACACTACACTAACTGCATGGTTTGAATTAAATTCCACTGATTCAGAAGCAACAAAATTCTTATATATTGAAATTCCATATCACTATGTTTTTGTGAATGGATTATGGAGTCATAGAAAAAGCAGAGGAAATAAAATAATCCCAAGAGTTTACACAGTCAGTCCAAGAGATGTTGAACGTTTTTGCTTACGGATATTACTTTTAAATGTTCCTGGAGCACAAAGTTTTGAACACTTAAGAACTGTTAATGACATACTATATGAATCCTTCCATTTAGCTGCAAGACATAGGAACTTACTAGCTGATGATAAAGAGTGTGAAAGATGTTTAGAAGAAGCAGCACAATGTCCAATGCCACGGCAGATGAGAGAACAATTTGCATTTATTTGTATCTTCTCAAATGCTCCAAATGCATTAGCTTTGTGGGAGACATTTAAAAGTAATATGGCTGAAGACTTTATGCGATGATACAATGAACCCATTGCACACTTAAAAGCGTTAATGGAAATCCAAGAAGTATTTTTAACTCATGGATTAAGTTGTGCAAGTTTTAATTTGCCTGATCCAGGTCTTATAGATGACATAAACTTTGAATACTATGACATTCAATTACAAGTAGAAAGAACATAAGAAAGACTTGCAACTTTAAATACGTTACAATTGCAAGCATTTAGTGCCATTAAAAATGCAATAGATGATGACATGGTGACAGAGCGTTATTTCTATCTTGATGGACCTGGCGGATCAGGAAAAACTTATTTATATAATTTATTAATGAGTTCTGTACAAGCACAAGGTCAAATAGCACTGCCGTTTGCCACTACTGGAATTGCTGCACTTTTGTTAGAAGGTGGAAGAACTGTACATAGTGGCTTTAAACTGCCAGTGCCTATTTTAGAAACTTCTGTGTCAGATATTCGCATGACATCATTACAAGCAAAGAAATTGAAAAAAAGTAAAATAATTATAATATATGAGGCCACAATGATGTCATGCTATGCCCTCCAATGTATTGACCCTTTGCTTCGTGAAGTCATGGAGAATACTTTTCCATTTGGTGGAAAGGTAATGTTGTTAGGTGGCGATTTTAGACAAACATTATGTTTCCATAGTTTAATGTCAGTTCGAATTCCATGTACAACGACAGGTAATGTTTGTCTAAAATCGCCACCTAACAACATTACCTGTCGTTGTACATGGAATTCGAACTGACATTAAACTATGGAAACATTTTACCCATTTTCAACTGCAAAAAAACATGAGATCAGAAGGCCAAACTGATTTCAATGATTGGCTTATTAAAATTGGAGAAGGCAGAACAGAAAAAAATAACACATTTACCTGAGGACACTGTGGAGATCCCACCTCATATGATTTGTCACCAAGATATTATATCGGCTATATTTGAAGGTAGCATAAATAACCAGGAATATTCAGAGCTTGCCGACCAAGTCATACTAACGTGTAAAAATAAGGATGCATTAATCCTCAATAATGAAATCTTAAAAAAAATAATGCACCACAAAGAAATTATCACAGTGCTGATTCTGTACTTGCTGATGACAATGAAAGTCAGGCTAACTTTTCCACTGAATTCATAAACTCACTAACTCCTTCTGGAATGCCACCACATATTTTGCAGCTAAAGAAAGGTGCAATTGTCATGTTACTGCGAAATATGAACCCCAAAAAAGGCCTATGTAATGGGACAAGATTAATTGTTTAACAATTAAAGGACCATTTTATAGATGCTGAAATTTTAACTGGTACCCATAAAGGAGAGAGAGATTTCATAACAAGAATACATTTAGCACCAAGTGAAAGTAGTCTCCCTTTTATACTCCAAAGAAGACAAGACCATTAATAAATCCCAAGGACAAACGTTCAAATCTGTGGATATTTTTTTACAAGAAGCAGTATTTGCACATGGCCAATTGTACGTTGCGTTATCACGGTGCAAAAATCCACAGGCTATTAAAGTTTACATTTAAAAGAGTGAAAGTCAAGGTGATTTATAAGAAGATGGACGAATTTTTACTAAAAACATTGTCTACTATGAGGTACTATAACTTTTCATTAAAGAAATAAAACCCATGCAAAACAAATTTGAAAGCATTGAAAAATACAAAACAATAAACAATTCAGTCATAATTAATGGAAGTACTGTTTATAGATGATTAGCCTCACAAAACACTTGCCTTGCATTATTTTCACTTGTGTTAAAATGTTAATTAACTATGTTACTGTTTCTAATGTTACAAGTTTGAAAACAATATTTTCAAGTTCATTACTTAGACTGATAAGAAATTTCAAGTTTCAAAAAATATACTTTCAAGTTCTTTACTTCAACATATTACAAAGTTCATGTTAAGAACTCAACAACGTTTTAAGTCACAATGTAAATATTGTCTGTAATGTTAAACATGAATCCAGGGAGTAATCTTATCGCCATTTCATTGGGCCAGGAAGGAATTAATTTAATTGGGTACGTTTCAAGTAGGGTTTTTACTGTTTGCCTTCCTCTGGGTACAATGTATATTTAAGTTAACAATTCTTGAGTTAAAAAACATTACCTTAAGTTTACAATACTCATTAATTTAAAGTTCAACTGTTTTTACATTCAAATGTTAATACTTTTAATACAAAATTATGTTAAAATCTTAATTCACTATGTTACTGTTTATAATGTTCCAAGTTAGTAAAATGTTTTTTCAAGTTCCTTAGTTACACAGATAAGAAAGTTCAAGTTTAAAAAAATATACTTTCAAGTTTCTTACTTAAATATATTACAAAGTTCATGTTAAAATTGGGTATGTTTCAACAAGGGTTTTTACTGTTTGCCTTCCTCTGGATTCAATGTATATTGTAGTTAACAATTCTTCAGATAGAAATTGCATGTTAAAAAAACGTTACCTCAAGTTTACAATACTGATTAGTTTAAAGTTCAACTGTTTTTACATTCAAATGTTAATACTTTTAATACAAAATGCTTTAAGAGTTACTGTTCACCAAGAGAACATTTTACAAAACTAAACATGTTTAATATCACAATACTACTTATTTCATCATAACTAAAATCTTAATACGTATATTAATAACTAAACAGCTTTCCAAACATACACATCTCATTGGCGTCATTTTTTACGGGCAAGTCACTAGTATAAAATAAACACAAATGGTATCTTAATACTGGGAATCATCTCGACTACTTAATTATTCTTAATATTAAGATGATTAAATATGCTATTTTACAATGATTGTCAATGAAAATACTATCTAGTAGGTCTATAAGATATATCATCTCTTTTTGGTATCTATTTGGAAACGGCTTTATCTAGGGCTTGATAATATGGCTCCCATTGAAACTCCCATAAGGTTGGCTTGTCTCTACCGGAATTTTTACAAGCTAGTTTGTGTATCTATTACATAGTTTGTGCAGAAGAACTCCCGTTGTTATTTTTTTTAACTCATACTCAAAAGGGATTGCGCATAGCTATCTAGCTCTAACGTGAGATTGAAACTCACCTTACTTATACCAAGGTGAAATGCTGACACGGAAATCCAGTAGACTCCATAGCAACACCACACAATACAACCTACTATCTAAAATGAACATACTACAATAGCCCTAACAAACTCCCAAACATATCTTTCTATCTATCTATCTATCTATCTAAACCCCCTACAATGGCAAAGGGCTGAACATCAATATAAATGAATGAGGAAGGTTTATGACCCTCCCACCTATGTCCCGCTACTCCTTCAATTCTAAAATTATCCCGGTTGTGTCCCCAAGAACCCCCTTAACACCCCTGGAAATCCCCATGGGGCTTCTAGATATCTGTTCGGGGTCTTTAAAGACTACCATGGCAACTAAAATAATGAACCCATTTACTATTGGGGTTCTTATGGACTCCCATGGTATATTAATCTAACATCACTGGAATGCCTATTAACCTCCATGACATCCTAGCCCCTACCATAGTGGGTCTTATGGACCACCATAGACCCTACCTCTCCACTAACCCCCCCCCCCCCCCCCCCCGCCACACCCACAAATGATTAAAAACAAAAAATAAAAAAGCATTTCAGTAGAACATTTTAAAAAAAAGAATTACAGAAAGAATGCTAAAATGACAAAAGCAATACTTATTCATTCTGTAGCACCAATCTTAATGGCTGTTGAAAGAGCCAATTCAGGAATGGAATATAAGATGTACTTTCTTTTCTCTGATTGGCTCTATCCCAACAGCAAGTCATACTGGGTCACTATTATTAAACCCTATCCTCATTTGTTACTGTATCAGCCAATCAGGATGCTGAAAAATAGAGAGCTCTGATTCCAATCTCTGTATTCTGATTGACTATACTTTTAACAAATCATTAAGGGAGCGGCCACCTTCTCTGGTTTGTTACTGAGTTAGACAGTTGAAGTAGACGATTCTGATGGCTTAAATATGATTGGCACACAGCCTAGTAATCCCTATGTAATCCCACACCGAAAGTGTGGACAAAAGCCATGAATCTGCATATTCGGCAGAGGACCTCGGAGGAGGAGCTCCTTTAGTTGAGTAATTTATTTTAAAACAAATTGTGGACTTTTCTCTTTCATTGTTTGTAATTCTTTTATTAGATATTGCAATTCTTTTTTTATACTTACTGTAGGGTAGATAGTATAGGGGAGTTGTTGTTAGGGATTATACCTTATGGACCCCCATAGAGGAATAGGGTCCATGGTTTTCCATAATGACACCTATGGTGTTATTGGGATCCATATTTTTACTTGTAAGATTTCCTACAGAAACATTGAAACAAATTTAGTGAGCACAATTCTGTAGATGGTTTACCAGTAATCTATTCATAGAGTACTTAGTCTTGGCTTGTTTGAGACAACATTTTCTTGACATTTCTAGAAAGAGGTTTAGCTGTAGACTTTGAATAAAAATGTCTAAAATCAACTAAGAATGTATGGCGACATTTGTAGTGATTATATTAAAATACAGAATAAAAAAGAACACAGAATGTGGAAAGGGGATGTCTGAGCAAATAGACTTTAGAAGCTGTCAGAATTATCCAAGAAAATATTTAGACTTTTAGAATGCAATAGCTGACCCCATCAGATCAGTTGATATCTGCAGGTGATTAGTATAAGTCCTCCTAAGAAGAAAAGGAATAGCCACCTACCAGTGGCCCCTACAAGTTCACTTGATAAAGACATAATTAAATTAGATTAGATGTTCCAAAAGGAGAATCTGGATAATTGAATGTAAGGAACAGGGTAATATTGGAGTAGATACAACCACAACATCATCAAAGATGGGAAGTTGGTTGATTAATCCGGGTACTCCAGTTTACCCATATTAAGTGTAAAACTGAATCTTGAATCTTCAGTCATCCACAAGTACTGTAAATACCATCCTTTTTAAGTAAAACTGATTGCTTATTTCCTAATATGATTCCTAATTTTTCCCAGTAGTATTACAGAGTTCCTTTAAATTGAATCTTCGCTACGGTTTTAAGGCTCTTTAAAGCCTAAAAATCATAAACCAGGGTATATAGGTAAAATTCTACAGCTCTTTCACATCTATAGCATGTTGCTTGAGGGGAAAAGGGATTATACAGCATTAATGTCGATAATACATCAGACCTAATAGAGTAAGAATGCTCTTCGATTCTTCTGATGATTTATACCCAAGACATAACTAGTTCACTTCCAACAGCAAACCGGATACATGTATTTCATTTAAGGAAATAAGACTACCTTGAATAATATTCATGCTATGGAATCATCTATACTGATGTTTTAAACTCTTTACAGCTGAAGGTCCCTCTAATGAACTAACATAAGCTGCTTGCTTGCAAAGAGTTAAATCATTACAGAGACCAGGTGACTCATCTTAAAACATTTGGATCATGTAAAACTTCAGTAACTCTGAACTGCCCTACTTAAACAGCTTGATTTTTCACCAAGATGATCGCTGATATATATTTTCTGTAGCAGTCATGAAGATTGTCATTTTGAAAGAAAAAATAATTTATCATGTTAATTGGTTGCTGTTAGTGTTACATTTACTCTGTCTGGCTTGAAACTACCAACACTAGAATTCTATGTTGGAGATTCATTTATTCTTTTATTCTTCTGAAATTATAAAAAAAATCAATTGTGTGCTAAATTTGTTATCAGTGAGTATTGTGGCCGAGTTTGTCAACTCACCTCAGTCTGTATGAAAAATTATATAAATATATATAAATAACTAAATACCACTACTACCATTACATTGTTATGTTCACAGAATCAGGGCACCCACTATACAATGACAAAGAAATTTTACCTAAAAATGTAAAACTATAAACTGGAGTTACCAAGACTACATTCTAGACAAATAGTCATTACCCAGGCATTAAGTCTTAGGGTTACCCATTACTTTATAGATTAGAACAAGAATCAGTTTGGCTAATAGAAAAGTAAATACCTAAATAATATATACAATTAAAAGCAATGGCAGCTGGTGACTTTCCAAGTTGGTAGGGCAGAAGACAGATACTTGGCCCCTCCCATTACATTGACTCCAACCAACAGCATAAACTCCTCCCCTTCACAATATGTTACCTCTATAGGCCCTGCCCACTGACACAGACGCCACCCACTTTTTTCTGTCACTTTACTTACTTTTTATCTTGATCAGGGTGAGGTGGTGCTGGTTCTTGTCACTATTCTTATGCTGGGAAGTGCCTGCATTTTCTTGATGAGGGTGAAGTGGTGCTTGTTCTGCTCACTTTTCTTATGCTGGGAAGTTCCTTAATTTTGTTGATGACATGCAATTATTAAATAAAACACATATTAATAAATATTAGATCAGGATGTATGCCCCACTTTTTATGCCACACTCCCCCCTATATCCCTCCCTACCTCTCTCCCTCTATCCATCCCTCTCTCTATATCCATCCCTCTCTATCGATCCCTCTTTCCATCCCTCCTTCTTTCTGTCTCTCTACCCTTTCTCTTCCTCTCTCTATCCCCCTTTTACTAGAATATAGATTGTGTATTTCCTTTTCCTTCAAAGCACTAATCACATTGTTGGTTTCATAACTTTGCAGGATTGTATACAGCAGACCCTATGTTTGCATCATATATACTGATCAGGTCAGGCCATTGGTACCTTTGGATGTCAAGCTGAGCTCTGTGTTCCTTGCATCAAACACTGGGTTCAGTTCACTCACTGCCCCTTTGCTCACAACGTGTCCTCCTGTAGACTGAAAACATAGCAAGATATTATTAGAATTTGTAATCCCAAAGAGGAGCTTTCCATTCTAAAAGAAGGTAGAGAGCTCAGTTTCATAGAAAAAAAAATCCCATGCATGCAATAATTAATTTACATAACTGAACTGGATTTTAAATATAGAAAGCTCTCTATCTATCAATCTATCTATCTATCACTATCTAACCCTCTATCTATATCTGTCTATCCCTATCTCTATCCCCCTCTATCTCTCCCTCTCTCTATCTATCTGTCTATCCCTCTCTCTAGCCCTCTCTCTATCTATCTCTCCCTTTCTCTACCCCCCCTCTCTATTATTATTATTATCCTTTATTTATAACGCTCCAAAATATTCTGCAGCGCCCCCCCCCCCTCTCTATCCCCCCCTCTCTATCCCTCTATCTGTCTCTCCCTCTCTCTGTCTGTCTCTCCTTCTCTCTGTCTGTCTGTCTCTCCTTCTCTCTGTCTGTCTCTCCTTCTCTCTGTCTGTCTATCCCTCTCTCTGTCTGTCTCTCCTTCTCTCTGTCTGTCTATCCCTCTCTCTGTCTATCCCTCTCTCTGTCTATCCCTCTCTCTGTCTATCCCTCTCTCTCTCTCTCTCTGTCTATCCCTCTCTCTCTCTGTCTATCCCTCTCTCTCTCTGTCTATCCCTCTCCCTCTCTGTCTATCCCTCTCTCTCTCTGTCTATCCCTGTCTCTCTCTCTCTCTGTCTATCCCTCTGTGTCTATCCCTCTCTCTCTGTCTATCCCTCTCTGTCTATCCCTCTCTCTCTGTCTATCCCTCTCTCTCTGTCTATCCCTCTCTCTCTCTGTCTATCCCTCTCTCTCTCTGTCTATCCCTCTCTCTCTCTGTCTATCCCTCTCTCTCTATGTCTATCCCTCTCTCTCTCTGTCTATCCCTCTCTCTCTCTCTGTCTATCCCTCTCTCTCTCTCTGTCTATCCCTCTCTCTCTCTGTCTATCCCTCTCTCTCTCTCTGTCTATCCCTCTCTCTCTCTGTCTATCCCTCTCTCTCTCTGTCTATCCCTCTCTCTCTCTGTCTATCCCTCTCTCTCTCTGTCTATCCCTCTCTCTCTGTCTATCCCTCTCTCTATCTATCCATCCCTCACTCTCTATCTTTTTCTCCCTCTCTATCTCTCTATCTATCATTTCTCTCTCTCTATTCCACTCTATATATCCATCTTTCCCTCTCTCTGGCTCTCTGATCTTCTCTCTATCTATCCCTCTCTCCATCTATCACTTTCTCCCTCTCTCTATCTTTCATGCAGCATTCTGATTCGCTGAAGTAATTGTCAATCAGATTTCAGCCAATCAGAAGATGCAGATGCTTGGAGACAATAAGAATGGGATACACCCCACAGGGGTGTATCCCAGTCTGATTGGCTGGAGGCAATAGCGCCTTCTGATTAGCTGAAAAATGATCAGCAGTTACATCAGCCAATCAGAATGGTATATAGAGGTGTATCCCATTTTGATTGGCTGAAGGAGTCATTTCTAAATTTTTAGCAGAGCATGCACGAGAACCCTCATTTGCGGCGGGGAGCTCCTCAAGGGAGGAGCTCCGTTAGTTTTTACATTTTTTTAGAACGTCAGGTTGTTTTTGGAGGGGCCCTGCAAGGAAGACTGGGGCATCACTGGATGGGCATTTTGGACAGGTAAGTGGCCTATTAGGCCTATATTATATGACATGTTGTATGTATTTATGTATTAATTGTAATGTTTCTTTTTATTGTAGGTGTGACCGGACCTGTGGACATTTATGGAAGAGCCCTGTCTGGGACGAAGCACAGAAGACCAGCATCGCTGGAGGGGCATTTGGGCAAGGTAAGTGGTATAATTTTTGTGTAAGTGGTATACATTTTATGTAGTGTTTCTTTTCTTATTTTATGTAATGTTGTTTATTTTCTATAATGTAGTTTTTTTTTATTTTTTGTAATTAGGTGGGTTTTGTTATTTTCTGTAATTTGGTGTTTTTTTGTAATTAGTGGGGTTTTAGGGATTTTATTAGGGGGTTAGGTAGTGTAGCGGTTAATAGGGTAGGAGTTGGGTAGGTAGTGTAGGGGTTAATAGGGCAGGGTAGGAGGGGGGGGTTATAGGATAGGGGTTTACTGGGTACATTTGGGTTTAAATAGGCCCAGTTAGGGTTAAATAGGGTTAGATGGGGATAATGGGTTTGCGATTTTGGCCTTGCGGCCTTGAAAGATAAAAGGCTTTGAGGGAAGTAACTAGCGATTTGACGAATCGCAATGGGTCGGTAGGAGTCACGCGTCAGAGCATGTAACTCGATCAGAGGCCACAATCAGAAGGCAATTGAATAGAAAAGTAGCTTGCGGCGTCTTCTTGAGACGACGGATCTCAAAATCACAGCAATAGAATGAGGCCCCTAGATTGGGTAATCTTTGGAGACAAGTTGTAGTACAAGAATGATTGAAGTGGATAGTAGAAGTTTTACTGAGGCCTTTTCTCAGACAATTTACAACACTAGTGCACTACAATAATCAATTTCTTTGTCAATTGTAAGAGTCATATATTGCCTAACTCTTATAAACTATTTCCTATGTGGATATTGTATTTCTCAATGCATGCCTAACATCACATATATAGTTGTGAGCGTACAGGCCGTTGCTCACGCTTGCGGGTTCGCGTAGCGAGGGCAAGGGCCTCAGTTGCTGGGATGGAGCGCCGAGGCCCTCACCAAGCGAGGGCCTCGGTTGCTCGCATGGAGAGCGAGTTTGCCCGCAGCCCCAGCCCTCGCAAGGCGCTCCATCCCAGCAACTGAGGCCCTTGCTTGCAGCCCCCGCTGCCCTTGCCCGCAGCGCTCGCGTTGCGTGGGCTGCGGGCAAGGGCCTCAGTTGCTGGGATGCTCCTGTTATGCCTCATTTGCTGGGAAGGCGCTTTATCCCAGCAACTGAGGCCGTTGCTCACGCTTGCGGGCTCATGTAGCGAGGGCTGCGCGCAAGAGCCTCAGTTGCTGGGATGGAGCGCCGAGGCCCTCGCCAAGCGAGGGCCTCGGTTGCTTGCATGGAGAGCGAGTTTGCATAGCGAGGGCCGCAGCCGAGGGACTGGGCAGGTACGTGCAACACGTTGGTGTGTTTGACAAACGAGGACGTACCATTACAGTCACCATGTGTGGCATAAGACGCACCCTTTCACATTACCATAGCAACCCCAAAGCGTGTAGTCGTTCCTGATTGACACCAGGTAGTGGAAGTGACTATCCCAGACAGGTATACAGGTGACCATACAGCAGGGTCTGCTCATACCAAGTGTGGGACCACGCACCATCTGGAAGAGCAGCACAAAGCCCAGGAGCCATCTGAGCACAGCCCAGCCCATGTCTGCACACAGGGGCCAGCCTCAGGCGGGGGAACGGATAAGGAGACACCTGCCCGCCTCTGGGAACGGATAAGGAGACACCTGCCCGCCTCACAACACAGACCACTGCACGGTCCAGGGGAGCTGAGCCTGCTCCAGAGCTTCCTCCATTACTGCTCAATGTGTGCACAGATCTGCTTCCTGTAGGCATGGCCAAGGCAGGCAGGGTCACCGTGACATCACAGGCCCGGACATCTAAACAGAGATTATCCCAGGGATATAGGAGGGCGCTGGGCTTTGTGTCTGGGCACATAATTACATAGTATATGTATATAAATAGGGGGTGATGGGCTTTGTGTCTGGGCACATAATCACATAGTATATGTATATAAATAGGGGGTGATGGGCTTTGTGTCTGGGCACATAATCACATAGTATATGTATATAAATAGGGGGTGATGGGTTTTGTGTCTGGGCACATAATCACATAGTATCACATATATAGTTGTAAAAATTATCTAAGCAACAGAAAAAATGTCCGCCGAACAAAACGAAAACGATGCTACAGCACTCTAAGCAAGCAAAACACCACAAGAAACTCGCAAAACACCACAAGAAACTCGCAAAACACCACAAAACACCTACGGATATTCCGCTAAGATGCATGCCACACATTACCCGCCATTTTACGACAATGCGGAAGTACACAACTACGCTAACGGTTTTGTCTCGCGCACGCACACTATTACACTGCACACATTCACCACGCTTACACAGCAGCTCCACAACACTAATGCTGCAGCAACATCAAAACAGATTGCAGCTCTTCAACACAATGCTTCAAAATAGGTAAAGTATATTAATTTAGTAATGTATTATATATTTCATTATTATACACCAAACAGCATTAGTTACCTTACAATTTCATTGCCGTCATTTTTTGACGGGCAATTCGCTAGTTATATATAAAAATCAAGTACAATAATACACAGAGTATCATTCTATTAATATTAATTGATTGTCTTATTATATTTGTATACTTTAAGAGATGATGGCACTTTAGTTACATGGCACCTTATGTTTCACTGAGCACTTTATTCATATATCTGGCCTATTACCTACAATATTAATCATATTTAGCACTCAGCACTTTTTGTGTGCATGAATTTGGAGTATTACAACAATGTAGTGATTGTATGTATGTTGAATCACTTTGAAGCAATTGTTTAAGACATATGATGTACTAATAGAAGATTCCCTATCCACTGCTATTCTGCATCTGTTCATATTTGTAAATTTTTTTATCACATAATAGTTGTCAAATTACGAATCGTCATATCGCTTTGTGAGCTTGCGAAGCGAGCTCGTAAGAACTGCGTCCCAAAGGTTCGCAAGGGACCGCATTTGAGGAGGTGGAGGCTCTACGGCGCCTCACAAGCGGTTACAAACACACACAAGTGCCAAAATACGAACCACGGCCCTTACAACGCAAAATTTACGGACTTCGCCAAAAAAGATACGACCTTAACGTCCGGACCGCGCGCACCTGAAAACATTAAAAACAAAATAAATACACACAGAAAAGACATAAAAAGCACCCAGGACCTCTGCAAGTGAAGTTACACCTCAATTTAAGTCCATATTCCCAAGTTTAGACACACGAAAATCCCCTAAGCGAGAGAAAAAATGGCCACCGAAAAAAAAAGAAAAACAAGGCTATTTGACCCCTAAAGCCACAAAACAACACCCAGCACATACGGATTTTCAAAAAAGCCGTACGACGTAAAGATACACTTTTAGCAAGGACGCTAAATCATCCACATATGCGTACCACATACACATTCGCCGCCATTTTACAACACTAACTTACACAATGCAAAAGTACACAGCGACACTAACAGCTTTCCCTCGCGCACGCAGCTTATTTACACTGCACACATTGCTGACACTTACACATCAGCTCCACAACAGTACAAACCGACATTGTATTCTGCATGAACATTGAAACCGATTGTCAGCTCTTCAGCATATTGCTTCCTGCATATATTACTTAGAAATAGGTAAAGTATATTCATTTGATAATGTATTCAATAGTTCATTGGCATACAAAACTACATATACACCAAAAAAAAACTATTACAATAAACACAAAACACATTCACCGCGCACCTCACGACGAACACCAACGCTGCTCATACCACACAAAATACACCAGGGGACAGCCTTGCAATAAGTGCAAAAAGCAGATCAGCGCCGACCTTACAATTATTATTATTATTATTATTATCTTTATTTATATCGCGCCAACATATTCCGTAGCGCTGTATAGGGGTTGAGTACATAGCAGAAAACAAATTAAACACCTTGTAAAGAATGGAGGGCCCTGTTTTTGAGCATAAAATCAAATGTACATAGAGCTTGTTTCCAAGGCCTGACACAAGATTGAAAACTCGCAAACTTACAATCTATGTATCTATCTATCTATTTATCTATTATTATTATTATTATTATTATCTTTATTTATATCGCGCCAACATATTCCGTAGCGCTGTACAGGGGTTGAGTACATAGCAGAAAACAAATTAAACACCTTGTAAAGAATGGAGGGCCCTGTTTTTGAGCATAAAATCAAATGTACATAGAGCTTGTTTCCAAGGCCTGACACAAGATTGAAAACTCGCAAACTTACAATCTAAGGGTTTAGGTGTGATACAAGAGGGTGACAAATACAATTGAAAGCAATTGGTTCAGTAAAGTGGAGGGGTCTGTGTGTTGTACTGTAGATTGTGGGTGTGAGTGTTATTAAGCTGTGGAATGTTCAGTTGTACATTTTAAGGCTGAAGATGATAAGATTTTTTAAACAGGTGTGTTTTTAATAATTTCTTAAAGGTTTTGAGGCAGGAAGATAATCTAATGGAGCGGGGCAAGGAGTTCCAAATGGATGGGGAAGCACGAGAAAAGTCTTGAAGACGGGAGTGAGAGGAGGTGATGAGAGAGGAGGAAAGAAGAAGGTCGTTAGCAGAACGAAGGGGCCGGTTGGGAGAGTATTTTGAAACAAGAGCAGAGATATAAGGGGGTGCACTGTTGTTGAGGGCCTTATGTGTTAGGGTCATGATTTTAAATTTGATTCGGGAAGCTATGGGAAGCCAGTGGAGTGATTGACAGAGAGGGGCTGCAGACACTGATCGTTTGGTATTGAAGATGAGTCTAGCGGAGGCGTTCATTATGGATTGGAGGGGAGACAGACGAGAGATGGGGAGGCCAGCAAGGAGGGAATTGCAGTAGTCGAGTCGAGAGATGATGAGAGAGTGAATTAGAATTTTAGCTGTGTCTTCTGTAAGATAATGCCGAATTTTGGAGATGTTTTTTAGGTGAAACTGACATGATTTTGTTATTGCTTGGATGTGAGGAATAAAAGAGAGGGCGGGATCCAGTAGAACCCCAAGACAACGGGCCTGGGAGGTAGGGGCGATAATGGTGTTGTCAACAGTTAGAGATATTTGAGGTGTGGAAGCTGTATTAGAGGGTGGAAAGATTAGAAGTTCAGTTTTAGACAATGACAGCAAAAGCCGCTCTAATAAAAAAAAAAACGACATCCAACAGCCTCGCAATGAGTCCCAAAGGTGCTCATTGCAAGGCATGGGATGAGCACCAAAGGCGCTCAGAGTAAGCCTTGCAATGAGCGCCGAAGATCCTCAGGGTAAAAAACTGTTTACATTATGTCTAAAACAGCATTCCCTAGCTTACAATTTCATGCCCGTCATTTTTTAATGGGCAATTCGCCTGCATATTAATAAAAGCTAAGTTTTAAAATTAGTATTCTCTTTTGAGATTTGAGTTTTGAGGTGTACCTTATAAAAGGTTTTACTTTTCTATTTTTGTCTCTATGTTATATATTCCATATCTTAGGGGCACCTTCTCAAATCCATTTGTTCTATATTAACCATACCTGAGACATCTATCCTGAATATATGTGTAAGAATAAAAACACCACAGCTCCTGGCATCCATGTTGTTGCTCCATGCTGCCTCTCTCTCTTCTCACTCAAAGACTGCTACCCATGTCTCTCTGAGGCACTGTATGTGCTTTGCAGTGCCTCTAGTAACAGGAATGATTGGGACTCTGCAGTCAGATGCCCCAACAGCTCTTAATCAGGCTGCACAATGAGCTGGACCGAGCCTGTCTTCCATAAAGTAGAGCCCTACTAAGAGGTTAGGATGCTGACCCAGTAACTCAGTAGCTCCACCTTCAGGTACCTCACTACATGACAGTCACTATGTAAATGCACTGTCTTTTAGAATGGAAGGAAGAAAGAATATAACAAATTATGGTATAAAATATGCTTTTACGGACTCTAATTTAGGAGGGTGGTTGCCCAGTTGCCCCAATGCACCAGCATCCTTGAAATGTGTATAGAAGTTTCCCTATTTTTCCCTATTTCTATTCTAGCACATATTGCTTATTTCAGAATACATTGATTCATTCTATACACACACAGAGCTACTTTATATAATACCCCCCCAGATGTGCCTAAACAGTCACCTGGTACCTACCAATAGAAGCACTGCATTCAGGTACATGTTTTAACCCTATACTAACCTTAGAGCCAAAAGCAGCACAATACAGAAATCCATATTCGCAATGTCTGAGCTCCTCCTTGGTTCCTTGTAGTGGGAAACAAAAGATTATACATTCATGGATGCTTTGCTACAAAGACTAAGTTTCCAGACATTACAACAATGTTATAGCTGCCTGTGATTGGCCACAACAAGATATGAATTTTATGCTAATTTAGCTTGGATTTTCAGGTGCATTCCTTCTCAAAGTAAACTGCCAAAACTGAAGACATTTGTTTATTTTTTTATTTTTTTTCATGCAATCTTTTTTTATACACTACTGATTTTTTACTGATAAGATGAATTAATAATCCATTAAACTTCTAAATAACTTTAAAAAAACATATCAATATAATTTTGTGATAATTAAAAGAGCTGTAATATTAAATGTATTATGCAAAAATGCAAAATGTGATTCTTTTGAAATAAAAAGATAATTTAACAAGAATCTACAAATGAAAATGAAAGCAATTGTCCAAAATAAAAATTAGAATAAATTATAATAGATGGGATACAAAGGATCATATTATTATTATTATTATTATTATTATTATTATTATTATAAATAATAATAATATATAACATACAATCCGGAATATGGAGGATGGAAGATGGCCCATCATCAAAAAAGAATAGCCTCCAACAAAATACATACAGCCTTATTAAATTGTGATTCAGTAAATGTAAAAGGGCTCTTTTTAAGCACACAGCATATTTTTTTTACAAAAGTTTTTAGTGAACTTCTATCCAAAAGCAAGGTCTTCACTAACTAAAAACTTCTGTAAATAAAATATGCTGTGTGCTTAAATAGAGCCCTTTTAAATTTACAGAATCGCAATTTAATAAGGCTGATAGTTATCCCACAACCTTTATACTTGCTAGTGTAGTTTCTGATTTCAAAGTTCACCTCATAAATGTCAAACATCTACTACAATAAATTTGCACATTTTAGTTAGTGTGTCTGGACATAATCAGTTACATCTCAGATTGAAAATAACAAATATGCCATCTCTCTTGTAAACTAGGTAAATTCATAAGATTGCAGATTTACTGTCAGGATCTAACGTCTCAATGTTAGACTATGAACAAAAAGATTCTATCAGAGAACTAATTTGATCATAACCATTTACTTTGCTGAAAATAATCAACAGAAATGTATGTGTTCCCTATGAGACTATAACTGAAGCCCATATGTGTTAATTTCTATCTCCTTTTGATTACAACCTTGTATCTACACATTATTTGGTGTTTATAATTTTTTTTTATTATTTTGCTTACTGAATCATGTATTATACATCTATACTGAGGTTTACATGCACAAAGTTTCCCCAGTTTCCATAAACTAACAGCCCTATTAAATTGGAGCTACGTGTTAACACGTAGCTCGTAACTGTCATCTTAGCGCTATTTGCGTGCTAAGATGCCTTGTAACGTTCCTCGCAGCGGGCATTGTGTGTTAACACGCAGGAAGGCCGAGAATAGGCTACGTGGAGAGCTACGCTGACCTTCACACACATAAGTCCATTGATCTTTCATGCCCGTAACCGTTAATTGTTTAATTCAGCTATTAAAGTGCTACATGGTCACTCAGGAGCAAGCATGTAACACGTAAATGGAGCCTAGAGGCCAACGTGTGCTCTAGAGCACCTGCAAAGGAGGTTAAGTACAATACGTAGCACTTCTAATGTAAATAAAATCACTTTACTGTATTATTATATTTATTATAAGGGAATGTGACGTTGGGTTTTAGAATTGATAGCACAACATTCTCAAGCTTGCAAATCGCCCCAGAAAAATACTTTATTGCATGATTATAATTTGTGTTATATCCATCCCTGTATTCAATATGTTATGACATATACTGTAACTCGAATGCAATAGAATATCATAGTTATAGATTTATTAATATTGGTCGCAAACTGGATTTGAAGCATGTAGGACTTTGAAATTTACCCTCAACCTTTTTCAGTGACGTAACGCTTACAATCTCTCTTTCCATTGGCTCCATCTGAACCCGTAACTACGAGATTGCTTAATTGTTTGCGTGCAACCACGCAAGTCCTACGGCCACGAACTGGTTTATGAAATAGAGTCTCTCGCTTGTAGCTTGCAACCCTTTCTAATTTAATAGCAACGTAACGCGGCCAGATTTAAAGCATGCAGCCCTTACATGCTAAACCGTGGACTTACAAGGCTGTAATTTAATATGACCCTAAGGTTTTTGTGGATTTAGCTACCAGTATTTTTCTCTCTTTTTATAGTTTTGTGTTCTGCTTTTTTTTTTTTTATATAGTCATGTAAACAGCCTTCTCATGAGTTTTATTTTTTATTTTTTCCAGTGTAAAAAGGATCTGTTTCGCTTTTAGTTTCCTTTTTTTGGTGTAATGGAGGAACAAAACTGATACATTTAGTGGCTAACTACACAGAATTATTAGCACCAGATCTAATGAAGTGATTAGTTCAAATTCGCTTTTAGTTTCCTTTTTTTGGTGTATTGGAGGAACAAAACTGATACATTTAGTGGCTAACTACACAGAATTATTAGCACCAGATCTAATGAAGTGATTAGTTCAAAGTCAAGAGAACGCCTTTCTGCAGATGTGTCTGGAGGGAAAAGAAAAGTCTGCTGCTGGAAAAAACAATTCAGCATAGGAAACATGAGCATTAGAACTATGAACGAAGGCAAACTGGACATGGTCAAAAATGAGATGACAAGATTAATCATTAATAACCTGTGAATTAGTGAACTCAAATGAACTGGAGTAGGACATTTCATATCAGATAACCATCAGATCTTCTACTTTGGTCAAGAATTCCACAGAACAAATTGAGTAATCCTCATAATCAATCAAAGGGAGGCCAAAGTAGTGCTCTATTATAACCCAACTAGCGACTTGCCCGTCAAAAATGACGGGGCAATAAAATTTGAACTCATGGGAATGCTGTCTGAGACCTTTGGCGTTCATTGCGAACCTCTCCTGTTGTGTACTTTGGTCCTCTGAGAGAGATATATATTTCTATGTATATGTAGTTAATTAATAATTAGAGATGTTTTCAATAAATCAATTAATTATTAATTAATGATTTATTAAATACATTAATATACTTTATTTATAATTGATATATGCAGCGAGCAATAGGCTGAAGAGCTAACAATCTGTTTGTATTTTGCGTCTGCATAGAATATACATTGTGAGTGTTAGTGCCCTGCTTATAAAGTGTAATGAATGTTCCAAGTGTGCATTCTAAATAGGCTGCGAGCGCGAGGTAAAGCTGTTGGTTTATTGTGTAAAGCGGCATTGTATAGTCGTAATGTTATTAATGTGGTAAACGTCTCGTGAGCATTTTCCGGCTTTTGTAATAGTGTATTTTGTAGGTCGTAGTGTGATGTGTAAAGTGGTACGCGTTTTGCAGTGTTTTGAACAGTCCGGGTTCGTTTAGCCTCATATTTATTTTTTTCGGCTTTCTAAATCGAATTAAATTTGCGTTTCACCTCACTCACAGACGTCCTGGCAGTTGCCCCATGCTGTCTGTGATGTTTCTGTAATGTTTTAGGGTGTATTTAGTGTGTTTTTCAGGATTTGTGTTTGGCCGCTAATCTCGGAAATTTTTGCGTCTCGTATCTTTGTTTTTCTAAGTTCCGCGTCTCGTATTTTTTTTTTCTAAGTCCCGTGTCTCGTATTTTTTTTTCTACGTCCCGCGTATTTTTACGGCTCGTCTCATTTTGCAATGCTTGCATCGGTTAAGTGCTTCGCGAAGGTCGCAGCGATGAGCGCCTTCAGACTCATTGGCTAAGTCCTACGCGTTAACGGCTCGCCTTGCTTCCCGAAGCTTGCAAGTGATGAGCGCCTGCAGCGCTCATCGCCTAAGTCATACGGACCTCGCAAAAGCGTGACGACTATTTGACAGCTATTATATGTGATAAATGACACACTGATTTCAATTTGAATTCAAGGCAAGCCATTTAACATCACATTGACCCAAGTCTATGATTCAGCCATGGATGCTGATGAGGCTCAAACTGTCCAGTTCTATGAAGATATTCAAAACTTCATAGATATAACACCAATAAAATATGTTACTCTCATCATAGGAGATTGAAAAGCTAAGGTAGGGAACCAATGATACATGGAGATACCTAGATGAACTGGCAAGTTTGGCCTTGGAGTAGCAAATGAAATAGTGATTAGGAGAATTTGGTCAAGATAATTCTCTGGTCATAGAAAACACCCTTGTCCAAAAGCCTCAAAGACGACTGTACACATGGACATCACCAGATGGACAAAAGAGAAATCAGATTAGTTATAGAATTTGTAGATCTGGGGCTGACTGACTCATCATGAGCTTCTTATTGAAAAATTCAGAAATAAACTGAAGAATAGAGGGAAAATCATCAGACAATGCAGATACAAAATAAATAATATACCCAGTAAATATGCACTGGAAGTAAAGCATCAATTTAAGGAACTAGACATGGAAGATACAATGCCTATAGAACTTTGGACAGAAATTTGTGACATTGTCCAGAAAATAGCAACACACTACTTTGAAAGTAGCCCAAGAAAGAAGAAAAACAAAAGTTAATGGAGACAGGAAAATACCTGTCCAACTGAATGCAGAATTCCAGAGGATAGCACAAAGAGACAAGGAGACATTATTTAATGAGCAATGTAAAGAGATAGAAGAAGGTAACAGAATAGTAAAGTCAAGAGATCTTTTCAAGAAAATTGTGAATCTCCAAGGGACCTTTGATATCAAAGTGGGCATGATTAAAGACAAAAATGTCAGGGATTTAATATAAGCAGATCATTTAAAGAAGAGGTGGCAGTAATACACAGAAGATCTATACAGATAGGATCTTAAGAGCATTGATAACCTCAATAGTTTGTCCAATGAGCTGGAGCTATAAATATTGGAGCTTGAAGTGAGATGGACACTAGGAAACCTTGCTGATAACAAGGCTGCAGGAGATAATATAATCGCAATTGAACTGTTCTAAATTATTTGTCTGTATGGATTACAACAAAATGTGGCAAGTTCTTAAGGGGATGGGGATACCGGACCATCTCATCTGTCTCCTGAGGTATCTATATATGGGCCAAGATAGATCCAATAGAATGGTTCAAGATAGGGAAAGGATTGTGACAAGGCTGCATATTTTCACCATATTTATTCAACTTATATGCAGAGTACATCATGCATAAGGCTGGACTGGAAGAATTCAAAGCTGGGATTAATATTGCTGAGAGAAATATCAGCAACCTCAGATATGAGGATGATACCATTCTGAATGCTGAAAAAAGAGGAAGAACTAAAGGGCCTATTGATGAGGGTGAAATAAATTAATATAACCTTGATATAGCTCAGAGGGGCAGTAGCTGACAGATGTGCCTGTTGTGGTGAGGACCATAGGGTCACAGAAAGCAGGGCATGACCGAATGACTACAAAACATTAAATGTTCAGCAGCTAGTCTCTAGGATCTTACCATGTCCCTTTAACTACTACCATCCCTCACAGTGTGCCATTTTGTTAGGTGGACTGAAACAAGCTGTGAGTATTCATAATGCAAACATAAGATGTCTCCTAATGCAAACATAAGATGACCAGCAGCTTGCATTTGGCCCATGTGTTTTTATACTGTAGCTTCTAGTGCCTATTTGGACATCCAGTCGTAGTGTGGACCAGTTGTGGAACATCTGCTCTAGACAGATCATCTTTGTATAATTTGACAGAGCCACCAAGGCATCCTGCCTGTGAACTGCTTAAGAACTAGGCTTGTGAAACCTCTCCTCCCCAGGTCAATAGTTATATAGATAACATACATCTATTTACACCATACTCTTACAATCTAAATATATGCATTCATATAGCAATTAAATAACAAAAGCACTGCATTGTTCATACACCTATTTATTCTCCACAAAATATGTAATAGCATTATCTGGCTTTAATATCTTCCACTAGATTTAATTCATCTTAATTGGAACATTGAAATAATATTTTACAGCAGGAAGGGGTGTTTACAGTATATTTACTGTATTTGTTTATTTAGTTGAAATATCTGTCGTTAGCAGCAATTTATCATTGTTGAGAAAATATATTGTTTTGTTTTTAGATTGTTTGCTGTCAACTCATTAAATACATAATGCTGAGATTTTGACAGGAATAAATAGCTTCCCTAGTGTTTTTTTTTTAAATATATTATAAGGAACATTGAATGCACAAGAAAATATGAACATATAAACCAAACCTTTCAATTAATTAACAAGGTGAGGTTATGGTTAACAAACAAATTATTTATGTATTACTAAACAACAACAACATATACTGTAAATATATGTTGTTATACAAAAGAATAAGTGAGAAATGTGCCAACTATATGAAAATATTGGGTTCATACTATAGACTCACTACATGACATATATACGATAAAAACTATTACTTTTATATGTATTAATCTATAAATAAATAAATATATATATATATATATATATATATATATCTAATGCAAAATATGTGTTGACAGTGTGATCCCACAAATATTACAGTTCATAACCTTGGTTTGCTGCAACGGGACAGTCTTTCTTAGAAAGGCACAGTTGGCTATGGTTGTGTTTTCATTGGCTTTCAGCCACTGAACTGGGTGTTCTCTATGATACTACTATTCAGTAGCCTCAGCTAGAGTCACACAAGCAAGCAATGGACATTGTACAGTAAACAGTCACGGTATGTCATACTGGAAACCATAAAAAGAGATTAGTAAGGAAGCATACACTTGTTAATGTATAAAGAAAATGTATACAGAAATGATATTGTAAATGCTTCTGATATAATTGCAAAACACAATATGAAGCAAACTCTAATGTATCACGATTGGAAGTTTTCTGGACTTTACTTTGTATATAATGTACCTGTGTATCTATTTACTTTTATGTACTTTATTTTATTAGGAAGTGCTTATAAGCTCTGTTTTTACTGCCTATCATTATACAAATAGTACAGTGGTACCTTGCTTCCCTGGAGCCACCTGTGTAAGAGCCCAAGCGCAACCTTTGTAAGAGCCCAAGCGCCGCCTGTGTAAGAGCCCAAGCGCCGCTTGTGTAAGAGCCCAAGTGCCGCCTGTG
Organism: Discoglossus pictus; assembly: GCA_027410445.1. Classification (NCBI taxonomy): domain Eukaryota; kingdom Metazoa; phylum Chordata; class Amphibia; order Anura; family Alytidae; genus Discoglossus; species Discoglossus pictus. Next base: position 255,493,257 of record CM050167.1, on the reverse strand, counting down.
TAAGAGCCCAGCAGCCGCCTGTGTAAGAGCCCAAGTGCCGCCTGTGTAAGAGCCCAGGAGCCACCTGTGTAAGAGCCCAAGAGTTGCCTGTGTAAGAGCCCAAGTGTTGCCTGTGTAAGAGCCCAGGAGCCACCTGTGTAAGAGCACAAGTGTAGCCTGTGTAAGAGCCCAAGCGCAACCTGTGTAAGAGCCCAAGCGCCGCCCGTGTAAGAGCCCAAGTGCCACCTGTGTAAGAGCCCAAGTGCTGCCTGTGTAAGAGCCAAAGTGTCGCCTGTGTAAGAGGCCAGGAGCCACCTGTGTAAGAACCCAAATGCCGCCTGTGTAAGATCCTAGGAGCCATCTGTTTATGAGCCCGGGTGCCGCCTGTGTAAGAGCCCAGGTGCTGCCTGTGTAAGAGCCCAGGTGCCGCCTGTGTAAGAGTCCAGTTGCCGCCTGTGTAAGAGCCCAGGTGCCGCTTGTATAAGAGCCCAGGTGCTGCCTGTGTAAGAGTCCAGGAGCCGCCTGTGTAAGAATCCGGGAGCCGCCTGTTTAAGGGCCCAAGTACCGCCTGTGTAAAAGCTTAGGTGCCACCTGTGTAAGAGCCCAAGTGTAGCCTGTGCCTATCAGGACCAAAGTGCAGCCTGTGCCTGTCAGTACCAAAGTCAAGCCTATGCCTTCAAGAGCCCAAGTCAAGTCTGTGCCTGTAACCTTTTATTTGGTCTCAGTACAGTTGAAGTGAAGTTAAATTATCTGTTATTTGATGTAATTGTTGTTTTATTGAAGCATGTTTGTTTTATTAAAGCATTCCTTCCTAACTCCCATATCTTCCTGTACTGTCTGACCCCAATCCATTCTCTCTCTTTCTTTCAGTGCAAATTCACTCTGGTTTAAGGCCTACTTCATCTGTGAGACACTCAGAATTGCATTCACAACATCTCAGCAGTGCAAATTCACTCTGGTTTAAGGCCTACTTCATCTGTGAGACACTCAGAATTGCATTCACAACACCTCAGCAGGTATGGAGAAGACTATGGAAACTGTACCGTCCCTGGAGCCAATATGTTTATTAATATCACTACTGTATGCATGTTATTATATCTTGGCAGATAGAAATATTCTGACTTTTTGTTTTCAATTTTTAACTGTTTACTATACCCTGCTTTGCCGTCCCCACCTTCCCCCCATCCTTCCCCCATTTATGTCTGGCATAATTACCTCAAATCTCCTCCCCCCTCCTCAAATACCTTCATTCTATGGTCTCTCTCCCATTCCTTCCTAACTCCCCTATCTTCCTGTACTGTCTGACCCCAATCCATTCTCTCTCTTTCTTTCATTGCAAATTCACTCTGGTTTAAGGCCTACTTCCTCTGTAAAACACTCCGAATATTGATATATGATTTCCACCAAGTCCCTGACCATCAATGAACAAAAAAATGATCACCACTAGTGTGATTACTGAATCTGATTTTTAAATACCATATCAAAATGTTATTGCTAGTGTTAAAGATTTGTTGAAGAAGTCACAAGTATCACACCCTGCCTCGTCTTTGAACTATGTCTAGTTGGTAAGCATTCAGGTGCAAAATGCACTAAGTAATCTACTTTACTGTAGCTCCTTCTTCATGAAGAGGGTCAAAGTCACTGCCAGTAAATGAATGCTGCAAGTTTGTTTGGTGGGAGACAAGAACTAACAACTGCTAATATGCTTTGCAATGAATCAATCAGCGTTTTAGATTCATAGATAGATACATTTAGCATTTATTCCACCTTACATCACATTTACGTGCGTGTTCTTCATTAATCACCTAAAAATTTTATACATTAAAATAAATTTATTGGACATAGGCTTCTTATTTCCATATCCATACAGAACTTTCCATTAGAAAAAAAATTAGCCAGTAGAGTTTTTAATTTACTGCAGAATTTGTCCTGATAGAGGTCTCTGCACCCCATTGGGTAGATTTGCCCCTGCTTTCTGTCTTGGGAGTAGAGTTGAATTATCCCCTACAGATTATTTTGAGCTCCAACACCCAACATGCGACTCCAAATTTTCAGATCCAGGCACTAAAATGTAGGCAGCATGCAAGAGAATGAGAATTAATCATAATATTAAAAATACAATTTAAATTAACTTATTTTTAACATATTTTATTTTTTATTCCATGTGACTCCATTTGCAGCCCCTATGAAGCAGTGCATGTTTTTCTTTGTTCCAATGTTTCTCCAGAAGGCTTCTACGTAATTACGTTAGGGGTGTGCATAGAAGTGCATAGAGCTTCTTCTGAGCTCACTCGCAGAGCCTGGAGGAAGTATGCTCAATTCTCATTCTTTGGCATCCTGTCTACGTGGGCAACATGCCTTTTAAAAATAACTCCATGCAGTGGTCCTTTAAGCCTAAATCCATACATGTTTTGGTATAAAAAAGCTAGGTATAAAACTAATAATAATAAAAATATAAAATTTGCATTAAGATGATTAGCATTTATACTTGAATTGAATTTACACTCTAATGCCGCTATTCATTATTCCCCAGCATGTTTTTCTTACAACACAGATTTTATTTTTAAAAAAAATAAAAAGTAATTGCAATGTATTCCGCTCAAAGTAACCTTGTCATCCATGTGACTCCATTTGCAGCCCCTATGAAGCAGTGCATGTTTTTCTTTGTTCCAATGTTTCTCCAGAAGGCTTCTACGTAATTACGTATTTATTCGATGTATTTATTCCTCCATGGTATTATAAAAGATGTGTCTCTCCTCTGATGTGTCTCTTCCCTAACTCCCCTCATATGTAAAGGGGTATTCCATCTTAAGAAAAGACTGCTGTTGAGCCGGTTTGTTCTTTCAACACACGGGGAAGCTATGTTTCTGTTTGATAAACTACATAAGTTGGAGAGATAAAGAAAGAGTAAACAGAATTGCTAAGACAAATCTCTCGATAAGCAATTTGTAAGAAGGCTTCCACTCCATGGCCTAAACTATACAAGAAAGCGGTGCTTGCTAGTCCACAGAAAACAGTTTGTGATGTAACACAGCATTTTTGTGGTCTTTGCCCTGTGTCTAAACATATTAACAATCTTATATCCTTCTGTTGGAGGAAAGGGGAACTGTTTCTATGATCTGTTCTAAACATCTTTGATGGACTGTTCCTAAAGGACAGACTTTTGTAAGCCTATGTTTATCAAACTGTTCATAAGACAACCGGCTGAAACTCCAGTTGCCCCCTCTTTTGCCTCCCCACAAGTTGAATCTGGATAACTGTGGATACATCATTTAAATGGGAGAGACAAAGAAAGGAGAAAAAGGACTGGGATAAATTATCTTTTTGTTTTTGTTTTTCTCTCTTCTCTTTTATTTTCCCACGATAAGGAAAAATAAGACTTTATGTTGTGGTTTAAAATCCAAAAGAAGTTAGAGTTGGATAAACCACAACATTTAAATTGGGATCTATGACTGTATTTGTGTGTTGTCTTCCTTGTGTTATAAGATATTAAGAAGCTGAGCTTCACCTTCTTTGTTGGAAAAAAAGGAAACTGTGTTCATAAATTGCACTAAACAACTGTGAAGGAACGTTCTTAAAAAACGTACCCTTTCTCATAAGCACTTAAGAGACAACATTTTGAACCCCTGAAAAAAGGATTAAGAACACTCCTGTTTATACTTATATTAACTAAACGATAATCTGTTTGGGACAAAACCTATGGTTATGTAGAAAAACTCTTATATCAGGATTGGACTTCTTATAAAATCCTTTAAATAAGATTATATTAGTTGAATAGAGATTTAAATATATATTTGAGCTAATTGCCACTAAAATTGAAGATTTTATTTCTGTGCTATAATCAAAATAGAACTCATTTGGGAAATTGTTTTCTGAAAATAAATTTATATCTGTGTAGCCCAAATCTCCAAAAATCTAATCCTATATTTCTCTTGATTATTTTTAAACTTTGGACTCACGCACTTTTAATTTGGAAATAATTTGAATGGTTAAAAATCTTATAATTTGTATGTATGTATATATATATATATATATATATATATATATATATATATATATATATATATATATATATATATAGTTAAATAGAGGCACATATAACTTTGGCACTTCATCGTTGTAATAAGAAGAATACTGGGTTAATAAACCCACATTCCCCCCCCAAAATTCACATAAGATGCACTGAAATTGTTACAATTAATCAAGGTAATACTTATTGTTATAAAGGCCACTAAGAAGGGCAAAATAGAATAATAAGCACTTAGAACTTAATCAAGATCAAGAAAGAAACACAATCAGCTAGATCCAAAAAAAAGGATAAAAAGAACTTGGTAAAATCACCTGGCAGTTTTTTTGGCATTTTGGACAAAATACAAAACAAAGATAAATCTCAAATAAAAACACCACCCCCTATAGAAGTGGAGACCTCAATAGCACACTCTATAATTGGAGAACACTCCACATAATTGCAGAAAGAAATTAAAGAAGAATTATCTTTAGAAACTGCAAAAAACACTACAGCCATAAACACTCAAGCATCATTAATTCAAAATCTAGAAATTAGCTTGAATAATATCGATACACAACACCAAAAAGCCTTAAAAGAACTAAGAGTTAAGAGCAGAAGTTAACTACTTAAAGCAAATATCTATCAAGTTTGAAGATCAAGCATGACGTAACAATTTACGTATTAGAGGGATACCAGAAACTATCCCCCATAATGAACTCTCTCTTTATATTAATGAGTTCTTTAAGGCTATTACGGGAAGGAACTGTCCAAGGGAAGAATGCATTGATAGAGCACATCATATTCCCCTACCAAAAACAATAGGAAAGGAAAGCCCTAGAGATGTTATAGTGGGGTTACATTGCTATACATATAAATAATTAATAACTAATTAATAAAACATTCCTTCCTCCATATGACCAACTCCAGATTGTTGCTGATTTATCCAGAGAAACTATAGTTAAACGCAGAGAATACAGTGCTCTTACAAAAATGATGGGAGACAATCAAATTGCTTACAGGTCGGGTTTTCCACCCAAGTTAATAATATCATATAAAGAACAAACATTTGTGGTAGATAAGCTGGAGAAAGGAAAAGTTTAGTTAATTTAAGAATCGAATTATATAAAATAACAGAAAATTATAAAAAAGAAAAAGTTCACAGTTTACTTGGGGTAATAATTAACAGAATTAGTAGTATGTTATTCACAGTTGAAGAGAACGTTTCTCTTCTTGGACACACTTTTGAGTTTTCATATTTTTTTTATAATAACTTACAAAGTACACTTCACAGGTTTAAGTGCACTAAAATTACTAGAATTAGAACTAAGGTAATAATAAAAACTAACAATAACTTTTTTTTCTTTTTCTTTCTCTTTGATTTGGGATAGTTGTTCTAGTTATCCTTTTTATCTCCTTGCTAGGAATTTTGGGGAGGTTTCCCTCCCCCTTTTTGAATTTCTCCCACTATGATTAAAGTTTAACCAATATCTCCCCACCCCCCTCATATTAGAAACTATTTTTGTGGGCCTTTGGGTTTTATATGAATAGCTTTAGGGACTGTGAGTCAGTAAGTTTTAAAGGAAAAAAGTTGTCTACGAATATAAAGCGAGTCAAAGCTGCCAAGAAATAAAATTAACTGAATTCAGTTTACCATTCCTGTAGAAGCTGTTCCAGTCACCCTGTTAATTCAGGGAGGCTGGATCAGATATACAGATCTTCCTTAAAAATTATATAAGAAATATGTGCTTGTATTATAAAAAATTATGTTGTTTGTGTCTGTGGTCGGAGGGATATTGCGTCTCGGTCTTTGGAAGGAGAAGACAAGAATAAACTTCTGTATGATAAGATGGAGCTGAATTTAATCACATATATAGTTGTCAGCAGCCGGACTTGCCAAAATCAGTTGGTAACGCAACGGGAAACTGCGGGCTCACATAGCGAGCCCCAGCAACTGCGGCTCTCTCGAAGGGAGGGTCGCGGTTGCGGACAGGCAAGGAGTGTTGTAGGCGCTCATCACTACGACCCTGCGACACTTTACCATCATACCTACGATCCGCGGGACTACACATTAACACAAAACTCAAATACACAATTCACACTGCAAAACCCATAGCACTTTGAAAAAATTGAAGGGAAAAAAAGATACGGCCCGTAACACTTACAAAAGGAAACCGTGACATGCATTAAAAAAAAAATACGAGCCGCAAAAAATACAAACTTAACGGCCGAAACGAGCACACCAAAATAAAAAACAAGGGGGGACACCCAGGACGTCTGCAAGTCATCTTACACGTCAATTTAACTCCAATTTCTAGAGTTTAGCCACTCAAATATCCCCTAAGCAAAAGAAAAAATGGCTACCGATTAAAACAAAAATGAGGCTACACGACCCCTAAACACGCAAAACTCAGCCACACACATACGACTTTTACACAGGACCGTACGACCTATAAAATACAGTATTACCAAGGACGCAAAATCCTCCAGACGTTCCTAACACATACACATTTTTCAACACTACCTTGCACATACTAACATTAACATTACAAGATGCGGAACTACACAGCTATTTACACTACACACTTCACACATTGCTGTTTACACTACACACTTCACACATTGCTGACACTTACACCTCAGGTCACCAACAAAGCAAATCTACATTGTATGCTGCAGGAACATCAAAACAGATTGTTATCTCTTCAGCATATTGGTTGCTGCATATATTCATTATAAATAGGTAAAGTATATTAATTTATAATTTAATTAATTAATTATCATAAAAAATACATATATAGAAAACTTTAAAAAACACTACAACACACGATCGCAATAAACGGCAAAGGCGGTCATTGCCAGCCACACGATGAGCGCTGATGGCGCTCACCACGAGACTCACAATCAGCGCAAAAAGTACTCACACAACCAAAACACTTAATTTGTGTGCCAAACACCATTCCTTGACTTACAATTCTATTGCTGTCATTTTTTGACGGGCAGTTCGCTAGTTTATCAAAATGTTCAGGGCTTGAATGCAGCAGGGAAGAGATTGTCGGCCTTTAGAAGATTTAAAAAAGAGAAAGCCGACATAGTGTGTTTACAAGAAACACATTGGGAACACAATGCAACCATTAAGTTCCATGATAGAAATAATAATATAAGCTACAATTTGACATTTAGTAAAAACAAACAGGGTGTTTCTATATTCTTTAATAAAACCCTGAATATTTCAGAGGAATTTATAAAAAATAGATAAGAAGGGTCGATACATACTCTGTACAGATAAAATTAACAACCAAACTTACACGATCATGAATATATATATGCACCTAATAAAAACCAAAATAGATTTTAACTCTGGAGAGAATTGCTAAGGTTAAGATAGGCCTTATATCCTACTCACATCATGCCCTCATTACTTTAAAAGCACATAGCATATTTTATTTACAGAAGTTTTAAGTTAGTGAAGACCTTGCTTTTGGATAGAAGTTTACTAACTAAAAACTTTACAGAATCACAATTTAATAAGGCTGTTGGTTAGACCACAGTGGAGAATCAATAACTCTTTATTAGAAGAAGAATCAGAGAGAAAAATATTATGAGAAGAGATAAAAAAAAAATTTATGAGATTAACATTAATTCAGTTACTTCAAAAATTACACTTTGGAACGCTCTGAAGGCCGTTATAAGAGGCTATCTGATAGGAAGTCTCGCTCTTATTAAAAAACAAACAGGCCTTTCTTTGAGATCTCTGTACATAAATCTTTCCACAAAACAGATGGAAAATAAAATAATTACCGTAATCAAATAATGTATGATAAATCTTTCTGGAAACTGCAATAAAGTCCCCTTAAGTCTCAAATTAAAAACAATAGAATAGGACCTATTAAACAGGGTCAAGATACAATTTCTACCCCTAAGGGCATAGTAAATGCCTTTGCGGAAGATAACTACAAACTTTACAATTTAAATCAGGGGAATTTACTTCATCAATCATAATTGAGACATTTTTGGCACAGTTGAAACTCCCTAGAATCTCTAGTGTACAACTTGAAACGTTAAATAGAGCAATAACAGTAGATGAGATTGCCTTGGTGGTTAAAAATCTAAAGTTATATACAGCTCCTGGGCCAGATGGCTTCAGCAACCAATTTTACAAGAGATGTATAACAGAGATTGCCGAGCACATGAGAGATATGTTTAACGAAATCAAAGAAACCGGCTCAGCTCCAGCAGAAATATTGTCTGCTAATATTATAACAATTCCCAAACCTGAGAAAAATTTAAAGGAATGTGGAAACTATAGACCCATTTATTTGCTGAATTCAGATGTAAAAAGCTAGTTCAAAATGTTGGCCTCCAGGTTAAATCTTGTAATTAATAACTTAATCTCCACAGATCAAACAGGCTTCATGGTTGGCAGACAGGGAAAGGAGAATTATAGGAGATTCCTAAATTTGATCTCCTTTTCTAAGATAAGAGGGATTCCTACAGTTCTCCTCTCAATTGATGCGGAAAAGATGTTTGACGCCTGAGCTGGAGGTATATGCATCAGACCCTGGAGAAATTTGGCTTGGGAGAATTTGGCAGGAAGGCTATAGGAGCTTTGTACTCCAAACTCACTGCTTCGTTAGTGGTCATGGGGTTTAGTTCTAAGGCCTTTCAAATTACTAATGGCACAAGGCAGGGTTGTTCCCTGTCTCCGCTTTTGTTTGCCATGATGCTGGAACCATTGTGGAAGCAATTAGGTCATCAGTGAGTATTAGGGTCTAAACATAAACACTCAGGAACACACACAAAGCAGTTCTCTTTGCTGATGACACGGTTTTGTGTTTAACCAACCCTGCAAATTCTTTGAGAGCGCTTCAGGAAATTTTGGATTTATACAGTATAGTGTCAGACCACAAAGTTAATATTACAAAATCTAAAGCCTTGGTTATTAATTTTTCACTTGAGGAGAAAAAACAAATTGTCACAATCTTATCCATATAAGTGGCACACTAATAAAATTACACACTTAGGTATAGATTTTTTTTCAAAACTAAAAGAAACAATTGTTAAAAACTACTATCAAACTACTATAAAACTTTATCAAAAGATAGTTGCCGTAATAAATGATTGGAAAAATAAGAAAGCCTCATATGCAGGCAGAATTGCAATAACAAAAATGACCTTGCTCCCAAAAATTAACTATTTGTTTAGTTCTATATCCCTAAAATTATCCAACTATCTGTTAAAAAGATTTCAAGCACTACTCAACAAATATATACAACTGGGCAAACCAATCAGAGTCGAAAAATGTACTATGTCTAGGCATTTTGAGAGAGGGGGATTTGGCTACCCAAACTCTATTATGAAGCTACTATGATGGCACATATGATCAGATGGCTCGATCTGAGTGGTACTTATGCTTGGAGCAAGATTGAAAAAGATTTAGTGAAGGCTAAAGATCTCAAGAAATTAATCTTCATTGAATCTCAAAAAACAGATCTTGAGCAAGTAGCAACAGTTGTGGGGGTGGTGTTGCGTACTTGGAATATAATTACCGTATATACTCGAGTATAAGCCGACCCGAGTATAAGCCGAGGCACCTATTTTACCACAAAATACTGAGTGACTCGAGTATAAGCCGAGGGTGGGAAATGTGCTGCCCCCTGTGTCCCTTTTGTGCCTTCTGTGTCCCCCTTTCTCTCCTGTGTCTCTTCTCCCCTCTCCCTTCCCTGTGTCTCTTCCCCCTCTCCCTTCCCTGTGTCTCTTCCCCCCTCTTCATTCTCAACCTCCCTCCTCAATGCCACTCCTCATCCTCAACCACCCTCCTCATCATCCCTCCTCAACCCCCTCCTTATCAACCCCCCACCCTCATCCTCAACCCCCCCATCCTCAACCCCCTCCTCAACCTCAACCCCCTCCTCAACCTCCCTCCTCAACCTCAACCCCCCTCCTCATCCTCAACCCCCTCCTCAACCTCCTTCCTAAATCTCAACCCCCCCATCCTCAACCCCCTCCTCAACCTCCCTCCTCATCCTCAACCTCCCTCTTCATCCTCAACCCCCTCCTCAACCTCCCTCCTCATCCTCAACCCCCTCCTCAACCTTCCTCCTCAACCTCAACCCCCCATCCTTAACCCCCCATGCTCAACCTCCCTCCTCAACCTCAACCCCCCCTCCTCATCCTCCCTCCTCATCCTCAACCTCCCTCCTCAACCTACCTCCTCAACCTCCCTTCTCAACCCCCCTCCTCATCCTCCCTCCTCATCCTTAGCCCCCCTCCTCATCCTCAGGCCCTTCCTCATCCTCAGCCCCCCTCCTCATCCTCAGCCCCCTCTTCATCCTCAACCCCCTCCACAACCTCAACCCCCCCCCATCCTCAACCCCCTTCTCAACCTCCCTCCTCAACCTCAACCCCCCCATCCTCAACCCCCTTCTCAACCTCCCTCCTCAACCTCAAAACCCCCATTCCTCAACCCCCTCCTCAACCTCCCTCCTCAACATCAACCCCCCATCCTCAACCACCTCCTAAACCTCCCTCCTCAACCTCCCTCCTCATCCTCAACCTCCCTCCTCATCCTCAGCCCACCTCCTCATCATCAGGCCCTTCCTCATCCTCAGGCCCTTCCTCATCCTCAGCCCCCCTCCACATCCTCAGCCCCCCTCCTCATCCTCAACCCCCTCCTCAACCTCAACCCCCCATCCTCAACCCCCTTCTCAACCTACCTCCTCAACCTCAACCCCCCCATCCTCAACCCCCTCCTCAACCTCCCTCCTAAACCTCAACCCCCCATCCTCAACCCCCTCCTAAACCTCCCTCCTCAACCTCCCTCCTTATCCTCAACCCCCTCCTCATTCTAACCCCCCTCCTCATCCTCAACCCCCTCCTCAACCTCCCTGCTCAAACTCAACCTCCCGCCTCAACCTCCCCATCCTCAACCCCCTCCTCAACCTCCCTCCTCAACCTCAACCACCCGTTTCATCCTCAACCCCCTCCTCAACCTCCCTCCTCATCCTCCCTCCTCAACCTCCCTCCTCATCCTCAACCCCCTCCTCAACCTCCCTCCTCAACCTCAATCCCCCATCCTCAACCCCCTCCTCAACCTCAACACCCTCCTCATCCTCAACCCCCTCCTCAACCTCCCTCCTCAACCTCAACCCCCCCATCCTCAACCCCCTCCTCAACCTCAACACCCCCCTCCTCAACCCCCTACTCAACCCCACCCCTCATCCTCCCTCCTCATCCTCAACCTCCCTCCTCAACCTCCCTCCTCATCCTCAACCTCCCTCCTCATCTTCACCCCCCTCCTCATCCTCAGGCCCTTCCTCATCCTCAGCCCCCATCCTCATCCTCAGCCCCCCTCATCATCATCAACCCCCTCCTCTACCTCCCTCCTCAACCTCAACCCCCCATCCTCAGCCCCCTTCTCAACCTCAACCCCCCATCCTCAACCCTCTCCTCAACCTCTCTCCTCAACCTCAAACCCCCATCCTCAACTCCCTCCTAAACCTCCCTCCTCAACCTCACTCCTCATCCTCAATCCCCCCTCATTCTAACCCCCCTCATTCTAACCCCCTCCTCATTCTAACTCCCCCCCATACTACTCCTCTAAATACCCCCCCTTTCCCCTCACTTACCTGCTCCGGCCTCCGCTCCTTCCGGGTCTTGATATGGTCCGCATGTGACGTCACATGCGTGCCACGTTATTAGCACTCAGAAGGAGCGGAGGCCAGAGCAGGTAAGTGAGGGGAGAGGGGGGGTATTTAGAGGGGTAGTATGACGGGGTTAGAATGAGGGGGGTTGAGGATGAGGAGGAGGGAGGGAAAGAGACACGGGGTGGTTAGAGATACACAGGGGGTAGAGAGACACGGGGGGTAGAGAGACACAAGGGGGGGTTAGAGAGACACGGGGTAGAGAGACAAGGGGGGGTTTAGAGAGACATGGGGGGGGAGTGACTCGAGTATAAGCCGAGGGGGCCCTTTTTAGCCTTAAAAAAGGGCTGAAAAACTTGGCTTATACTCGAGTATATACGGTAATAAAAAATATGAGTTAATTTCTTCGCCTAGCCCAATATTACCACTTCACCTTATTATTAATTAGGAGAAAAAAATATCTTGTGGTCTAAATTTGGACCGAACTGTTTACAAGACATATATATAGATGTTGCTATGGCATCTTTTGACCAACTAACTACAAAATATGACCTCCCAAAGAGATATTGTCTAGATTATATTAAGATAAAAACACTTGTTCTGAAAAAGAAACTTAGTCTCAAAATTAATCTTGTAGTTAAACCATTGGAAAAAAACGAATGATCTCTGTGGACAGGTCACATTTGATATCTTAGTACTTTACTATCTTGAAACAAATTATAGACAAGGATAAAAAAAACAAGATGGTCTCTCGGGAAAAAGTCCTCAACAGTACTTGGTCAATCGATACTTGGCACAAAGCTTTCAGATTCACTGGGAAACATACTGTATAAGAAATATCTCATATAGAGATGTATTCAAAAATTCTAAACAAATGGTATATAGTTCCGTCCACAATTAGTCATTTCATATGTGATGAGAAACTGTCCCTATGTTGGAGAAACTGTGACCTAGTTGGCACATATCTTCACATGTGGTGGCTCTGCCCTAAGATACATACCTTTTGAAGGATGTGTTCCGTTACATTTTCCAGACTCTTGAAGATAAAAATCTCCCTTAATGTAGAGAATGTTACATATTTTTCCTCCAGAATATAGCCCTGAAACTCGAGCATTCATTATAGAAATTTTGATAGTATCCAAATGGTTATTAGTGAGATGCTGGAAGCATGAAAGGGTTCCAACATGGTCAGAACTAATTAATATCATATCCCGTAATCGTGAATATGATGAATACCTTATGTTAACTAATATGATAAAAATATAATAATAACATTAAAAAGAAAATTTGGCGTTCCTGGGAAATCCAGGACAGTTTGTTGGAATAGACCTGCTTTACGCGTAACAATTGTCCTCAGTCTTCCAACCTTCCTCTCGGTCCGTGAACTCTGACAGCACTCAGATCATGGCGCTCAAATGTGTATTGTTTTTGTATTTTTTTTTGTGTTATTGTATTCATTTTATATATTGTATTGTTAAAAATTTGTTTAATTAAAAAAAAAATATTATTCACACGTCTCTCCTATTGTGGGCATAGAGTTTAACCAATCAAAATATATATAATTTAGCCTTGACTATTTATCAATTGTGGAAAGCATCAATTATAGGAAATAAACCAATCTTACACCATCAAAATAAACACATGGGCCTATATATAGAAAAAATCCACATTAGCAAGACTGCATGTTAGTAGATAAGAGATACAAGCAAATCTTCCAACCAACTATATCTTATCAAATTATTAGATGTATATTATAGGTAAGTAAGCTTTTTGAACAAATGCTTGTTGAGAAAATGTTTAGCAATGAAGGTAAGTATTTTGCCACTAGAAGAATCTAGGGGACTATTTTTAATATTTCTCAAATGTTCACCCAGTCTTAATCAGATCTGTCTGGTCGTCATGCCAACATAAAAGAGATCACAGGGGCATTGGCCTGTGTCCTACAATTGAAAAAACCTTTTAACATAATAGTTTTTCCTACTCTATCTACCATACTAGGAACTTGTGTCATAGAGCTGCATGCAGTACATCTACCACAACCAAAAGTACCATTGGGGAGAAAGACACAATTTTTTTGAGGTCTACAAAAATGTTTGTGACTTACGTCAACTCATATCTAACCAATCTCCCAAAAGAGTGTCTAAAAAGACTTCAGATTTTAGAATAGGTAGATGTCTATCCAAATATTATATATGTCTTGCCATTGATCATTGAAAGTTCGTACAACTGATCGTGTATCGTCCAAAGTATAACTAGAATGTGTTCTTACAGTGCCTTGCAAAAGTATTCACTCCCCATGACTTTTTTTTTTGTTACATTACAGCCTTAAGTTCAATGTTTTGTTAATCTGCATTTTATGTGATGGATCAGAACACAATTGTCTAAGTTGATGAAGTGAAATGAGAAAAATATATACTGTATATACTCGAATATAAGCCGAGTTTTCAGCCCTTTTTTTAAGGCTAAAAAGGGCCCCCTCGGCTTATACTCGAGTCACTCCCCCCGTGTCTCTCTAACCCCCCCTTGTCTCTCTCCCCCCGTGTCTCTCTAACCTCCCCTTGTGTCTCTCTATCCCCCTGTGTCTCTCTACCCCCGTGTCTTTCTAACCCCCCCGTGTCTCTTTCCCTCCCCCCTCCTCATCCTCAACCCCCCCTCATACTACCCCTCTAAATACCCCCCCCCCCCTCACTTACCTGCTCCGGTCTCCGCTCCTTCCGGGTCTTGATGTAACGGCGCACATGTGATGTCACATGCACGCCACGTCATTAGCATACAGTATACTGGGTGCCGGCACCCGGTATATGCTAATGCTGTGACGTCACATGCGCGCCACTTCATTAGCATATACCGGGTCCTAATGACGTGGTGCACATGTGACGTCACATGCGCGCCACATCAAGACCCGGAAAGAGCGGAGGCAGGAGCAGTTAAGTGAGGGGAGAGGGGGGGCGGGTATTTAGAGGGGTAGTATCATTCTACCCCTCTAAATACCTCCCCCTTTCCCTTTCCCCTCACCTGCATCTGAAGCTTCTGCTCCGGCCCCCGCTCCTTCCGGAGTCTTGACCCGGCGCGCTTGTGACGTCACGTCATTAGCATATAACGGGTGCCGGCACCCAGTATAAGCTAATGACGTGGCGCACATGTGACGTCACACCATTAGCATATACTGGGTGCCGGCACCCGGTATATGCTAATGGCGTGACGTCACATGTGCACCACGTCAAGACGACGGAAGGAGCGGAGGCTGGAGCAGAAGCTTCAGATGCAGGTAAGTGAGGGTAAAGGGAGAGGGGGAGGTATTTAGAGGGGTAGAATGAGGAGGGGTTGTTTAGAATGAGGAGGTGGGGGGCATGAGGATGAGGAGGGAGGATGAGGAGGGGGGTTGAGGTTGAGGAGGGAGGTTGAGGAAGGGGTTTTAGGAGGGAGGTTGAGGTTGAGGAGGGAGGTTGAGGAGGGGGTTGAAGATGAGAAGGGGGTTGAGGATGGGGGGTTGAGATGAGGAGGGAGTTTGAGGAGGGGGTTGAGGATGTGGAGGGGTTTAGGATGAGGAGGGAGGTTGAGGATGAGGAGGGAGGTTGAGGAGGGAGGTTGAGGAGGGGGTTGAGGATTAGGAGGGGGGTTGAGGTTGAGGAGGGGGTTGAGAATGGGGGGTTGAGGATGAGGATGGGGGGGTTGAGTACGGAGGTTGAGGAGGGGGTTGAGGAGGGGGGGTTGAGAAAGAGGGGTAGAGGAGGGAGGTTGAGGAGGAGGAGGGAGGATGAGGAGGGAGGTTGAGCATGAGGAGTGGGGTTGAGGAGGGAGGTTGAGAATGAGGAGGGGGGAAGAGACACAGGGAAGGGAGAGGGGGGAAGAGACACAGGGAAGGGAGAGGGTGGAAGAGACACAGGGAAGGGAGAGGGGAGAAGAGACACGGGAGAGAAAGGGGGACACAAGAAAAGGGCACACAAGAGGGGGGCACAGAGGGCACAAGAGGGACACAGGGGGCAGCACATTTCCCGCCCTCGGCTTATACTTGAGTCACTCATTTTCCCCAGTATTTTGTGGTAAAATAGGTGCCTCGGCTTATACTCGGGTCGGCTTATACTCAAGTATATACGGTACATAAAACCATTTTTTAGAAATAGAAAAAAGAAATTTGGCATGTGCATGTGTATTTACCCCCTTTGTTATGAAGCCCATAAAAAAGCTTTGGTGCAATCAATTACCTTTAGTAGTCACATAATTAGTGAAATTATGTCCACCTGTGTGCAATCTAAGTGTCACATGATCTGTCATTACATATACACACCTTTTTTGAAAGGCCACAGAGGCTGCAACATCTAAATAAGAGGCACCACTAACCAAACACTGCCATGAAGACCAAGGAACTCTCCAAACAAGTGAGGGACAATGTTGTTGAGAAGTACAAGTCAGGGTTAGGTTATAAAAAAACATCCAAATCTTTGATGATTTCCAGGAGTACTATCAAATCTATCATAACCAAATGGAAAGAACATGGTACAACAGCAAACATACCAAGAGATGTCCACCTACCAAACTCATGGACTGGGCAAGGAGGGCATTAATCAGAGAGGCAGCACAGAGACCTAGGGTAACCCTGGAGGAGCTGCAGAGACTAAAGAGACTAAAATTTTACTTTTTGGCCATCAAAGAAAACGGTATGACTGACGCACAACCAACACATCACCCAAAGAACCAACAGAGCTGGTGCTAAATACAGGGTTATTCCTGAGCAAATCCTATACTACTCTGTGCGTGATTTGAGGCTAGGATGGAGGTTCACCTTCCAGCAGGACAATGACCCCAAACACACTGCTAAAGCAACACTTGAGTGGTTTAAGGGGAAAAATGTAAATCTGTTATAATGGCCTAGTCAAAGCCCAGACCTCAACCCAATAGAAAATCTGTTGTCAGACTTAAAGATTGCTGTTCACAAGCGCAAACCATCCAACTTGAAGGAAGCTGGAGCAGTTTTGAAAGGAGGAATGGTGAAAAATCCCAGTGGTATGATGTGGAAAGCTCATAGAGACTTATCCAAAGTGATTTGGAGCAGCGATTGCCGCAAAAGGTGTCTTTACAAAGTATTGACTTTAGGGGGGTGAATAGTTATGCACATTGGCTTTTTCTGTTATTTTGTCCTATTTGTTGATTGCTTCCCAATAAAAAAAAAAACATCTTCAAAGTTGTGGGCATATTCTGTAAATTAAATGATGCAAATCCTCAAACACTTCATGTTAATTCCAGGTCACAACAAAACACGAAAAATGCCAATGAGGGTGAATATTTTTTCAAGGCACTGTACATCTCGGATGATAGTAGTCCTAGTAGTCCTAGCAGGGCCCATGGGACATGTGGGGGCTACAGTGGGCAATAAGGGTCTGCAGGGGCCATAGGGGACCCATGGGTGGTCCGCAGGGGCCGTGAAGGCCACAGGGACTGCAAAGAAAGCAAAGGGGGCCACAGAGGATCTGTGGGGGCCACATGGTTTTCAGGGGGTACAGAGGGCCCCTGGGGCCTGCTGGGGGCCACAGTGAGCCATAAGAGGCTGCAGGGGCCACAGGGGACCTAAGAGATGTCTGAAGTGGCCATAAGTGGCAGTGAGGGCCACAGGAGGCCCGGGCAGCCAAAGGGGCCTGCGGAAGACCCATGGGGGCTTTAGAAGACCCATGGGGGCACAGGGGGCCCGCTGTTGGCCAAAGAAGACCCATGGAGGCCACATAAGACCCGGAGGTCACTTAAGGTTTGCAGGGGCCACATGGGACTTTAAGGGGCCACAGGGGGCCCAAGGGAGCCACTTGAGGGTGGCGAGTGGTGCTGAGGACCCGCGGGGGACCCTGGAGGGCTGCAGGGCCAAAGAGGTTCCACAGGAGGTCCGCAGGGGCCTCTCTGAGGCCGGGGGCCTCGGTGCAAGGCACCGGTTGCACCGGCAGTAGCTCCACCCCTGCAATGGAAGGCATTACAATTACATGCACAACAACTCCCAGCTATCAAATATATCAAAAATGTATATTTTATTTTCCTCATAGGTTGTTATAGTCATGCATATGCCAATATGTAAAGCTATGCTGCAACATGCTGAAAGCTTTGAAAGACACACAACCTCATTAAATTACAACAGAAATACATGCAAATGGCTGAAATATTAACCCTGTCACACTCACAGAGGCTATAATGTGGACCCTAAAAATACAAAGAACATCTTATACTGTATATATTTCACTCATGACATCTACAGTGGGACAACAAATAGTGGCCAAATTACACCACAACATGGCATATAACAAGTACCAGGGAAACATTTCACATATGGTTGTTTAGTCCATCAGTTATGTCTGACACTCTGTGACCCTATGGAATGCAGCACACCTACAAATGTCTCTGTCTGTGCGTATCCACAAGGTTTGCATGCCAAAGATACTGAAGTGGGTTGCAAGTTTGTTCTTTAGTGGACTGTGATTTGTCTGACCTCTCTGCTATGACCGTTGTATAGCTCACAGCTTCATTCAGGTACACAAGCCCCTTCACCACCACCACTTAGCAATCCACAAGGAAACCAGTGGAACATACACCACACTAATCTACTCTAACCCAGGCTGCAAAAACACATGGAGGCTGTGCAGAGGCATGTGGAGTGACAGCCAACTCACCTCCATCCCTGCTACGCACATCCTGGAAAGTCCCATGCCATTGCTGGTGGTCATGTGCCAAGATATATACCCATTCCCATTTGTTGACCTCCCATTATATTTTGCTATTCATCAATTCACATTAGTGTTGTGTATATTCCCCTGGTCCCCTTCTGGATCGCCAAGTGGTGGTGGTGAAGGGGCTTGTGTACCTGAATGAAGCTGTGAGCTATACCATGTAGGGCCACTGTAGGTGGGCATGTCATAGCAGAAAGGTCAGTCAAATCACAGTTCACTAGAGAAGGAACTGGCAACCCACTCCAGTTTCACCTGTCATATTGTTATCAGGCCTTCAGTGGAATGGTAATACTCCATAGTATCACTAATTGGGCTTTGCATGTGTATTAACCTTTTTTTTAACTTTATATTATATATATATTAATATATGATATTTAATGCTATTATGACTATTATTATTGTTACAAATAAATTGCCCGTAAAAAATGATGGTATAATTTTTTTATTTTCCCTCTCTCCCCCCTTCTCCCTCTTTTGTGTCTCTTCCCCCCCCTTCCCTTCCCTGTGCCTCCCTCCCTTTCCTCCCCTGTGTCTCTTCCTACCCTCCCCTGTGTCTATTCCCCCCTCTCCACTGTTTCTCTCCCCTCCTCCTCTCCCTGTGTCTTCCCCCCTCTCCCCTTTGTCTCTTCACCCTCTCCTCCCCTGTGTCACTTCCCCCTCCTCTGTGTTTTCTACCCTCCTTCCCCGTCTCTCTTCCCGCCCTCCCCTATGTCTTTCCCCCCTCTCCCCTCACTGTGTCTTCCTCCCCTCCCAAACCCCTGTGTCTTCCTCCCCCTCTCGCCTATGTCTCTTCCCCTCTCTCTTCCCCCCTGTCTCTACCCCCTACTCCCATGTCTCTTCCCACACCTCTCCCCTCCCATGTGTCTCATCCCCCTCCCCTGTGTCTATCCCTCCCCTCCATCTTCCCCCTCTCCTCTCCATCTTCCTCCCCCTCTCCCCTCCGTTTTCCTCACCCTCTCCACTGTGTCTTTCTCCTCCTCCCCTCTGTCTTTTCCCACTCTCCCCGTTCCTGTGTCTCTTCCCCCTCTCCCCTCCCTTGTGTCTACCTCTCCTTCTCCCTCGTGTCTCCCTCTCCCTTGTGTCTTCCTCCCCCTCGTGTCTTCCTCCCACTTTCCCCTGTGTCTTCCTCTCCCCTCTCCCCGGTGTCTTATTCCCCCCTCCTCCTCCTCTACAGCTAGTAGCTGTTGCCGCAAGCTGCGCATGCGTGGCATGCGTGTGCGCTCACAGCCTATGTGCCAGCGCACAGCATCCATACAGAGCTGCGCATATGAGCAGCTCTGTATGGACTCAGGAAGTGGAGCATTACACACTTACCACTTACCACAATTACCGTATTATAGTTTATATGTATTGCTCTATTGCATAGTAACTAGGGCTCATTAGTTTACATATATAGGTATGTGGATGTCCCATAACCCCAAACATTGAAAACAAACACAGAACAGAATAACAAAGCTTTATTTCGTACACAGAGCACAATCAGAAATGGTCAAGACTGTGCATTAATATCAAGGGTGTGGTGTGTGCGGATCCCGGGAGAGCAAGAGGCTTGTGGTAAAAAGGGGATACCTACAGGTGGTAATGTCATATTCTAGAATAAGCATGATCCATAGTACCTACTTGGGTCACATGTGATCACTGCACAACTGCAACCGGAATCTGATGAAACAAAGGATGATCATAAATCACTCCATTTAATTGAAGAAACCAATAATATGCATAGCACTTACAACTTGTATAGATCTGCTCAATGAAACAGATGCTTAAACGTCTGGACTGTGTAATCCAATCCAGTTTCACACATACAGTGTGTTGACAAAACATAAATCTGAAAAAAAGTGGTCAACTAAAAAAAGGCAGAGGAGGATAAAAAAAACTAATCAACATGCATGTACAGTACAGTGCTAAATACTGTAACTGTAACAATATACCAACTGGCCTGATTTCCATCTGCAAGCATTATTAACTATTAGCTATGTCTCTGGATAATCAGCAGAATGCGGAGAGGACACAAAGGTCAGCAGCCAGATTCAATGTTACTTACATCAGACCCAGGATCTGTGCTCAGACTGATATTGAGGTCAGGATCACATGCTTTACTAGTGCATATATTAATGCTGCCTGTCATTAACACGCCATTGTGAGACTTTACGAGTCCACCGCCATATCAGTATTAGTCTACATTGCAGCTAACAACAATCATGTTTTAGATATCTGGCTATATGTTAGCTTTAAGATTGTGGGAGCTACATGTAAGGGGGGCTGTCATTGAAGGAATATCTACCTGGGAGGCACTGGGAAACCCTTACACCTGATACATTTCCTTCACAAAGCTTGCAGATGCAGAAGTTGCCTTCATGGACCTGAATTGTACCTAAAACAAAAAAATAAATAAAAAGACAAAACCTACAAAATAAGGCTTTCAAAAATTATAGGGACTGCAGCATCACTTCTCAACAGCATTCCTCAGTGACCATCAATTGCTGACATGTTCAACAGAACCCTACGTGTCCACAGAGAAGAGGATCATGGACCATGTGATGGGAGGTAGCCATCTGCATACAAAATATCACCATCATATGGGCCAAGATCCAAGACTCTGCAGCTAGGCTAGATTAGGTTAACATTGTAACCAATAGATTGTAACTGAGGAGTGCTTTTGAGAAGGCACAAGCATATGCGCAGCCCCTATGTCTTCTTCCACCTAGGCACAGGGCCCAAATTCAACGTGTCTGGCCGCCATCTCCCTGGTGGTGGTAGGGGCCGGGGGAGGCAACCCCCCGGGAGGCAGCAGCACCTGCAGTGGTGGAGACATGTTGGGGGGAGTGGAGGGGCTGGGCGGCGGGCGATGCCTCCGGAGTGAAGGATGCGGGTCTGGGGACCAGAGCTTGTCGAATGGCTTCTGTTGTTACCCCATGAAATGCGCTCTGGTCCACAACAATCCTGAGCAGCCCGGCCAGGTAGAACTTAGTCATTAGGTGCTGCCTCCTCTCCTCCCTATTGCGCCTTGCCAGGCTGCGCATTACCTCCACATGATTGGCAGAGATGCTGCCCTGGATCCCCCTGTCCTGATGTTGGGGATGGAGGTGTGGCTTGTTGAGGAGGTGGCGGTGTTTGTGTGGGCAGGGTCGGGGGCCCGGCTGGAGGGTGTTGCTGAATGGGCGTTGGTGTGGTTGGGCCCATTGGTGGTGGTTGCAGCCAATGCAGCGCACTGCTGTGGGGGGGAGGAGGTGGTGGCAGGCTGGTGTCCTCACTCCAGTTGGAGGGCCCTGATGATCGCCTTAGTCTCTGGAGGAGGAGGATGATAGTGGGGCTGAATCCTGGTGGTGTAGCCGGGGTCCAGATGGTGACCCCACCAGCCATATTACAACCTCCTCCTCTGAGCCAGGGCCCTCGGCTCTACTTCTCTCCTCCTCGCCCTGTACCGATTCCTACTGAGCAGGGGCTTGCTCCTTCACTCCCTGCTCTGATGGAGTCGACGCCTCTGCCTCTGGCTCACCACTGGACCCAGACCTCCTTGATGAATAATATATTGTTTTGTGTGCATTCCTGACTATCTGACAACTAGGCTTCAACATGGATGATTCTCCTAATTGCAACTTAGATTAGTTATCATTTGCTAGATGTGATCTATTCTTTGGTTCTTGGTCTTGATCGTTCTTGGCTACTAAAACTATCTTGATTCTGGCTGCGGTCTGTAACTGCATAGGTGCACACCAATACATGGACTATCTATTGGTTGATTACTGCTGTTGTGCCCAGGAATGACAGTGATTTGTCAACTTCGTGTATTTAATGATGCATCCATTTATCCATTGTTAATTCCATAGATCTGACATATCAGTGTCCTTGTTGGTCATCATGTACATGTGTAGTGTGCGATGTACATGTGGTGGCATGTTGGTGTATGTGATAGTCACCTGACATGGAGGCTGCTGGGCCATCGGGCCTGAAGCTCCAGTGGTGGGCACCAGTCTCAGAAGGTCCTTGACGACCCTCTCCCACTCATTATAAGTCACAGTCTGATTCTTGTCCTCCTTAGTCATCATCCTCCTTACCTTGGCCCTGATGTCGTCAAACCGTTGCTTGACGGACCTCACTTGGCACTGTGCTTACTGCTGTCACCTCAGCCACTACCTCCTTCCATGCCGGAGCCCTAGGCCCTGGCTTTACTTCCCTCCTCACTGCAAGAATCACGGGGCGGCCACGGATAGAACAGAGGAGGACCACATTCTCCCGGTGTGTGTAATTGTGGGCCCTGTGCTTGCCCTTAGCCTCTTGCCCTCCCCTGTGCTTGCCCTTAGCCTCTTGCCCTCCCGTCTCTCTGACCTGTTCCTGAGGCCTGTCCCTCCTCCGTACTACCACCCCCCCTGGGATCAGGCCCCTTCCCCTCTGTCCCTCTACTAGGTGTTCCTTTTGCCCGGCCCACCCTGCCACCATCACCTCCTCCTCTACACTCCCCTCCTCCTCCTGCTCCTCCGCCTCCTCATCTGCCACCTCCTCTTCCAACTCCTCAACCTCCTCCTCCTCTCCTCCACCACTCCTCACCTCCTCCTCTCCACACTACTCCCCAGGCCACCTCTCTCTCCTCTCTCTCCTCCTCTCCTTCTCCCCACTCTTCTCCCCTACTCTCTCCTCCCTCCATAATAATCCCAAAAATAAAATAAGGATAAATCAATCAAAGTTTGGCTGTATATGTATGATGAAAAAAAATGTGTGTATTATGTGTATTTAGTAACTGTTGGGGGATAGGAGGGGATGGGATAGGGGTGTGTGTATATAGTGACCTAGCTCTATATGTAAATTATGTGTATTGCAATTATGTGTAATCTGTAAATGTGTGTAATCAAGGATTAAGTGTAAAATAGTAAATGGTATAATATAACAAAACCGCAAATTACTTCTCACAAAACTTTTCTACTCTATTTCGAACTCGAACCAACCACCAACTCCGGGACCTGCGTGCTACTTAGTCAGAAAATACAACACAGTCAACGCATGGGCGGGTGGAACGCAAATTCATAATCTCCCTCTGTCAATCATCTGCGACTAGACCGCTTTCTAATGGCTGAAAGGCTGTGTCTCATTACGTTATACTGCGATTGGATCATAACGGCCGATCGCATCTCAGCCATCCCTTTAACAGTTTGCAGCCGCGGGAGGAATTTACTGGCTTGAGGTTTCGGCCCGTAACTCGCGCCCTTGCTCAATTGAACAGCATCGCAACACACCCGCAGACAGGCGGCCTACATCGATTGATTTGAGCACTTGGAATTGAATGGAGGCCTTGGTTGCTAATATCAAAAGCTATTAAAATGGACATGAGACTTGTTACAAAGACTATGACATGTTTTTAATGAGTAATGTTTAACCGATATTGTGTTTTACTGCTATTGTAATATTTGGTCACCAATATCACATAAAATGGAGCCCATGACGTGGCTTGTCTGAACTGGTTTCCATTCACGCTTTCTTTCAGCTCAGATAACAGACCAGCCCCCAGGAGAGGGCTGACCCTTCTGTGGCATCATCTCTGTCCCCAAGTACACATGATTATTCTGATTGGGCTTTGCTAATTCAAGCAGTACAGACATCCCTTTCATGGTTGCTTGTGCACTCAGACAGGGAATTCAAACTTGTTAACTTTCCAAATCATGTGAATCTTATTTTTTCTGTTTTGGGAAGCCATTAAAGTTTAGGCAGTCTGTCTGCTGTACTAAGAAAAGGTGTATGTGTATTTTTTGCATGATGCGAAATCCTAATTAAAGGGATCTGATTTCTCCTGTTTCTCCATGAAGAATGTTCTGATAAGAATTGTCTTACTGGGTGCTGAGATGAATATAAAGTCACAACCTCAGAGATTGTTCATGAAGCAGAAAGCAGGAGAGTTAGGGGTACACAAGGCCCGTTGTCTTTGGGTTGTGACATATTGGTTGGCAGCGGTGGCATCTCGGTGTAGCAACCAGCAGCAGGATGGCTACCTACAAGGACACGATAGAGGAATTAAGGCCAGAGAATGAGCACTGCAGAGGGGAGAAAAAAATGGAGGCAGGTGATAATGTTGTGCAGGTCAGCCCCAGTCCCTGGCTCCAGGTTATCTGCAGCTGAGGAGGACGAGGTGTCCAGGAGGTCCCAAATGTGGAGGGCTATTTTGCAAGAGTTAACCACGGATCAGCTGGTGACCCTCCAGTCACAAATAGTGCTGGAGATCCGGAGGGAGAAGAAAAGGGTTACTTAACTTCCCTTCCCCAGTTTCTGTGTATGTGGAACTTGTATCCCCAGTGGAGGCAGAAACCTTCTGCAGGCTTTGAGGAGACATAGAGGAGGAGAGCCAGGTGACAAGGGAGGCAAAGGACTGTCGGGGAATGGCCCTTCTAAAGCATTGTATTTCATTCCTGGTACTGTGGCAGGGTCATGAGTTGTCAAACTGGCTGGAGGAACTAGTATCAGAGGTTTGTTGATTTTGCCAATCTAACCAGCATTGTATGAGGTATTTCTCCAATATTAATGCAACAGTCAAAAAGCTAACCAAAAAGGGGCATATATCTGTAATTGGCCATACGAAGCACAACTAGAAATCTACAAACTCTAAATATTATTTTCCTCTGTCCCTGCACATGTTCACCCTAAACAATCTAAAGCCTTTACAGTGAAGATTGATGCTTAAGAAATTGGTACATTTTCATCAGTTTTTTCTGATTATGGCTTCCAATTAATGGCACACTTCTGGAAGTTTATCTGTGCCAAGCTTGGCATAAAGTTGGATAATGAAATGCTTACCATCGAAAGACTAGTGGACTCAGGGTGAGAATAACATACACAGGGCCCTATTCTGTTGCTTAATCCCTAATTTTTTACACACAAACAAACTTGTAAATTGCTTGTAAGTGAGCTAAAAGAAGTTGCTTTCAGAGTGAGTTATCATGTGCATAGAACTAACCTATTAAGGTTACTTTGTTCTCTGATTGAACAGACTTTGTTCTTTTTCTCTTAATATTGCCACAGATTCTATTAGTACCTCACAATCCAATTACGAGTTACCCGCCCACACTCACTACACGCAGCCAAACCCGCAAAACGGGCCTTAGAAATCCTCTGGCTTTAGCATAGCTTGAATAATTTGAATCCAAATATGATGTTTCTCTTGTATCAAGCAGGTAGAAGCCTTGGGGTTTAATGCAATGATAGTGCAAAATAACTCTATTCCCATAAGGTAAGAATAATACTGCTATTTAACAACTTGACAATGTATCTGTTAATTTTACTAATAGTGATATATTTTAATTGTTTGATCTTTCTATCAACTATTACTCTTGTAAATAATTAATAAAAGTACATTTTTAAAACACCAAGTGGATTCTATTTACCGTATTTTTCTGTGCATAGTACTATATTTTAACACCAAAATTTTAAAGTTTAAAATAGGGGGTCGTCTTATACACGGAATATACAAAAAAATAGCACTAGCCCATAAAAATTTCAGAAAATAAAAAAAGATTGTCTAAATATAGCGGTAAAGTTGTTCTGGTTTTGAATATTACAAGGTCTACATAATTAAGGTTACACAAAATCGATATTCTATTAGACCCGGAGTGCTAGATCGCAAATAAAGTCTAACCCTCAAATGAAAAAACTATTAAATCGGACTTGTAAGGGCTTCTTCAAACACTTATTGTAGCTGTAACAGATATTAAACACACAATACTGTACTTTAAAAGCATAGGAAGGAATGGATACACATTAGAATTAATTGCACAATAGTCTCAAACCCACAAAAATTCAATAAAAAATATTATTTTTAAATGTTATTTCTGAGTAATATCGATCACGGTACTTAAGGGTTTAATACATATCATGAAACCCACATGGACTAAAACAGATGACCTAATGCATTTTATAGAGTGCTTGATTGCGAGCCCTATCTGAGAATATTACTTATTGGCTCTCAATAATTCTTAGCCTCCGATTGCAGATTATGTGTAATTTCCATGTTTTACTGATGTCATGATGACGGTCTCATTTACTATTGGCTGTGTCTAAGAAGTAAATTAGGGGCTTGCTTAAATATTGTCAGATCATATGATCATGCCGCCTTGAAATCAGACTTAAAAAGACAGGGTTTACGAGTTCAGCCTTGAGGTCGGAATTTGCGAGCTGGAGTCAATTGAATACATCTAAATATTTATTTTAAAAAAAATTATGTGCTTGAGGCATTTGCAGCATCTAATAGAATATGACCCATAGATAGGCTGAGTGGCTACCACTTACAGAATTAGTTTATAACAGTCAGAGTCAATATCTGACCAAGGTATCATCCTTCTACTATGTCTATAACTATCATCATATTTATTCTCCTACATCTGAAGTAGAAGTCGCACAGTGAAACTCAAGTCAGGCAGTACTGACACTCTGCTGGTGACATCATGGTGTCCCTGGAGACAACACTTGATGAATTAAAATACAATAGTTGAATGTTTTAGATGTCAGTTAGTGGAGGGTGTAGGTATATGGGAAATCCAAAGACTGATTACTTCCCTGAATGGCATCACCAAACTTAGATATTAGTAGAGAGTTGCAATAGAAGGATTTTGCTGGATCCATATGTTTGAATCAATGCAATGGTAATACAGTTTACTTTAAGATAAATATACTGTAGTTTAAATATTTGCTTAGAAGATATAAGATGTAGTGAAAAGGCTTTATAAGTAGTAGCCTTGGGGTTTAATGCAATGATAGTGCAAAATAACTCTATTCCCATAAGGTGAGAATAATACTTCTATTTAACAACTTGACAATGTATCTGTTAATTTTACTAATATTGATATATTTTAATTGTTTGATCTTTCTATCAACTATTACTCTTGTAAATAATTAATAAAAGTAAATTTTTAAAACACCAAGTGGATTCTATTTACGGTATTTTTCTGTGCATAATACTATATTTTTTACCAAAATTTTTAAGTTTAAAATAAGGGGTCGTCTTATACACGGAATACACCAAAAAAGAGCCAGCAGCAAAACTGCAAGTACTGCATTAAAAAAATTTATGAGCAGTAGCCCATAAAAATTTCAGTAAATAAAAAAAAATTGTTTAAGTATATCGGTAAAGTTGTTCTTGTTTTGAATATTTAATAAAATATCAAAGTTGTTTTGTTTGGTGTTAAAAATATTTATTTCTTAATTTTGGGCTCAAAAAATAGGGGTCGTCTTATAAATAGGGTGTCTTATACAAGGAAAGATACAGTAATTTATATTTACTTTTTACAATAATTACTTGGGGACACACTGGTTTAGCAATGTGCATTTCTTATATGGTTCAAGCCTAAAATTGTAGTTCTCCAAAAAAAGTGAATTTTAAATATTTGACTGCAGCAGTCCTTAAATGCTATAAAATGTTCTTGATATTTTTAATTATAATTCACACCCAGATGTTAAATGTATTAATACAAATTCTGTATGTCTATTTTTGTTATTTTTCCATTGGGCAGTGTGATACTTTACTTAATACAACAGTTCTTGTGTAGTGACTGTGACTTAGAGCTCACATCAAATGTTGTAAACAATCTGTTTCTTCTTGAGCGGCACATCTCATTTTGACAACATGGACATACAGGATCAGGTGCCCAAAGGAATATAAACAGATGTGCTACTGTTGTAATCACATCGTTGTGAGCATGCGAGCCAGCGAGAGCCGTTGCTTACGCAGGCGGGCTCGCGGTGGTGGAGCATCCCAACATCTCCGCAAATGCGGGTCCTCGCGAAGCACTTAGGCAATGAGGTAATGAGCGCCGCAGGCGCTCATTGCTGGCGAGCCATTAAACCCACCTCGGAACCAACCTTAACGTAACAAACACCCACACGCACGAAGAATCCAACTATAACGGCCGACCCACGAGCAACTAAAAACAGTGAAAACACACTAAATACTCACACAAACTACATAAAAAGCTTACCCATAGCAAGGGGAGGGGGGGCACCCAGGACCTCTGAAAGTGAAGTTACACCTCCATTTAAGTCCAAATTCCTGAGTTCAGACACATGAAAATCCCCTAAGCGAGAGAAAAAATGGCCGCCGAAAAAAAATGAAAACGGGCTCAAAGACCCAGGACCGCCCAGCCACCTACAACTTACCCAAGAAGGGATCCGAGATAAGCTCGGAAACTCGCATTAACCACAGGGGATCCGAGATAAGCTCAGAGCCCTGCAATAACCCCACATTAACCATCGCAGTGGGGGTCCCGATTGCACGCGATCGGGACCCCCCCCCTGCAATCAAAATTCCCGCGTTACAGGTCCTTAAAGGACCCGTTGTAAAAGAAAAAATATATACACTGTCACCCTGTCAATCATGGGGGTCAATACAGACCCCCATAAAACCCTCATTAACCCTGTCACTCATGGGGGTCAATATAGACCCCCATAAACCCTTCATTAACCCTGTCACTCATGGGGGTCAATACAGACCCCCATAAACCCATCATTAACCCTGTCACTCATGGGGGTCAATAGAGACCCCCATAAGCCCTTCATTAAGCCTGTCACTCATGGGGTTCAATACAGACCCCCATAAGCCCTTCATTAACCCTGTCACTCATGGAGGTCAATACAGACCCCCATAAGCCTCTATTTAACCCCATCAGTCCCATAAGGGTATATTAACACCATTATGTGCCTGTTACAACACTACATTAAATACATAAGTGCCATGATGGTCCTCAAGGATAAATAAAACATTAAATATCAACTAAACACCCTCTACACTAACCTATTAACATCTACACTACCTACCCCCTATTAACCCCTACCACTCTAATTACAGAAAATCAAAAAGCCTAAAGTCACACACAAAAAATCGACATTACATGAAATAAAAAACCTAACTCACAAAAAAAATAAACTACATTACAGAAAATAAAAAAACCTAAGTCACAAAAATAAAAAAGAAACATTACAGAAAATTAAAAAAAAACATTAGAACCCCCCCCCACTACAGAAAAAAATAAAAATACACACCTGAAAAGGAAATACATATAATACAAATACCTACAATACAAATACATACAATACAAATACATAGAATTACAATACAGTACACCCCTATCTAATATACATCACACAATCTATCTAAATAAATAGCATAATCTAATATACATGCTATCTATAAAATAATACATCCCCAATCTATCTAAATAAATACCACAATCTATCTACAATACATCCTATGCTATCTATATAAAATGCATACCCCTAGCTTACATACAATAAATGCTATCTATATATTAACTAATCTAAGTCTAAGCTAAAATAAAATAATTAAAACCACTTACCTTTGCAGATGTCCATTGGCATCAGCCACCTATGGAAAAAAAAAAATTGTGCAACACGTTTACAGTTCTAAAATAAACATTCTATACATTCTATACATTCTAAATATTCTACTCACCTTTCTGGCATGTCCCGTCCTTATTCTTTTAATCCTTCTCCGGCGCGGCACCTGTTAAAAAAAACACAACATTAATACACATACATCAAAATAAAATAAACATAATCTACATTCTACTTACCTCCCCGCGATGTCTCCGGCCTCCTCCGGATCCTCTTCTGCCACGCCCTGTATAAAAAATATATATACACTCCTGGACATCCCTGACGCTAATGAGGCTCCAGGAGACTTTTCCAGGAGAAAATAAGCAATGGCGCTTTCTGATTGGTTGAAAACACTTACTATCAAATTCACCCAATCAGGAGGCACCAATGTGTGAACCAATCACAAAGGGATACACCCTAAAATCCCACTCTGATTGGATAATGCACCTGTCAATCTTTATTTAAACCAATCACAAGGCGCAGATTCCTTCAGCCAATCACAATGGAATACACCCCCACAGGGTGATTGGTTGGAGCCTCTGAGCATTCTGATTGGTTGCACTGACAATAGCCAATCACAATGGAATACACCCTCACGCACTGATTGGTGAAGCATTCGCACATTCTCATTGGCTACTGTTAATATCAATCAATATTACAGCCAATGGGAAGGCACAGATGTCTTCACCAATCAGTACGTGGGGGTATATTCCATTGTGATTGGCTGATGGCAATAAAACCTTAGGATTGGTTCAAATAAAGATTGACAGGTGTGTTATCCAATCAGCGTTGTATTTTGAGGTGTATACTTTTTTCATTGGTTCACAAATGGGGTCTTCTCATTGGCTGAATTTGATAGACAGCCTTTTCAGCCAATCAGAAGCCGCCATTGCCAATTTTATTCTGGAACACTCCATAGGAAGGTCATTAGCGTCGGAGACATCCGCCAGGGCGGATGTGTGTCGCTTTTTTTTTTTTTTTTTTAATGCGCGGATGCTTCCGGAGAAGACGAGGAGGCCGGAGACATCGCGGAAAGGTAAGTATAATGTAGATTGTGTTTATTTAACTTTGGTTTATGTTTACTAATGTAATTTTTTTTTACAGGAGTAGCGCTGGACAACATGCAAAGATGGGCGACGGAACATGGAGGACGTGACATGCTGGGACGTGACATGCTGGAACGGGACATGCTGGAAAGGTGAGTATAATATTTAGAATATTTAGAATGTTTAGAATGTTTAGTTATTTCATGTAAACGTGTTGTATTAATTTTTTTAATCTTTTTTACCGTAGGTTGCTGATCTAAAGAAACATCTCAAAGGTAAGTGGTCTTAATTATTTTATTGTAGCTTACAATTAGGGTAGCTATATATATATATATATATATAGATAGCATGTATTGTATATTAGATAGATAGATAGGGGATGCATTATTAGATAGTATTGTATATTAGATAGTGGGATGTATATTACATTATATAGTGGCATGTATATTAGATAGTGGCATGTATATTAGATAGCGGTGTATTGTATTTAATTGAATTGTATTTTATTTAATTGTGTTGTATTGTATTATATGTATGTATTATATGTATTTCATTTTCAGGTGTGTAATTTTTTTCAACAATTTGTAGTGAGGGGGGTTGTAATGTATTTTGTTATTTTCTGTAATGTTCCTTTTTTATTTTTTGTGACTTAGGTTTTTTTTTTTGTTCTGTAATGTACATTTTTTATTTTTGGTGATTTTAGTTTTTTTTATTTTATGTAATGTAGATTTCTGCTTTTTGAGGAATTTAGTTACTTGAGGCACACAGTACACTCAAAATTGTGTGACAAACAGCATTTCAACACTTTCTTTTATTGACCGTCATTTTTTGACGGGCAAGTCGCTAGTGCTACAATAATGATCATGCTTCTTTTATATTCAATGTTTTATTATTTGCAGATCTAAATAGGATTATAGTGCTACTTATATTCAAGGGTGGAGCTACCACCGATGCAATGGACCAGGACCCTCATCTGGAGTCTCCTTGTGGAAGGAAGGTCAGGAGAGACAATGTATCTGTTAATTTTACTAATATTGATATATTTTAATTGTTTGATCTTTCTATCAACTATTACTCTTGTAAATAATTAATAAAAGTAAATTTTTAAAACACCAAGTGGATTCTATTTACGGTATTTTTCTGTGCATAATACTATATTTTTTACCAAAATTTTAAAGTTTAAAATAAGGGGTCGTCTTATACACGGAATACACCAAAAAAGAGCCAGCAGCAAAACTGCAAGTACTGCGTTAAAATTTTTTATGAGCAGTAGCCCATAAAAATTTCAGTAAATAAAAAAAAATTGTTTAAGTATATCGGTAAAGTTGTTCTTGTTTTGAATATTTAATAAAATATCAAAGTTGTTTTGTTTGGTGTTAAAAATATTTATTTCTTAATTTTGGGCTCAAAAAATAGGGGTCGTCTTATAAATAGGGTGTCTTATACAAGGAAAGATACAGTAATTTATATTTACTTTTTACAATAATTACTTGGGGACACACTGGTTTAGCAATGTGCATTTCTTATATGGTTCAAGCCTAAAATTGTAGTTCTCCAAAAAAAGTGAATTTTAAATATTTGACTGCAGCAGTCCTTAAATGCTATAAAATGTTCTTGATATTTTTAATTATAATTCACACCCAGATGTTAAATGTATTAATACAAATTCTGTATGTCTATTTTTGTTATTTTTCCATTGGGCAGTGTGATACTTTACTTAATACAACAGTTCTTGTGTAGTGACTGTGACTGAGAGCTCACATCAAATGTTGTAAACAATCTGTTTCTTCTTGAGCGGCACATCTCATTTTGACAACATGGACATACAGGATCAGGTGCCCAAAGGAATATAAACAGATGTGCTACTGTTGTAATCACATCGTTGTGAGCATGCGAGCCAGCGAGAGCCGTTGCTTACGCAGGCGGGCTCGCGGTGGTGGAGCATCCCAACATCTCCGCAAATGCGGGTCCTCGCGAAGCACTTAGGCAATGAGGCGAGCCATTAAACCCACCTCGGAACCAACCTTAACGTAACAAACACCCACACGCACGAAGAATCCAACTATAACGGCCGACCCACGAGCAACTAAAAACAGTGAAAACACACTAAATACTCACACAAACTACATAAAAAGCTTACCCATAGCAAGGGGAGGGGGGGCACCCAGGACCTCTGAAAGTGAAGTTACACCTCCATTTAAGTCCAAATTCCTGAGTTCAGACACATGAAAATCCCCTAAGCGAGAGAAAAAATGGCCGCCGAAAAAAAATGAAAACGGTGCTCAAAGACCCAGGACCGCCCAGCCACCTACAACTTACCCAAGAAGGGATCCGAGATAAGCTCGGAAACTCGCATTAACCACAGGGTATCCGAGATAAGCTCAGAGCCCTGCAATAACCCCCCATTAACCATCGCCGTGGGGGGCCCGATTGCACGCGATCGGGACCCCCCCCCCCCCTGCAATCAAAATTCCCGCGTTACAGGTCCTTAAAGGACCCGTTGTAAAAGAAAAAATATATACACTGTCACCCTGTCAATCATGGGGGTCAATACAGACCCCCATAAAACCCTCATTAACCCTGTCACTCATGGGGGTCAATATAGACCCCCATAAGCCCTTCATTAACCCTGTCACTCATGGGGGTCAATACAGACCCCCATAAACCCATCATTAACCCTGTCACTCATGGGGGTCAATAGAGACCCCCATAAGCCCTTCATTAAGCCTGTCACTCATGGGGTTCAATACAGACCCCCATAAGCCCTTCATTAACCCTGTCACTCATGGAGGTCAATACAGACCCCCATAAGCCTCTATTTAACCCCATCAGTCCCATAAGGGTATATTAACACCATTATGTGCCTGTTACAACACTACATTAAATACATAAGTGCCATGATGGTCCTCAAGGATAAATAAAACATTAAATATCAACTAAACACCCTCTACACTAACCTATTAACTTCTACACTACCTACCCCCTATTAACCCCTACCACTCTAATTACAGAAAATCAAAAAGCCTAAAGTCACACACAAAAAATCGACATTACATGAAATAAAAAACCTAACTCACAAAAAAAATAAACTACATAACAGAAAATAAAAAAACCTAAGTCACAAAAATAAAAAAGGAACATTACAGAAAATTAAAAAAAAAACATTAGAACCCCCCCCCCCCCCCCACTACAGAAAAAAATAAAAATACACACCTGAAAAGGAAATACATATAATACAAATACCTACAATACAAATACATACAATACAAATACATAGAATTACAATACAGTACACCCCTATCTAATATACATCACACAATCTATCTAAATAAATAGCATAATCTAATATACATGCTATCTATAAAATAATACATCCCCAATCTATCTAAATAAATACCACAATCTATCTACAATACATCCTATGCTATCTATATAAAATGCATACCCCTAGCTTACATACAATAAATGCTATCTATATATTAACTAATCTAAGTCTAAGCTAAAATAAAATAATTAAAACCACTTACCTTTGCAGATGTCCATTGGCATGAGCCAACTATGGAAAAAAAAAAAATGTGCAACACGTTTACAGTTCTAAAATAAACATTCTATACATTCTATACATTCTAAATATTCTACTCACCTTTCTGGCATGTCCCGTCCTTATTCTTTTAATCCTTCTCCGGCGCGGCACCTGTTAAAAAAAACACAACATTAATACACATACATCAAAATAAAATAAACATAATCTACATTCTACTTACCTCCCCGCGATGTCTCCGGCCTCCTCCGGATCCTCTTCTGCCACGCCCTGTATAAAAAATATATATACACTCCTGGACATCCCTGACGCTAATGAGGCTCCAGGAGACTTTTCCAGGAGAAAATAAGCAATGGCGCTTTCTGATTGGTTGAAAACACTTACTATCAAATTCACCCAATCAGGAGGCACCAATGTGTGAACCAATCACAAAGGGATACACCCTAAAATCCCACTCTGATTGGATAATGCACCTGTCAATCTTTATTTAAACCAATCACAAGGCGCAGATTCCTTCAGCCAATCACAATGGAATACACCCCCACAGGGTGATTGGTTGGAGCCTCTGAGCATTCTGATTGGTTGCACTGACAATAGCCAATCACAATGGAATACACCCTCACGCACTGATTGGTGAAGCATTCGCACATTCTCATTGGCTACTGTTAATATCAATCAATATTACAGCCAATGGGAAGGCACAGATGTCTTCACCAATCAGTACGTGGGGGTATATTCCATTGTGATTGGCTGATGGCAATAAAACCTTAGGATTGGTTCAAATAAAGATTGACAGGTGTGTTATCCAATCAGCGTTGTATTTTGAGGTGTATACTTTTTTCATTGGTTCACAAATGGGGTCTTCTCATTGGCTGAATTTGATAGACAGCCTTTTCAGCCAATGAGAAGCCGCCATTGCCAATTTTATTCTGGAACACTCCATAGGAAGGTCATTAGCGTCGGAGACATCCGCCAGGGCGGATGTGTGTCGCTTTTTTTTTTTTTTTTTTTTTGCGCGGATGCTTCCGGAGAAGACGAGGAGGCCGGAGACATCGCGGAAAGGTAAGTATAATGTAGATTGTGTTTATTTAACTTTGGTTTATGTTTACTAATGTAATTTTTTTTTACAGGAGTAGCGCTGGACAACATGCAAAGATGGGCGACGGAACATGGAGGACGTGACATGCTGGGACGTGACATGCTGGAACGGGACATGCTGGAAAGGTGAGTATAATATTTAGAATATTTAGAATGTTTAGAATGTTTAGTTATTTCATGTAAACGTGTTGTATTAATTTTTTTAATCTTTTTTACCGTAGGTTGCTGATCTAAAGAAACATCTCAAAGGTAAGTGGTCTTAATTATTTTATTGTAGCTTACAATTAGGGTAGCTATATATATATATATATATAGATAGCATGTATTGTATATTAGATAGATAGATAGGGGATGCATTATTAGATAGTATTGTATATTAGATAGTGGGATGTATATTACATTATATAGTGGCATGTATATTAGATAGTGGCATGTATATTAGATAGCGGTGTATTGTATTTAATTTAATTGTATTGTATTTTATTTAATTGTGTTGTATTGTATTATATGTATGTATTATATGTATTTCATTTTCAGGTGTGTAATTTTTTTCAACAATTTGTAGTGAGGGGGGTTGTAATGTATTTTGTTATTTTCTGTAATGTTCCTTTTTTATTTTTTGTGACTTAGGTTTTTTTTTTTTTGTTCTGTAATGTACATTTTTTATTTTTGGTGATTTTAGTTTTTTTTATTTTATGTAATGTAGATTTCTGCTTTTTGAGGAATTTAGTTACTTGAGGCACACAGTACACTCAAAATTGTGTGACAAACAGCATTTCAACACTTTCTTTTATTGACCGTCATTTTTTGACGGGCAAGTCGCTAGTGCTACAATAATGATCATGCTTCTTTTATATTCAATGTTTTATTATTTGCAGATCTAAATAGGATTATAGTGCTACTTATATTCAAGGGTGGAGCTACCACCGATGCAATGGACCAGGACCCTCATCTGGAGTCTCCTTGTGGAAGGAAGGTCAGGAGAGACAATGTATCTGTTAATTTTACTAATATTGATATATTTTAATTGTTTGATCTTTCTATCAACTATTACTCTTGTAAATAATTAATAAAAGTAAATTTTTAAAACACCAAGTGGATTCTATTTACGGTATTTTTCTGTGCATAATACTATATTTTTTACCAAAATTTTAAAGTTTAAAATAAGGGGTCGTCTTATACACGGAATACACCAAAAAAGAGCCAGCAGCAAAACTGCAAGTACTGCATTAAAACATTTTATGAGCAGTAGCCCATAAAAATTTCAGTAAATAAAAAAAAATTGTTTAAGTATATCGGTAAAGTTGTTCTTGTTTTGAATATTTAATAAAATATCAAAGTTGTTTTGTTTGGTGTTAAAAATATTTATTTCTTAATTTTGGGCTCAAAAAATAGGGGTCGTCTTATAAATAGGGTGTCTTATACAAGGAAAGATACAGTATTTTATATTTACTTTTTACAATAATTACTTGGGGACACACTGGTTTAGCAATGTGCATTTCTTATATGGTTCAAGCCTAAAATTGTAGTTCTCCAAAAAAAGTGAATTTTAAATATTTGACTGCAGCAGTCCTTAAATGCTATAAAATGTTCTTGATATTTTTAATTATAATTCACACCCAGATGTTAAATGTATTAATACAAATTCTGTATGTCTATTTTTGTTATTTTTCCATTGGGCAGTGTGATACTTTACTTAATACAACAGTTCTTGTGTAGTGACTGTGACTGAGAGCTCACATCAAATCTAACTCACAAAAAAAATAAACTACATTACAGAAAATAAAAAAACCTAAGTCACAAAAATAAAAAAGGAACATTACAGAAAATTAAAAAAAAACATTAGAACCCCCCCCCCACTACAGAAAAAAATAAAAATACACACCTGAAAAGGAAATACATATAATACAAATACCTACAATACAAATACATACAATACAAATACATAGAATTACAATACAGTACACCCCTATCTAATATACATCACACAATCTATCTAAATAAATAGCATAATCTAATATACATGCTAT
This sequence comes from Discoglossus pictus, assembly GCA_027410445.1. Lineage (NCBI taxonomy): Eukaryota > Metazoa > Chordata > Amphibia > Anura > Alytidae > Discoglossus > Discoglossus pictus. Next base: position 255,455,843 of record CM050167.1, on the reverse strand, counting down.
CTATAAAATAATACATCCCCAATCTATCTAAATAAATACCACAATCTATCTACAATACATCCTATGCTATCTATATAAAATGCATACCCCTAGCTTACATACAATAAATGCTATCTATATATTAACTAATCTAAGTCTAAGCTAAAATAAAATAATTAAAACCACTTACCTTTGCAGATGTCCATTGGCATCAGCCACCTATGGAAAAAAAAAATTGTGCAACACGTTTACAGTTCTAAAATAAACATTCTATACATTCTATACATTCTAAATATTCTACTCACCTTTCTGGCATGTCCCGTCCTTATTCTTTTAATCCTTCTCCGGCGCGGCACCTGTTAAAAAAAACACAACATTAATACACATACATCAAAATAAAATAAACATAATCTACATTCTACTTACCTCCCCGCGATGTCTCCGGCCTCCTCCGGATCCTCTTCTGCCACGCCCTGTATAAAAAATATATATACACTCCCGGACATCCCTGACGCTAATGAGGCTCCAGGAGACTTTTCCAGGAGAAAATAAGCAATGGCGCTTTCTGATTGGTTGAAAACACTTACTATCAAATTCACCCAATCAGGAGGCACCAATGTGTGAACCAATCACAAAGGGATACACCCTAAAATCCCACTCTGATTGGATAATGCACCTGTCAATCTTTATTTAAACCAATCACAAGGCGCAGATTCCTTCAGCCAATCACAATGGAATACACCCCCACAGGGTGATTGGTTGGAGCCTCTGAGCATTCTGATTGGTTGCACTGACAATAGCCAATCACAATGGAATACACCCTCACGCACTGATTGGTGAAGCATTCGCACATTCTCATTGGCTACTGTTAATATCAATCAATATTACAGCCAATGGGAAGGCACAGATGTCTTCACCAATCAGTACGTGGGGGTATATTCCATTGTGATTGGCTGATGGCAATAAAACCTTAGGATTGGTTCAAATAAAGATTGACAGGTGTGTTATCCAATCAGCGTTGTATTTTGAGGTGTATACTTTTTTCATTGGTTCACAAATGGGGTCTTCTCATTGGCTGAATTTGATAGACAGCCTTTTCAGCCAATCAGAAGCCGCCATTGCCAATTTTATTCTGGAACACTCCATAGGAAGGTCATTAGCGTCGGAGACATCCGCCAGGGCGGATGTGTGTCGCTTTTTTTTTTTTTTTTAATGCGCGGATGCTTCCGGAGAAGACGAGGAGGCCGGAGACATCGCGGAAAGGTAAGTATAATGTAGATTGTGTTTATTTAACTTTGGTTTATGTTTACTAATGTAATTTTTTTTTACAGGAGTAGCGCTGGACAACATGCAAAGATGGGCGACGGAACATGGAGGACGTGACATGCTGGGACGTGACATGCTGGAACGGGACATGCTGGAAAGGTGAGTATAATATTTAGAATATTTAGAATGTTTAGTTATTTCATGTAAACGTGTTGTATTAATTTTTTTAATCTTTTTTACCGTAGGTTGCTGATCTAAAGAAACATCTCAAAGGTAAGTGGTCTTAATTATTTTATTGTAGCTTACAATTAGGGTAGCTATATATATATATATATATATAGATAGCATGTATTGTATATTAGATAGATAGATAGGGGATGCATTATTAGATAGTATTGTATATTAGATAGTGGGATGTATATTACATTATATAGTGGCATGTATATTAGATAGTGGCATGTATATTAGATAGCGGTGTATTGTATTTAATTGAATTGTATTTTATTTAATTGTGTTGTATTGTATTATATGTATGTATTATATGTATTTCATTTTCAGGTGTGTAATTTTTTTCAACAATTTGTAGTGAGGGGGGTTGTAATGTATTTTGTTATTTTCTGTAATGTTCCTTTTTTATTTTTTGTGACTTAGGTTTTTTTTTTTTGTTCTGTAATGTACATTTTTTATTTTTGGTGATTTTAGTTTTTTTTATTTTATGTAATGTAGATTTCTGCTTTTTGAGGAATTTAGTTACTTGAGGCACACAGTACACTCAAAATTGTGTGACAAACAGCATTTCAACACTTTCTTTTATTGACCGTCATTTTTTGACGGGCAAGTCGCTAGTGCTACAATAATGATCATGCTTCTTTTATATTCAATGTTTTATTATTTGCAGATCTAAATAGGATTATAGTGCTACTTATATTCAAGGGTGGAGCTACCACCGATGCAATGGACCAGGACCCTCATCTGGAGTCTCCTTGTGGAAGGAAGGTCAGGAGAGAAGTCACGCAGGTGTGGGGGTCATATGCTGTGCAGGGGTAGTATATTTTTTTCTGCAGTGTATGGTTTACTTATGTTTCCTATAGTGTCGTTTTTTTCTCTATTAAAGGGGGTTCAGTCTGGGGTCCTGGGAAGTTTGGGTGGAGAGCATTTGGAGAAGGGGCATGGCCTCTTTCAGGACTCAAGTCTCTTGGAAGGAGAAGATGCCTGATGCAGACTGCAAAGGACACTGGAAGGAGAGCTTGAGGAACGGGGGTATTTGGGGGTTTTAAACTAAATAAAGAAAGCAAGTGGTTGTGGAGAGGGGGTTTGATGGGGAGCATGTTATAAGGGAAAGATTGTGGAAACAAGTCTTAATCAAATAAATTAAATTGAGAGGGGCTAGTGGCTGGGGAGAAACGTCTAGGGAAGAAGGAAGCTGTTTTGGGAAGGCAACTTGGCTAAAAATAGTTGTGGCTGTTTGGGTACGGGGGTCTGAAGGGGAGCATGGTGGATACTGACTGCAAGAGAGAACAAAATAAAATATGAACCTAATGTCTCATGGCAGGGGGATCTAGGGCAGGAAAGATACTTCATAGGATCAGTTGGCAACTTGGTAGAATTGGCACCTGGGGGCAATTTGTATTTATTTTGCACAAAGGCCCTCCATTCACTAGCTCCTCCATATTTCACTATTATTATACTTATTAGCATCTGAAAATGCAATGACTTCATTGCTGGAATAGCAAAATGAAACATATATTATTCTAAAATTGAAATAAATTGATACTTTGTAAATACAAATTTTCACAGAAGTGCAATTATTTTGGACATTTTTGATACGTTCTTGGATTTACAGTGATAGAAATAGTTACTTCCTCTTCAAAATTAATCATCACATATAATCAAATCTTAGAATATTTACTGAATTTACTGATTTTAGAAAAATGTTGATGATGAGGAAAGAATAGAGTGCAAGTGATGGCCTGCTGCTCAACATTAAAAAGATGAAGATCATGAAAAACAGATTGGGAAGAAGTTGAGGCAGTGACATATTTTATTTTCCTGGGCTCTAAGTTATCTGTAGATGGTGACTGCAGCCATGAAATTAAAAGAGGAGGAGGAAAGCTATGGCAACCTTGGACGAGCTATTAAAAATGAAAGATATTATGCTAGTAACAAAAGTCTGCATAGTTTTAACTATGGTATTCCCAGTAGTAACATATGGATGTGAGAGTAGTACTATAAATAAGGCTGAGCACAGTAGAATTGATGCCTTTGAATTGTGGTGCTTTAGAAACCTGTAGAGTCGCTTGGAGGGCAAGAAGATCCAATCAATCCATACTATAGGAAATCAAGACAAACTGTTCACTGGAAGGTATGATCATGAGACTGAAGCTCAGATATTTTGTCCATATCATGAGAAGGATTCCCTAGAGAAGACTGATGCTGGAAACAAATTAAGGCACACAAAGAAGGGGATGGCAGAGGCAGGAGATAGATAGGTTAAGTTACTGAAACAATGAACATGAGCTTGTGGGAGCTCAGAGGGGCAGTGGCTGACCTATATACCAGAGAGGTTAACATGACTGAAAGACAAAATAACAAATATGGCCATAAATTTATTCTGAAATGGAGATGTTGACAGAAAAAAAGAAAATGTATTATTTATTACAAGAACTGTGATGAATATAATTAAATTAGAGACTTGCCTGTCAACAAATGCCGGTCAATAAAATTGTAAGGCTGGGAATGCTGTTTGCCACACAATGTAAAGCTTTTGGTTGTCTGAGCACCCTTGGCACTCATTGCAAGCCCGCGCTGAGCGCCTTTGATACTCATTGCGATCCTCTCTGCTCGTGTACTTTTGGTGGTCTGAGTACCTTTGGTGCTCATTGCAAGGGCCGCGCTGATCGCCTTTGGTACTATTGCGAGCCTCTCCCATTGTGTACTTTTGTTCCTCTGAGCTCCTTCGGCGCACATTGTGGGCCCCACGCTGAACGCATTTTAAGCTCATTACGATCCTCTCCCCTGGTGTAATTTTGGTCCTCTGAGCACCCTCTGAGCTCCTTGCGAGCCTCTCCGCTCGTGTACTTTTGGCGCTTATTGCAAGGGCCGGGCTTATCTCCTTTGGTGCTCATTGCAAGCCTCTCCCCTGGTGTACTTTTGCTCCTCTGACTCATTGTGAGTCCCGCGCTGAACGTCTTTGGCTCTTATTGCGATCCTCTCCCCTGGTCCTTTATATATTTATATATATATATATATATATATATATGATAATTAATTAATTAATAAATAAAATAATAATAATAAATAAATATACTTTACCTATTTGTAATTAATATATGCAGCAAGCAATATCCAGAAGAGCTAACAATCTATTTTGATTATCCTGCAGCATACAATGTACATTTGCACTGTTGCTGACCTAAGGTGTAAGTGTCAGCAATATGTGCACTGTGTTTTGTAAATAAGCTGTGTGTGCAAGGCCAAACCGTTTGTTTAGCTGTGTAATTCGGCATTTTGGAATGGTAATGTTAAAGTTAGTGTTTTAAAATGGAGGTGATTGTCTATGTGTTATGTGGGTGTGGAGCATTTTCCATTCTCCCTAATAGTGTATTTTATACCTTGTACATTCCTGTGTAAAAGTGTTATGTGCTTGGTGGTGTTTTGCGTGTTTAGGGGTCGTGTAGCCTCGTTTTTTTTTTGTCCTCCTTTTTTTGTCGCTTAGGCGATTTCTGAGTGCCGAAACTCTGCAAATTGTGTTTAAATTGTCGTGCAACCTAACTCCCAGATGTCCTGGCTGCCCAAAGCCCCCTCACCCCCGTGCTGTGTGATGCTTTTTTTTATCTTTTAAAAAAATGTATGGTTGTTTTTGTATGTGCGCGGTTCGGCTGTTAACTTCGTATTTTTTGGACCTCGTATAATTATTTTTTCCACGTGCCACGGGCATTCTAAATTGTGTAATTGAGATTTCTGTTGATGTGTAGTTCCGCGTGTCGTAGGGATGAGCGTCTACGTCACTCATGTTCACCAGCGCAGTGAGCGCCTTTGGCGTTCACTGCCTAAGTCGTCCGGAGAGGTAGGGATGAGCGTGCTCCTTGCCAGCATCTGCAGCCCTCACTTTGTGAGGGCCGCAGTTGAGCCTGCAACAACTCCTATTGCTCACAACTATATATATGACTAGCGACTTGCCTGTTAAAAAAAGGACGGCTGGTAATGCTGTTTGCCACAGAGAGTAAGTGTTTTGGTGGTCTGAGATCCTTGTGCGCTCATTGCGAGGCTAGCGCTGAGTTTACTTGTTGTTATCATAGGCGCTTTTGCGCGTATTGTAAGGTCCACAGTGATCTTGTTTTGTTGCTTATTGCAAGGCTCTCCCCTGGTGTAGTTTATGTCCTATGAGCAGTGTTGGCGCTCCTTGTGGGTGGCGCGTTGAAGGTGTTTGTGGATGTTTGCGCTAGTGTAGTGTTTTTTTTTTGTTTTGTGTCTATTTTTTTTGTTATGCTAATTAATTAATTAATTAAATCATAAATTGATATACTTTACCTCTTTGTAATTAATATATGCAGCAAGGAATGTGGTAAAGAGCTAACAATCTGTTTTGATGTTCCTGCAGCATACAATGTAGATTTGTATTGTTGTTGAGCTGAGGTGTAAGTGTCAGCAATGTGTGCAGTGTGTAGTGTAAATAGGCTGTGTGCGCGAGGAGAAACCGTTTGTGTAGCTGGGTACTTCTGCATTCTGTAAGTTAGTGTTGTAAAATGGAGGTGTATGTGGTAGGCGGGTTTGTATGATTTAGCATCCTTGCTAATGGTGTATGTTGTAGGTTGTACAGGTTTTTGTAAAAGCCATATTAGCTTTGCTGTATTTTGGGGTCATGTAGCCTCGTTTTCGTTTTTCCCCCGGCCATTTTTTCTCTCAGGGTATTTTCGAGTGTCTAAACTTTAGTAAATTTGACTGAAATTGAGGTTTAACTTGTGTTGCAGAGGTCCTGGGTTTCCCCCTTTGCAGTGGGTAAGGTTTTTATTTTACTTTTGTGTGTATTTTTGTGTTTTTTAATGTTTGGCGCTGTGCGCAGGTTGTCCGTTAAAGGTCGTATTTTTGCGAGTTCGTAATGGATTTTTTTCTAAGTCCTGCGGGTCGTAATTTTTTTTGTCTAAGTACACCATTTTTTATTTTCTAAGTCCTGCAGCTCGTATTTTTTAGTGTAAGTCCGTAGTTGGTCATTGCGTGTTTGTTTATTTTTTCAAAGTCCCGCTTGTCTGGTCGTTTGTAAGCAGTTGTGAAGCGCCGTAGAGCCTCCACCTCCGCAAATGCGGCCCCTTGCTTCGCGAGGGTCCGCTTTGCGGTCCGAAAGTCGTAGGGGGTCGTACTTGCTAACAACTGCGGCCCTCGCTTTGCGAACCCGCAAGTGTTAGCAACAGCCTGTATTGCTGACAACTATATATGTGATATATATGTGATATGTTGAATTCACAGAGGTGTGTGTCTGCATAGGCACGGGTCAGCACATTGTCAGGGAGCAGAAGATTGCAGTACATTGACATATGTGTGTATATGCACAGAAATGTCTATATGCAGTGATATTTCTATATGTAAGTGTACGCCACGTGACACTTTCTGGTATACTATATATATACCTATGATACCTATGCTAGTTATATACAGTTTAGTTGTCATTAACTATACTTTACTGTACTGTAGATTGATATTCATTATGAAATAATTTACACTGTTTCTTTTATTCATTACTTGGACTGTAAATTGTATGCAAGATGGTGTACTGAAGTATCATCATAAGGGTCATTAAAGAGTTCTTGAGTTTTAGTAACCGTTTTCGTTTGCTCACTGGGTGAGAGGCAACTGTACAAATCCACCTTAAGTGCACAAAGTACCTAGGGACTGACAGGAGGGCGGGGCTTGGGGCTGAACGTTGGTTTATGTCAGTAAGGGATATTGGATTTACTAAGGATACATTAGCTGATACTACAAGCTCCTTCACTAAGATGGTCGCCGTTGGCTTCATGTTCATTTCTACATCAAAGCCTGGGGGCCTGACAGCTCCGTGTTCAACATGTCCGGATGGGGCGATACGGGCCTGAGGCTCAGCTAACTGCAAGAAACTTCCCAACAGTAATCAAGAGCCAGGGTATAGGAGCGGAGCTCCGGAGTGATATGTCCTGCAGGGGGAGACCAACAAAGTGCTGTGTGACAGAGGTACAAGTGAAGGTAGGAGTGCGCCCCGCCTCACCTGCTGATACTTCTATGGTTATGTAATAACACATGAGTCCACGGAATGGAATGAGCACGCACTAGTAACTCTTCAACTGCCACGTGTGCTCTGAGTGACGTGTCCAAAGCAGGGCAAGTCACAACACTTTCACACTTTTTTTTAAAGACCTTGTGTCAGCAGCCACATATCTCTCTTAATCTCCACTCTCTTTTTTCCTTTCCTCTCTATTTCCTCTCTTCCTCCCCCTCCCTCTCTCTCCCCCTCCCTCTCTCTCCCCCTCCCTCTCTCTCCCCCTCCCTCTCTTCCTACCTCTCCCTCTCTCCCTCCCTCTCCCTCTCTCCCTCCCTCTCCCCTCCCTCTCCTCCCTCTCTCCCTCCCTCTCCCTCCTCCCTCTCCCTCCTCCCTCTCTTCCTCCCTCTCTTCCTCCCTCTTCCTCCCTCTTCCCTCCCTCCCTCTTCCCTCTCTCCCTCTTCCCTCTCTCCCTCCCTCCCTCTTCCCTCTCTCCCTCCCTCTTCCCTCCCTCCCTCCCTCCCTCCCTCTTCCCTCTCTCCCTCCCTCCCTCTTCCCTCTCTTCCTCCCTCTTCCCTCTCTCCCTCCCTCCCTCTTCCCTCCCTACCACCCTCTTCCCTCTCTCCCTCCCCCCTCTTCCCTCCCCCCCTCTTCCCTCTCTCCCTCCCCCCCTCTTCCCTCTCTCCCTCTTCCCTCTCTCCCTCCCTCCCTCCCTCTTCCCTCTCTCTCTCCCTCCCTCCCTCCCTCTTCCCTCTCTCTCTCCCTCCCTCCCTCCCTCTTCCCTCTCTCTCTCCCTCCCTCCCTCCCTCTTCCCTCTCTCTCTCCCTCCCTCCCTCTTCCCTCTCTCTCTCCCTCCCTCCCTCTCTCTCTCCCTCCCTCCCTCTTCCCTCTCTCTCTCCCTCCCTCCCTCTTCCCTCTCTCTCTCCCTCCCTCCCTCTTCCCTCTCTCCCTCCCTCCCTCCCTCTTCCCTCTCTCCCTCCCTCCCTCGCTCCCTCTCTCCCTCCCTCCCTCTTCCCTCTCTTCTCCCTCCCTCTTCCCTCTCTTCTCCCTCCCTCTTCCCTCCCTCTTCCCTCTCTCCCTCCCTCCCTCTTCCCTCTCTCCCTCCCTCCCTCTTCCCTCTCTCCCTCCCTTTTCCCTCTCTCTCCCTCCCTCTTCCCTCTCTCCTCCCTCCCTCCCTCTCTCCTCCCTCTCCCCTCCCTCCTTCTCCCCTCCCTCCCTCTCTCCTCCCTCTCCCCTCCCTCCCACTCCTCTCCCCTCCCTCTCTCCTCGCTCCTTCCCTCTCTTCCCTCTCTCTCCCCCCTCCCTCTCTCTCCCCCCTCCCTCTCTCTCCCCCCTCCCTCTCTCTCTCCCCCTCCCTCTCTCTCCCCCTCCCTCTCTCTCCCCCCTCCCTCTCTCTCCCCCTCCCTCTCTCTCCCCCTCTCTATCCCCCTCCCTCGCTCTCCCTCCCCCCCTCTTCCCTCTCTCCCTCCCCCGCTCTTCCCTCTTCCCTCTCTCCCTCCCTCCCTCTTCCCTCTCTCTCTCCCTCTTCCCTCTCTCTCTCCCTCTTTCCTCTCTCTCTCTCCCTCCCTCCCTCTTCCCTCTCTCCCTCCCTCCCTCTTCCCTCTCTCCCTCCCTCCCTCTTCCCTCTCTCCCTCCCTCCCTCTCCCTCCCTCCCTCTTCCCTCTCCCTCCCTCTTCCCTCTCCCTCCCTCCCTCCCTCTTCCCTCTCCCTCCCTCTTCCCTCTTCCCTCCCTCTTCCCTCCCTCTTCCCTCCCTCTTCCCTCTCTGTCTCCCCTCCCCCTCTCTCCCCCCTCCCCCTCTCTCCCCTCCCCCCTCCCCCTCTCTCCCCTCCCCCCTCCCCCTCTCTCCCCTCCCCCCTCCCCCTCTCTCCCCTCCCCCCTCCCCCTCTCTCCCCTCTCTCCTCCCTCCCTCTCTCCTCCCTCCCTCCCTCTCTCCTCCCTCCCTCCCTCTCTCCTCCCTCCCTCCCTCTCTCCTCCCTCTCCCCTCCCTCCCTCTCCCCTCCCTCCCTCTCTCCTCCCCTCCCTCCCTCTCCCCTCCCTCTCTCCTCGCTCCTTCCCTCTCTTCCCTCTCTCATCCCCCCTCCCTCTCTCTCCCCCCTCCCTCTCTCTCCCCCCTACCTCTCTCTCCCCCCTACCTCTCTCTCCCCCCTACCTCTCTCTCCCCCCTACCTCTCTCTCCCCCCTACCTCTCTCTCTCCCCCCTCCCTCTCTCTCCACCCTCTCTCTCTCTCTCCCCTCTCTCTCCCCCTCCCTCGCTCTCCCTCCCTCTGTCTCCCCCTCCCTCTATCCCCCTCTCTTTCTCCCTCTCTCTTTCTCCCTCTCTCTTTCTCCCTCTCTCTCTTTCTCCCTCTCTCTCTCTTTCTCCCTCTCTCTCTATTTCCCCCTCCCTCTCTCTCTCTATCCCCCCTCTCTCTCTATTTCCCCCTCCCTCTCTCTCTATTTCCCCCTCCCTCTCTCTCTATTTCCCCCTCCCTCCCTCTCTCTTTCCCCCTCCCTCTCTCTCTCTTTCCCCCTCCCTCTCTCTCTCTCTTTCCCCCTCCCTCTCTCTCTCTTTCCCCCTCCCTCTCTCTCTTTCCCCCTCCCTCCCTCTCTCTCTTTCCCCCTCCCTCTCTCTCTCTCTTTCCCCCTCCCTCTCTCTCTCTCTTTCCCCCTCCCTCTCTCTCTCTCTCTTTCCCCCTCCCTCTCTTTCCCCCTCCCTCTCTTTCCCCCTCCCTCTCTTTCCCCCTCCCTCTCTTTCCCCCTCCCTCTCTTTCCCCCTCCCTCTCTTTCCCCCTCCCTCTCTTTCCCCCTCCCTCTCTTTCCCCCTCCCTCTCTTTCCCCTCCCTCTCTTTCCCCCTCCCTCTCTTTCCCCTCCCTCTCTTTCCCCTCCCTCTCTTTCCCCTCCCTCTCTTTCCCCCTCCCTCTCTCTCTTTCTTTCCCTGTGCCTCTCTTTCCCCTACCTCCCTCTCTCTCACTCTTTCCCCCTCCCTCTCTCTCTCTTTCCCCCCTCTCTCTCTCTCTCCTTCCCCCTCTCTCTCTCCTTCCCCCTCTCTCTCTCCTTCCCCCTCTCTCTCTCTTTCCCCCTCTCTCTCTCTCTCTCTTTCCCCCTCTCTCTCTCTCTCTCTTTCCCCCTTTCTCTCTCTCTTTCCCCCTCCCTCACTCTCTCTCTTTCCCCCTCCCTCACACTCTCTCTTTCCCCCTCTCTCTCTCTCTTTCCCCCTCCCTCTCTCTCTTTCCCCCTCCCTCTCTCTCTTTCCCCCTCCCTCTCTCTTTCCCCCTCCCTCTCTCTCTTTCCCCCTCCCTCTCTCTCTCTTTCCCCCTCCATCTCTCTCTCTTTCCCCCTCCCTCTCTCTCCCTTTCCCCCTCCCTCTCTCTCTCTTTCCCCCTCCCTCTCTCTCTCTTTCCCCTCCCTCTCTCTCTCTCTTTCCCCCTCCCTCTCTCTCTCTCTTTCCCCCTCCCTCTCTCTCTCTCTTTCCCCCTCCCTCTCTCTCTCTTTCCCCCCTCCCTCTCTCTCTCTTTCCCCCTCCCTCTCTCTCTCTTTCCCCCTCCCTCTCTCTCTCTTTCCCCCTCCCTCTCTCTCTCTTTCCCCCTCCCTCTCTCTCTTTCCCCCTCCCTCTCTCTCTCTTTCCCCCTCCCTCTCTCTTTTCCTCTCTTTCTCTTTCCCTCTCTCTCTCTCTCTTTCCCCCTCCCTCTCCCTCTCTCGCTTTCTCTCTCCCTCTCTCGCTTCTCCCCTCCCTCTCTCACTCTTCCCCCCCTCTCTCTCTCTTCCCCCCCTCTCTCCCCCTCTCTCTCTTTCCCCTCCCTCTCTATCTTCCCCCCCTCTCTCTCCCCCCCTCTCCCTTCCCCCCCCCCTCTCTCTTCTTTCCCCTCTCTCTCTCTTCTTCCCCCCCTCTCTCTCTCTTCTTTCCCCCCTCTCTCTCTCTTCTTTCCCCCTCTCTCTCTTCTTTCCCCCCTCTCTCTCTCTTCTTTCCCCCCTCTCTCTCTTCTTTCCCCCCTCTCTCTCT